>VZRQ01011719.1:550111-699566 GCA_013397975.1 Machaerirhynchus nigripectus | reverse complement strand
GAGGGGGAAAAAAAATATTCTCGCAAAAAGGGGTTGCAGTTGTTTGCTGGAAAGAAAAAAAAAAACAACAACCAAAAACCAAAAAACCAACCAACGAACCAACACGACCAACCCTTTTGTTTAAAGCCGCCGGGCTGTGGAGCCAAGCGGGCTCCGCCGGGAAAAGCCGCCCGACAGCGCGTCCACCAGCGCGGCCGGGCCAGGGCTGCGCGGCCGCGGGACAAAACTCCTTTATTGCCTGACAAACGGGCAAACAGCGGCTCAAATCCCCTTCTCCCGCCCGAGAGGCCAGTTCGGAGGTTCGAAGGGAGTCTTTCTAGGCAAACCCCCAGCGGTTTGTTCTCCCCTTGGGAAACCATGTCGAGGGTGGTCCCCCGAGGGGTGGGTGCGCTGGGGGCCAGGCGCCTTTTGCGGCCGCCCACGCTGTGCCCCGCGGCTCCCCGGCGGGCCAGGCGCGCACTCCGCGCTGAGGGGCAGCGGGACTCCTTTCTGAGCTGCGCGGTGCAGGGGTGGCACAGCTGGGGTGCGGAACGGGAACCCCTGGGGCCCCGCTGCCGCCCTGCACACCATGCCCGCCCGGGTCCTAAGGGGATGGTCACCCGGCTCCCGCTGCTCCCTCGGGACTGCAAAGCACAACAAAGAATGTTGTGTTTTAAAATTTCTCGATTCGAGCCTTTTCGGTGCCTTTTCAAGGCAATGTGACTGAATTATGCATATTCCCTGGGTCTGCTTTGCCACCCCATTTAGATAACATCCGTGATTTATGTGCAAGTTAAATATATAGGCTGAATTCCCAAATTCCTTCTGAAGCAAATAAATCCTCCTCCTTCAGGACATAGGGTAAGCAGGGCCAGAGCAGGGACGTGATGATTAGTCCTGGCTCTGCAGTTATCACTGTGGTGTCGTGCACATGCCTCTGCTGCACAGCATCACCGGGAAGCCAGCCCCGGGCTGCCTCAGGTTGTATGGATGTGTTTAGAAATATAGACCGGTTCTGTGCCTCTAAAACAAGGATAATACTTCTAAGACTCTTTTTTACCCTGTGAGAATAAATGCACTGTTGTGTTTAAAGAGGCTCTCTGCTCTTCTGATGAGCGTCATAAGGAAAGCTGTGAATAACAGATCACGATTTTTTGGGGGAAAACCCAGTGTCCTCCCTCACTCTTGTGTTGTACCAGGCAGACGGTCCCTTTGGTGGTGCCGTCCCTTCCCAGTGTTTTCACAAGCACAGTGTCCACATAACCAGCATACCTTTGGATTTGGGTCCAGGTTTGGATTGCAGACACTGTGGCTCAGACTCTGTGGCCTGTGTCCAGCTGGTTACTGGCGTGGGTCACCTGCTGTGGCCTCCAGATGATGCTGAGGTCAGTTCCTGGTGGCCTTGAGGGAACTTAGGTGTGGTGTGGAGGGGATTTCTCATTGCACATATGATCATTTCTGCCATGGTGGCTGAAAGGGATCCTTTCAACAGTCAAGTCAAGAGGATTCTGCCGAGTGAAGGGAACTATTCTGTATCTGGTGCGGATTTATGTTTTAAATGGAGAAAAAACCAAAAAGGGAATAATGTGTGCTGGTTTTGAAGACTCATTTATTATGAGCCTCTATGAAATGCGGACTCATTTTTTAAATTTATAACAAAGGGCATCCTGGCTATGTTTCTAGCAGCTATATCAAAGAGTAACTGCACTTCTCATTTAAAGCTACTTTGAAAGAGATCACATGTAATAGGTATTAGGATATTAAGAGTGTATATGTGCTTTTTGCTTTTTAATTTACACATCCAGCTTTCCAGTTCTGGGATGCCATTAATGTTCTTAGCCCAGAATTACTCTATTTAAAGAGCTAGGTTTTCTTAGCTCTTGCAACAACATGGGCTTTATGAGATTTGAGTGGGCAAATCTTACCAGGGCATTTTTACTGTAAGAGCTCTTGTTTAGAGGAAGGCATTGGTGGCTCAGATTTCACAAATGTGTTAGGTTATCTTATTCTGAGATTAAAATAGTTAGCAGTTAGTGGCAATTCTCTTCTTCTTTTTTTAAAGTGCAAGATAAAATACAGGGCAGGTGGCATGGTTTATTCAAAAAGATGATGACACAAAGTAGCTTGCAAACTAACCCCTACATCAAGCAGTGCCATTGCAGGATTATTTCTGATGATTCATCAGATCAGATAATCCACAGCATGTGGATAAAAGGGGACACAGGACTCAGAGTCAGTACTAAACTCAGAAAGCCACGCTTGGAAAAATGCAGAATGTGAGGTTAATGTTGTATTAAAGGTAAGACCTGAAAAAAGAGCATGGCAACATGCTGCCCCCCAGCAGGGATTTTTAGGCTGGCATTTTTGAAAGGACCAAAGAGATGTTCAAAGGGAGTAGAGTAAAATATCCCCAAAGGGGCCTTTGAAAATCCAAACTTTAGTAGTTTTGTGGGACACCACATTAATGTGAGATTCTGGCTGAAGAAATGAGTTTTAATTTCAGAGTAGCAGTTTTGCCCATTTACGTCAACATTTCCTACTTTCTTAGAGGGGGAAGTTCTGCTCCTGAATAAATAAATGTGTCCCAGAACGTGTCCCAGAACGGATGAGATTTTCTCCATCCCTGAGAGCCAGGATGCCGCACCCAGGGGCAGTGTCTGTGGGCAGGTTTTCAAAGGCCCCTCCAACTGAGTCCTGCTTCTGCACCTCTAGCTTGGACTCAGAAGTGCTGGTGAGTGTCTCACGCTGCAACTTCTGGGATGCACCAGGGAAAGCCTCCGAGGGCCTTTTGCCGGGGGTTTTGTGCATGCGTCGTTGGAAGCCTTATGCTGAAAATGTTTATTTCTATTTGTACTTGCTTGTATAGTGCAAAATTAGTATCTGGAGCCCCATAAGTATAGGAGGTGCTTTGTGGAGCATTCACCCTTTTACAATAGCGCTTGGCATGACTCTAGCTAGACCTGTTTTGGAATTCAGCATACACCAATTGATATATTCTGCCAAATAAATAATGAACATGCAGAGCTGACTGTGCACCAGTGTTTCTTTCTAGCTTTTGAAATGGCAATCGTTCCCTTTCTGTGCTTCCAACGAAATCAAAGCATCTTGTAATCCTTTGCTTGGTTATAAGTGACAGTAGTCCTCTGTTCCCTGACAAATATTGCCAGCAGAAGCCTGGTAGCTCCAGACAAGGTCCTTTGAAAGAGGTGGGAGGGGAGAGAGGCTCTGCAGGCAACTTTCCAGCAGCAGCTGTGCGCTAACGGCATGGGAGTGTGGGAGGCTACTCCCGGGTTAGTAAGACAGTTCAGCAATGCAGTGAATGTGTGCTCCCAGTACATGACTCCTATTTACTTTTTTTTAATTCCCTGACCTCTGTCTGACCAAGTCCATCGCCGAAACACAGCTGGATGGGGAGGGGAACAGCAACCAGGCTGTACCAAGGATCTTGCTGCGCTCGGTGAAACAAGCAGCACTCCCCCAGGGAAAGTGGTTAAGGCAAGTAACGAGGTGGCGAATTTTCTTTCTTGCTGAGAAAGTTATTTGTAGGTGGGTCTTGTTTTACTGTACCATTTCTCACTTCCCATGGAAGTAACTGCCATTAATTTGCCCGACAGAGGTATTAAACAGTAACAGCTGAATGCCAGTCAAAGGCAGCAGTGTTTGATCGGGAAGTGCCAGAGAAAGAGGAGTTTGCAGGAGTCTGGGGTATTGTTCAGAGCCTTGTGATCTCAGGATCACAGCTTCACAGTTTCAGGTCTGGTAATGATCTGGAAATAGAAATCTTCATGGTGACTGGGAGGCGGAGAGGCATGATCTGTAGGGACAGCAGTTAGGGCTCACCTTTTGATGAAGAGCAAGATCAGTCTGAGTTGCAGCTGGCCATTTCACCTTTAGCTCCATTTTCCTTTGCATAGGTCTCATGGACAATTTGTGTCCATGTCCAGGGGAAACAGGCAGTTTTGTTTTGCAATTTAGAGTTTCAATTTAGAGTTGCAATTTAGAGTTCTCTAAGGCTGAGGGAAGTAAAGGGATGTGAGCAAAACCTGCAGGTGTGGCTGAGTTGTCAAAGGAGAGGGAACATCATATGCAAGGAGGTTTCAGTCAAATTCTGCAGACCCTGACTCATAATCATGCTGGAGCAGGGACCTACAGATGAGACCCTGAGCTGAAAAAGAGCTGATGAGGGATGACGCTAAGCACAATGTGTGGTAGAGGAGAAAACTGTAAGTGAATGGTTGCACTTAAAATCCCAAAATTCCCCGTGTGATGCTGCTCTGAGTCTCCCAGACTGCTTGTGGTTCCTGCTGAGCTCAGCCAGAGCATGGGTGCTCAGGCCCTCTGCAAATAAGCCCTGCCTAAGAAGGAGAATGGTTTCTGCCCCGCTGAAAAGGGTAGTGAGAGGGGGGGACCCTTTGAGGCTGGCTGGGCTATTGCAGAGTGCTGAAGCAAGGGTTCGGATGGTGGCTCTTGTTGCTCATCTGCCAGGTTCCACCACGACTGATCAGTCAACCTCTGGTCTGTACATCTCCACAAAAAGCTGTGCTTTATCTCCTGTTTCTACCTTGCCTCCTCTGCTGCTTTGTGCTGGTCAGAAGGAAGGAGCAGCTGCAAAACTTGCGTGTCTGGGTGAGCCTCCAGTCGGCAGCTGAGCCGACAGTCCTTGCCCATGTAGCAAGGCTTTTCAGCAAAATTGGAGACTCCAGATAATAATATTCTTCCTGGCTAAAAGACTTTAATAACTTTTACTAATTTCAGCACCTTTTTACACAATGCGTAATTAAATTATGAAGTTTCTTGCTGCAAGATGTTATGGAGTCTGACAGTATGAATGGATTCAGAACAGGATTAGGCAAATTCATTTTGTCTCTGAAACAACCAGTCGGATACAACCTCCAGCTTAAAAAGTCCCTGCACCTCCAATTGCAGGCAGTCATTCTGGGCACAGGGAAGCTGATGCAGCAGAGGAGTGCAGATTGGAAAACCAAAAACTGCAGAAAATGACTCAAATGCATGCTGTGATGGAAAAGTCAGAATCTGAATTTGCAGCATGCCGTTGGTCACTGGCCTCAAGCTATAACCAAGATTGATACCAGCTGATGTATGCATGCCGCTCCTATGTTGGTAATGAAATAAAACTTTCCCTGGTTTATTTGTCTGTCCCCTGAGGAATTCAGTTTTTCAGACCTTTCTCACAGCCAAGACTACTTTTTATGACATTTATTTATGTTTGCTGGCTGTGAAGCATCTAAATAGTGTTTCATTAAGAAAAATCTTTATACGAGAAAGATCAGAAACGTTCTATGGTATTTATTTTTCTTTAAAGAGGGTATCTTTGGCATGCAAACAGGCTGTGGCTAGCCATTATAAGTTAGCAAAGGATCATCCACGAGATATTAGCCATAGCCAGAATAATATTAGATAACTAGAAAAATTAACTTTTAATGGGATTTTGTTTCATATGAGATATATTATTTTGAATTTCAGTAAACTTTTCTATTTTTCCTTGAATGCAAACAAGCACCTTGTTATTTTGAGCTCTCTTCCTCTTAAACACTGTGCATTTAGCCCTGATATGGGCGTAGGATTCACCAGATAATTCTGCATTAGAAGAGTGCTATCTTTAGTGAGAGCAATTAAGGCAAAGGGGCTGCAGGCCAAAGCGCTGGAGCTGTATAAGGATAGCAGAAGCTGTAGATTAAGCTGTGTATTAATTACTTGGTTCCCTACTTGGAGCTATGAGCAGTGAATTCTTTAATTTTATGTTGCATTTATTAAGGTAGTTTGTGATTCACTAAAACCCGAAGCATCAGGAGGTTTTGCAGGTAGATACTAAAATGGCAGAACTACTATGGATGTTTTGAAAAAAACAGCTGAAGCAAACTCCAGGGATGGATCCAGAGGGAGGGTGCAGGGCAGCTCTTGGAGATACCCAGGTACATTGCTTTATGCAAGGTCTTGCACAGGGCTGCAAGCACAGGGCTGCAATGAGGTGGATTTACTTCATCCGTGCCCTCACCTGGGCTGTGGATTTGGTGTTGTCTGAAAGAACATCTGATTTGGGCAGGAAGGTCTCCCCTCCTGCTCCACTGCATGGTTTATGGAGCTGCCCACACAGCCTGTTACACATGGTGTGCTCTCCAAATTAACAGGTTTCTGCTGCAGAGAAGCTTATGCTCTGGAGGAAGTTCATATCTTTGAACTTGTTTCAATTATCCTCATCTGGGAAAATGAAATATCCTTCAGCTCATTCTCATCTCTCAGAAGATCCTTGTCCCCTCAGTCACACTTTTGTCTCCCTCGTTACTGCTGCCCATCCTCCCAGTGGACTCTTCCCACAGCTGGGGAAGCCTACAAGGTTCCCTGGGGCTGCCCCTGATTTCCAGCCAGGCACCAGGGCAGCTGCCTCTTGCCCAGTGCCCAAGCAGGGGAGGGGGCCCTATTAGTGTTACTTTGTTCAGTTGATCTGGGTCTTGTCAAACATATGTTCTTTCAAAAGTCCTGGCTGTGACCTGGGAAACAGGTGGCACCTTGTTAGCCTTTTCAAAGGGAGTTCTCCTGATCTGCTGTGTAATTTAGGCTCCTGTGTTAAATATAACTCAGTGTGGAGCAATGCCTGTAACCATCATGCTTGGGCCAGTGCCTGCTTGTCAGTCCAGTGGGGCCCTGCATAAATGCAAGAGCTCCCACTGGGTGTCCTCCCACCAGGCTAAAGGGTCTCTGCCTGTGGTGGCTGTCATCTGTCATGCAAGGAAAGGATCCTTTGTGCCTTACTCCTATCAAAAGCACAAATACCCATTTACTGTATGGTAGAGGAGGAAATGGTAGCAGCAAGTCTTCACACTGATTCTGAGGTCCATCCCTACCATGGAACCACAGAATCAATGAAGTTGGAAAAGACCTCTGAAATGATTGAGTCCAAACTATGACTGAACACCACCACGTCAACTAAACCATGGCACCAAGTGCCACGTCCAGTCTTTCCTTAAACACCTCCAGGGACAGTGACTGCACCACCTCCGTGGGTAGCCCATTCCAGTGTCCAGTTCCCCTGATAATAGGTATTAGTAAGTGTGTAATAGTTAACATTTTACTTCTCTGCCCCTTTTCTTCTGTCGGGAGCCTAAAAGTCAGCCATCACCCAGGTGATGTGGAAAATACATGGCTTGAGATTGACCCAAGGGCTGAAGGTTCCTTTTGTGTGGCAGAGAGAGACACGGGCTACCATCAGGCCAAGGAAGAAAGTGTCTGTGCTCCAGCAGGATTGTTGCAAGCCATTTAAACAATTTCTCCCTGGAAAGGCAAGAGGCTGCCAAACCAAGACACTTTATTTGTTGTTGCCTGCTTGCCCTGACTGAATTTAAATCAGGGCTGTATCAGTGCTGGGCTGTACCAGTAACCAAAGTGCTTAACCCAGGAGTGTTCCTGTAAACAGTCCACCATCTCTTTAGTAAAGGTGAGTAGGTCTGGCCGTTCAGACACACCAGTATGACTGGGAGGCATTACCAGTAGGCATTTTGCAGGAACACTGATGTATTTCATTTACATAAAAACTATACGGATAGCTCTCTAAGTTTGAAAGTCTTTAAAAACTTAAAACAAATGAAATGGTTAGAAGAACACAAACCTGCTCACTCAACTCTGTCAGCCCAGCTCCTCTCTCAGAAACCCACCTCTGCTGAATGCAGCCTAGATACACATGATTTACAGTGCAAGATGAGCCTTTGCTGATGCTGTCCTGGGAAAGGTGAGAAGAGCTCTCCATAAAGCTGAAGGAGCTTCACAACAACTACAATACCCTGGAGCCCTTGCTCCTTCAAATTTTGCAGCATCTGACACAAGCAGCTCTGTCAGCTGTGATGGCTGTGGAGCAGAGCATCCAGAAAAGCTGTGAGCCATTTGGAGCAAAAAAAGGTAAGACACCTGACAGCATGATGTCACATGGAAGTATCAGGGGCACTCAATAATAATTGCACCTGCATGTTGTTTATCAGCACGTTTTGGGGTTGTGTTGGCCATTTCCCTTATGTGCATGAGGATCTGCCCCACTTCTCCATTCCTACCAAGTTCTGAAGTTGTTTGACAGGAGGGTCAGTCAAGTACACCATCCCATCAGGTTCAAGTGGGTTTTCCTGTGTTTTAACCCAGAAGTATTTTTTTCAGCAAGATTTTGGAGCAGTATTTGTTTTCAGTTTCATTAAGGGAATTTGGAGCCAGAAAGGAACAAAAAAAGCCTACAAACACCAAAGGAAATGGTGCCACTGAACAAAGGGTCTCTTGTTTGTAAACTTCCATTTTAAAGTGTTGGTGCATATTCTACTGGAACAGTTTTTCATTTTTCACTTACACAGTCCAATGTTTTAAATACTAACCTATTCAAGAGTCAAGTACTTCTTAGGGCCCTTTGGAGTGTCTTTTCAGTGCTGCGCCTGTTTCTGAGAAAGCTGAGCTGTCTTCACTCCTATGTATCGATCCTCTCAGATAATGTATCCAAAGAGAAAAAGGAGAGAGTGTTTCAGCTTGCAAAGAAGCACAGCTAAAGAGAGTGAGCTGAATCTGTCCTGTAATCTGTCAGCTGCAGAGCCTTCCTCACTGAGTGATCCTCACCTCATGTTTCTTGCAGCACGAGAACAGGACTCTATTTCAGAAAAATAACAACCCAGGAACAAAATAATAGTAAAAAAAATCCCACTCCCCTACTCCCCCCTCAATTTTCCTATGAATCTATTCATGGTCTAACCAGGAGAAACTTTTTTCCCTGCACTTATACCTTAATATTTCTGTCTACATTGCTGTGCCTCTCTCTGCTGCCAAAGCTAAGTGTTTGCTGAATTAAATAAACCATGCTGCACCGACAGAGCTCGTGAATGCTGCTATTGTCACCAGAATCCTTTTTTGCTGGTCTGACCCCAAATCCTAATGCCAGCTCTGGTGCAGTAATAAGTGAACAAGAATCGATCATGCTGACAAGACTAAGAGACTCTCCAAAAAGTAATTTTATAGGCTGGTTTTGTTGCCACGTGGCAAAACTTTGGGTATGTTACATCTGGTCTGGTTTGGAATCATTCCTGTCTGTCAGAAAAGGTTTTTTAAAAAAGTAAATGCTCAGCATATTCAGGAAAAGCTCTTGTCATACGTCTAAAAAACCCCCAGGTAATAATTTCTGTTGCAGGGTCATTAATAACATTGGATTTAATGGATTTCCAGTGTTTATGTAATGCAATAGGGGTTCCACAGGGAAATGGATTGTTCCTATCTGTATTGTGGAGAAGAACCTAGGACTGATGCTACATAAAGTCTATAAGATGAAAAATTAGAGTAATTTCAGACAAGATAGTTTCTTAGGTCCTGAAGAGGAGAGGTCTGAATTTTCAAAACACAACCGTATTAATTAAAGTCTCCTAATTTTGCATGTCTTAAATGCCTACATACTGTTGTAGTATATTCCAGAACCACATATTACTGAGAAGTTAATGTAAAATATCAGGTCTACTCTTTTTTGTGTGAGGTCTAGAGACAGACATGTCCAACGTAGTCTCCAGTCGCTGTTTGTCAAAGTACCCAGGGAAAGAACATCCCACCTCAAATCCTGTGCCGTTTTTTCCTCTGACTCCTATTGTTACTGCTCCTTTTGGGCATGCTGAACAGCAGCAGCAGCAGAGGTGCTTTAGGTAGTTCTGGGGAGGCGCTGATAGCTCAGATCAGTATTGGAGTTCCAGAAGTGGTATTGACCTGTGGGTTTCAATTTCTCTTCTAACACGTTTGCATGAGGCAGCATGATAACCTTTCTTAGCAATATTTCCCTCTTCCCTTTGTCTTCCTATCTGACAATATAGCACAAAACCCTCAGTGTGGCTGTACAGAGAGCTGCTGCGTGAATGACTCACGCTGTCTTCAGACACTGGATTCCACTGACATCCATCCTCACCTGAGAACTACTGTTTCTCCCAAAATGGGCGCTTCCTGTGGGAGCTTTACAGAAATAAGGAGAATTTTCTTCTTCCGCCTTAAGGCATGAGGAGAAGTGTCATAGTCTGTAATGCTTGCAGGTTTGTAGGCAGAAGCTCTGGGCCATCAGGGCTTTCTCTGTTCTGGCTCTGGTGTCTTGGAGGATTGCGGGAGAGCCAGCTCTCGTGGGCTTTGGAGGCAAGGCAAGAACATGGCAGAAGAAAATCCCTTCCTTCCTCAGCCAAGGGAGACAGAGACCTGCAGCTTTTACAAAATATCTTGCTTAAACGATGATGCCAACATGCCAACCTTGTCATGGCAGTGGGCAGCAGAGCCAGGTTACCATTTGACTCCTGCTATGCAAACAGAGGCTGGTACAAACCAAACTGATAATTCACATCCACCAGAATTCAGATTGCAGCTCAGAAGTGACTCTTTAAAAGCTTCGGAATAATTATTTCACCTGTAGTTGGAATTTTTTTCTCCAGGCTCGACTTACAGTTTATAAATATGTGAGACAGGCGATTGGTAATTCAGTTTATAGTTTGTATGAACCCTGAAGCTTATGTCAATGCTGTTATCTATTATAGAAATGCAAACATGCTCTTTGATGTGTTATTCTCAGTGACTTGGGAGGATAAAGACGGAATACTCTATGGGCATTTGTAAAAGAAATTCAGAAACTGCAAGTCTACTAGGACCTAACAACATATTTTCATTTATTTTTTTCTCTTTTGCAGTCTGCTTGATTACAGTAACTTAAAAACAAGAGAAATATTGCATCTGTCTAGGTTTCTGCAGCAGGAGAGCCTAAACTGGTTTCCCTGCTATGCCAAAAGCCCTTTCTTGAGTATGCCAAACGTGTATTCTATTATAGTGGAAGGGAAATTTGGTACCAGAGACGTAGGATTTGTTCTGTTGGACAGATTTCCTTGCTATAGGAGCACCTCCTGCTGGCTCTGCACTGCACTGCCCTTGGACTGCCTATGTTTCCCAGACTTGGGAATAAAAAACGGAGCCATGTGGGGTTTCTTGAGATAAAGGAAAACGGTCATCGTGGGACCAGTTCTGCTGCTGCGAAAGGTGATAGGGAAGGCTCCAGTGACTGACACTTCCCAGTCTGCTACAGATAATATTTATATAGTCCCTAATGGAGTGTTGGTACTTCACTAACTCAGTTCAGGGGTAACACACTGCCTGCTCCCACGTTTCCGCAGTGACCCAGCTGAAGTCCACAGAACAGCTGGCAGTAAAACTCGGTAATAAGGAGGTGAGAGAGAGCAAAAAGACATTGTGTTTGCCCCTGGTAGCTTCAGTTTGTCCATGAAAAATAGCTTGGAATGATTTTCCACACAAAATGCCTTTTTTTTTTTTTTTTAATTTAAAGAAGAATATATAGTGGCTTTGTGGCCATTTTAGTGAACTTTATTTGAAAATATAAAAGCAATATATAAATATATTCTTTTGATTACTGCCACAACAAGCAGCTTCAGTGGTTTTTTTTCCAAGCAATTTCTTCCTTGAAGGTTTGTTTTATACTTTTTTTTAGGAGGTAGTTATAAAGTATTTTTAAAAAATAATTAAAGTCATCCTACAAATGATATATTAAAGCTAAGCAAAATAAGCTATCCTGACCAGAGTGCTTTTCTTCCCTGGAAAACTAAACCAGTTGAAAATACTTGCTGTCATGCTGATGCACAAGAAAAATAAGTCCAAAATATCAACATTTTCCCCAGAATGAGAACGCTGCCAGCTCTGACATGTTTCCTTTGGTGATCAAAGCTCTTGAGATGGCTGGAGATGACATAAAGAAAACGTGGTTTGTTCGTTTAAATGCAGTGGGTGGGGAGCATGAGAGAGCAGAGTGTTGTAGGGAGTAGGACTCAAACATAAAATGAGCAGTAAAGGTCTGTTCATCAACGCCTTCTCCTAGTAGTAAGCATTAGCGCTGTAGCAACACTTAAAGGCTTCTGTTATTGTTATTCCTATAGTCTATAGAGGCTGTTGAAATAGGCGCCAGTAAACAAGCACAAGGAGACACACACCTTGTCTCGACAGCAGTCACACTTTTGGTTTGCGAAGGGACGACGGATGGTTTATTAAAAAAACGTTTTCTTCCTTACTGCCCTGTTTTAATATTTTGACACACCCCAATGAAAACCCAGGAGGCCACTGCACTGCCGCGCTGTGCCCTGTTGTCGTGCGCTGTCGGGCTGTGTGTGCCCTCCTGCAGCCCCCTCCCTTGGTCGTTTGTCACCTGGCGCTGGCTGCCTGCTCCTGGGGACGACGCCGCCGGGGCGATCAGCAGGGTTCAGGTGACACCCACTGCAAACGCGCAAGAGCCAGCCCAGGTGAATGCTCAGCCGGGACGTTGTCCCCGGTCCTACATCCTGTATGGCACACGTTTTACAGAAAAAAAAAAGATTGGGGAAAATATTTGGAAATACTGTAGAAAATGGTTTAAAACTTCTCTGGAACTATTTTGGTAAGTCTTGCTGCTTGTAAAGCCAGACTCCTTTTATCTCACAGGAATTGAAAGGCAGAAGAAAATTATGACTAATATATTTTTAAGAGTTAAAAAAAATCACCTAACCCCACATATTTGGAGTATCAGAATATTACTATTTAAGGCTGTGATTTCCAAAAGAGCTTATGGGATTGTGGCACCCAGACCTACTCCTGCCCCCATGGAAATGCATATTAATTTGCTATCAACTTCAATGCAAGGGATCAAAACTCTTCAGCTCTCACTGAATTTCCCTGGGAGGTTGGTGACTGTTGCAAAAATCCCAGCTCAAACCTTCTCGCTGTCACTCTGTTTTCAAGGGAAATTCAGTGACTATTGTGAAAATCCCAGGCTGAACAACCTGATAACTTCTGGCTTTCAGGGCAGGAAGCAAACTCCGTGCATCCTACCCAAAACCAGCAGCAATCTCTCTTCTGCAGTTCAGACGAGTTTGACATTTTTGCCTTTTACATCCCTCAGGCTGGACAAATAATGACCTGTCTGAAGGTTGTGATGGGCTTGTGTTATTTGGGCATTGCGAAGGATCTGTGTCTGGGCAAGAGAAAGCAATCCTTGATCTGGCTGTAGAGATCCATTTCTGTTAAGCAGTTCCTGTTTGAAAGGTGTCCAAAACCAGGAGGTCTCATGAGCCGGGCTGGGGGTGAAGATGGCTGGGGCAGTCACAAACACACATTCCCAGCCCATTTCAGTGCCGCTGTCACACACACGCCTTTATCTTTCAGAGATGAGCAGCAACGTGTGCATTACTCTGATTGCTGCTGCGAGGTGTGTGCAGGGGCTTTGCCTCTCAGCACAGAACATCATCAGCTCCGGCCAGGGGCATGCTGCAGCGGCAGAGACGGTCATTGTTACTAACCCATTTGTACAATTTGACTGTTCGTGTGTGTGAGGGTGCTGGCACGGGGCTGCACACCCTGCTGCGTGTCACACGTGCAGATGGACAGCAGCAATGAGAGGGACTGCTCGTAGAAGGAACAAATCTGCTTTACACTCACAGCTCTGGATCTCTGCTCGTTTAGAAAAAATGCTGCTCGTGTTTCAGACACATAAACCAGCCGTGCTTGCCTGTGCTCTCAGAGCGATGGTAATTACATAGATTTTTGGTCAGTCCTGTCATATTTACTCCACCAAATTGATTAACCTATGTAATGAGTACAGGACTGTGACCAACACTGACCCCACATCAAAGCCTGATATTGCTGCAGTGTGCTGACCTGAATTCTAATTGTTCAGTAGGTTTTGTAATTAAACCACAAATGTGCTAAAGAAGAGATTAGGCATTTTAGCTAGCAGTGCATGCATTTTTTCCCAGGTGTGCCAATTGTGTACACTATAAAATGTCCCACGCCTGCCTCAATACACAAAGATCTAACAACATGCCATTTCATAGAAGACTAAAGTCTCTTCTTTTTTTTTTTACTTGATATATTAAAATATGGGAAAAAAAAGTAATTTATATCCAAAAATTTTCTATATACATTATGGTGTAGCACTACAGCTCTTGTATAAAGGTGTATAAATAAATCAACAATGAATAAATTAGGACTTCAAGTCTCTGTGAAGTTCCCACAGGCTTGTACACTTGGTCCTCAGAGTCCAAAAGAGCTACTGCAGACAGATGTGTTTTTGTTCTTCAGGATTGTCAGTGTGGTACATCTGTTGCTTCAGCCAGTGGCTATGCCAGACTTGAGAGAAAACACGTTGCTCATTAAATGAAGACAACTATCATAAATAAACCAGAACATTTGGAAAACTACCCATGCCTCACTTTTGTTTGAAAGAAACCTCTCTTTTGGAAGCTCTCGCAACATAAAAGAGAGGAACTGCGCTGCCTCATTCCACATGATTCTTTCCTCTTTCATTTTGCTGGAGAAAAACACGTGTTTCAACATCTGAGTTTCCAGCAAATGTTGCCTTCTACCTCACGCGCCTGCTCCTCTGGCAAGGAGAATTCCAGTGTCTCTGTTGGTGCAGCTCCCTGCTTTGTTTTCGACCACACAGAGGAGACTGAACTAGAAGGAGGTGGGTTAATCTGGAATTGGGTGGGTTGCACTAGAAGGGAGCAACTGGGAAGAAGGTCCATCATTCATTCAAAATTTGGTTTGAAACATATGGGGAGAATTAGGAGCTACATTTTCATATTGATGAGCTAGGACTTGGGAGCCTGCTTTGAGATTTTTTCAAGACCACGAATCGGGTCCGAAACCATTCTTTGGTGTGCTTGTACTTCCTCCATCTTCCTGTGATTTAGTCCATCTACCAGTGAAGGGTGCCACCAGGACTCACAGAAGGTGATTGTCTTGGTGGGTTTGGTTGTGAGCAGGGAGCTTGGCTGAAGGAAGAGCAAAACCCACGTTTCTTTCCCCCAGGAAGATGGCAAGATGACAAAATGTGGCAGGTTTGGGGAGTAGCAGCCTGAGATACAGGCTGTCTCACAGATTTGATAGCCAGAGTTCATCTGGCATGGGCAAAAAAAGTAGTCATCTACTGATAATTGGAAAAAATATAAAATTTTATGTAGATATGTGATTTACTGGAATGGTGAGACAGTCCTCATCTTACCTTTTTCTATTAAAAAAATCACCCTGCAGACTAAAGGGTACCCACCTGGCACTGAATAGCATCCTGTAGACACTGGTCTTAATGTAAAAATGGCAACATATTCCAATCTCTGCTTTGCTTTTCTGTCCTGTGTGCTGCTCAGAAATCCCAAAGGCATCTCTGGGAAGATTTTTCTTTCAATGGGGAAATGGTTTGTTCAGCCACATAGCTGAGTTCACCAACTGGATGTGTTTTCCCTTTGCAGTGTGCTCCAGTATGCCTTGATCCACGCTGAGAGCCTCAGAAGCCAGCTGAGCATTGCTTGGGTGTGAACTTCCCTGCCTGTTTCCCAGCACAGGTTGCTCTCAGGCACAAGATTCAGCAACCTATTTTAGCTGGTCCTGCCATGAAGGTATTTTCTGCATGCTGGAGTTTTTAAGAGTGCCGCTTTATGTCATTTTGGCAACGATGTACAGACATTTTTCTACCGTTTTGCAGTGGTTATTCATCCATTTAAGCATGTGACTGGCCTTGATAAATAAGTGAGGACTCTTAAATGCTGACTGCTGGAATCTACGAAGAATGATGCCTTCATTATCACACCTGAATATGCACAGAACCTTGCTTCCACTGTCCAGAGGCACCCTCTCCTCCACAGAAAATACCCTACCTGCCATGCCTGACTTTCTTGAATGTATTTGCAAGGACTGTGCATTAAGTAAAACACCTGCTGTATAAAGAAAATAATGTAGCCCCGCTAAAAACACCAAGGAGTTGTATTCTTTAAGAGTGACTGCATGCAGCTGTGAGAGCAGGTATTAGATTGCAAACAAGACCTCTGCATTTTCTGTCTTTAGATTGCAAACAAGACCTCTGCATTTTCTGTCTTAAGCTTGCAGTGACAAAAGACCTTGCAGTGCATAATGACGACTCCAAATAAAAATATAGAAACATGCCAGATAAATGAAAGTTTTTGCTTGCCAGAGTTCTCAAGCTCTATGAAATAGGTTTTGACTCTTAAATTGAGACAACAGTTTTCAAATAAAATTTAACGAGGTAACCAAAGACTGAAATCCTAATACAAGAATTAAGAGGCAAGAAAAGTCATAAACAAATTACTGATACATAATTTTAAGGTAAATATGTTAATTTAAAATAAGTTTGCAGACCCATTTGAAAGATGTAATTTCAAGAGAGAATAACCAGTTTAAAATTAATATAATTTATTAACAATTAAAAATTATAACACAAGCGGAGGGAGGTTGGAGGTGAAATATTGAGTTTCCTTTGATAGGTAGAGTAATTATGAAGTATGCTTTTGAAGTTCAAGAAGAGAGCCTTAGGACACAACATTTTTTAAAGTAAAAATTGGCTTGCACTCTGTTCGAGTGATTTATTTTGCACTAAGAAATGGGTGTGAGACATGATGTGATTTAAAATGTCATCCCTTGATGGAACTGCTTGAGGGTGACATCATTTCTTTTCTTTTTTCTCTACTTTTATTTATGTATTTGGCTGCTTTATTTCTAAAGTTTTCTATCTTAGAGAATCTGATGAAATCATGTAGATAGTAAAAAAACCCCCAAGCTATCAACACCTTCACTGTCCCCCAAATAAAGCTCTCCCCTAAAGTTCAGGAACCTAAAAGCTAGACTCTGGAGGGAGCTACTGGGAAGGAACAGAGTTTTAAGTTGCATCTGTCATCTGAGTTGTGGCCAGTTTTGAGGAATATCGCTTGTACGTGCCACCAAACGAACGCAGGGAACAGAGGTTGTAGGAATGTTGCTTGTCTTCAATACCAGGTTGTCCCACGCATCCCTGGACAGGGAGGGCTGCTCCTCCTCTGTCCTCTCCTGCTTTTTTGCAGGGACCTGGATGTACCACCTCTGCCAGGTTCTCTTAGAAAGCAACGTGCCGTGCCATACATGTGGCAGTCAACATCACGACTTTTGTGACACCTTTGCTTGCACTGGGCTTCACTGTCGGGGGAGGCAAAGCTGTTGTGGCCACAGGCCCAGAGGGCAGAGGTCGTGCTGTGGCCAAAATACACACTTGCTTTTCAGACCCGCTTCTCGAGAAGCCTTTGCTTAACCTCAGTGGCATTTTTGTATGCCTGATGATTCTTAAAATAAATCTCACAAATTTGGTTCAAAGCCCTAGCTGTTGGAGGCAAAGGATTTATGTGAGAATGTCATACATTTAACTTCTATGTGAGTCCCATGATGTTTTGCCTGCTGGTAGCTGAACAGATCTCGCGGGTCGTGGATGGGACAAGCTTCTAGACACACAGTAGCGCGGTTGGGCAGCTGTAGGGCAGATCCATCTGTGCTTGTTACATACAGATATACAAAAAAAACCAACTCAAACAAACACCAACACCACCACCTCCACACAACACCCCCCAAAAAACAGCTTCCCCAGGAAAAAAGCCCCAAACCAGAAAACAAACCATTCAAGTTTCATACAGATGTCCTCTGCAAAGCCGTGAGATATAATTGCTCTCTCCCTCAGAGCTCCACCAGCTCTGCAGGCTGAACAACTGAAAACAAGGGGACTGTATTCCATCATCAGCGTGAAAAAATTATAACCTAATACACACAGGGCACATATCTGCCAAGTAAGAGAAGCCACTTTTTCCCTTGTCATTTTTTCAGATAAAATTGCCATCTACTCTAAAACATGGCAGCCTTGCTGAAAGTCTGTGAATTCTCTTTGTATGAGGAGCTGTAGCAAAGTTCATAGCCAGACTTGTTATAAAAACACAGAAGTTAAAAATAGCTGCGCAGTCAGGGAGCAGGATCCAGCTCTAAATGAGTGGCCCAGTTTGCTCTCACTGTCAACTACTGTAAACAAAAGTCAACCCTTTTGTTTTTGGGCTGCTGCTGATAGCTTTTTCTCTTCCATGGGGAAATGCTGGTGCTCCCCTATCATTTGACACCTTTCGACTCTTTTTGCAGTCTTTGTGAAAGGTCTGTGCCAAAAAAGTACCAGTGTCATTTTGACTGCCAGCAGGACTTCATTGGGAAGGTGTTATTCATGGAAGAGAGGGAGTAGTTTTTTTAATTGAAGACTATTGGGAAGATTTCTGCAGGAACCTTGCGAGGAGCTCACAACACTTTTCTTCTGGGCCTGCTGCAGTATTTGCTGCAGCCCTGGTTAGCAGACAGAATTGCTACTGCAGTGGGGGATGGATTGGCTCCCTTTCTACTGTGACAGCCATGAGGCTGCATGAATTACACAGCCTGGTGTTCTGGGTGGAGCAGTTCCGGAGGATTCATCCCAGCTGGGTCTCACACCAGGTGGCAAAACAAACTATAAAGGGCTGAGGGCTGGGGAAGTGGGTTCCCCTCTTTCCTGCTGTGCTGTGGGCAGGGGCTGCTGTGGGTGATTGCTGCCCTCCTCGATGCACAATGGAGAAAGCTGAGGCTTTGGAAAAGGAGGAGGGGGTAAGCGATATCTAAATTGGTGTAAGTCTGCTTTAACTGGAAGTTTGGGGCTTTTTAAAAATGCTTGCTTGAAGAACTGAGTCAGTTCTGTGTTTTCTGACTTGTGTTGATCCCCAGCCTGGATAAAGTCTGTGCTGGATTACTTTGCAGGCTCTGCCTATTAAATATAGCACAGAGAGGTCTCTCTATGCATCTATGAAATGGGAGCATAATATTTATTGATCTTACAAGGTATTTTTCCCTGAGATAATTTTTCTTTCTTTTTAACTGTAAACCTTTTGAGGCTTGGTTCTTGTCTTGTGTGGCTGCTTGGTGCCAAGCAGAGGTGGTGTTAGAGGCAGACTGTAAAAATTGCTGTAAAATCCATGGATGTGAGGGCTAAAGAATGAAAAGGCATTCCTTTATTTTAGCTGTTTAAGATGGTGGCAGACCATGGAAAGCTGTAGGTACGTTCTCCATTACTAACTCTTATTTTAATATGTGGT
Organism: Machaerirhynchus nigripectus; assembly: GCA_013397975.1. NCBI lineage: Eukaryota > Metazoa > Chordata > Aves > Passeriformes > Dicruridae > Machaerirhynchus > Machaerirhynchus nigripectus. The sequence continues at coordinate 680,643 of VZRQ01011719.1, read as the reverse complement.
CTTATAGGACTTAAAATATCTGCTATGATCCTAAAGCTGGTATTCCTAACACTTTACACCTCTGGTGCAGTGTCAGGGATAAAGTCAAAATGCATATCTGTTGCCCAAGATGTGTTAGATGATATTGTAGCCTACGGTGTCCTATTGCTGAATCAGCTCTTGCAAGAGGCTTGGAAATCTGTTACAAAGCTGGGAAACACACGGCTAATCCATAAAACCTTAAATATATGTAAAGCAATGTGGAAATGACACCTACTAACTGGAAATTGCTACAGATAAAAGAGATCTGGCAGCTGAATCACAAAAATATTATTCAGAGTAAATACTTACACCAAATTAATAGCCTAGAAACAGTTCCACCACTCAAACAGCCTTCAGAAGTATCAACTGATTTGAAAGAGTGGGCTGGTGTTAAAATAATAATGAATCCAGCCGTGTCCTTTCTCCTTGGTATCCTCCAGGCTTTCTCTGGTGGGGTGTTTTGACTGCTGTGAGGGTTTAAAAGAACTTTCTTATCACTGATAAATATCAAAGCTGGTGAGACTGCTGTGTGTGGCTGAGGGTTTGCAGTATGAAACCATTAAATACTGATGCTATACTTGATGCTGTAGCAATTTCTGCTACTTCAGCAAAAACTATCCAGGAAAGATCTCTAGCCCTTTGCCAGAGGGGAGGGGACCTGTTAAAATGAACAACTAAGTACCTGCCATGTTGTTGGTATAATCCATTTGCATGTTCAGCTAATGAGAATCTACTTGTTTTAATTTTGGTGAGGCTTGTGTTGCCCTGCAAGTGTGGTACCTTGCTTGGCAGTTCAGGAACTGCTGGCCACGCAGTGTGAGGGAACTTCTTCCTTCTGTTCAAGCCAAAAGGACGCTCTAGAATTTAGGGTGGTAATCTAGGACATGGCAGCTTTATGTTCACCACTCTGCTCCCTGCCTATTTGGTGTTAGGCTTTGCTTCCCTGTTGAAAATAGTGAGGATATGGGGTGGTGTGAGACTGCTAAAGGTTGTCTTTTGATAGTACAGTGGTGTATACTTGCAGAGGAATGTAATCTACCTTCTGTATATTAATATCTAGAAAGCTTGGCAGGGGGTTGAGCAAAAGCTGCTCCTACCATTCTGAAGAAAAATTAACAAGAATGTTACTTCAGTTTGGTTTTTTTTGGTTTTTTTTTTTTTTTTAAGTTAAGGACTTCTGATGCTGTAATCGCAATAAAATTATCTAAGTTCTGCTTATTTTGGGTCTCTTTCAGTGTTGACAGAGACGTCAACTGCTGAGCTTGATGCTGCCTAGTCTGGGCTGCTTCTGCTCTGGGAGCTGGGTATCTGCACTACATTGCAGGGTGCACTGGGGACATGCCTTCAGTGTGTGATTTCCATAGCACAGCTCCCTCACTTATGGCAGATATTCCTGGGTGGCTGCTATTGCTCCACAGGCTGTGGCTCATGTATGCAACTTATAGGTTGGGCATAAGACATAAAAGACTATTAGATAGTGCCTTCTGAATTTCATGCTCATAAACACTGTGAAAGGCTACCGGGGTCTTACAGATTCATGAGAAAATTGTATATTCCTCATACATTCCTTCCATTATGTGTATCCAGTGCTCAGCATCTCTAGGGACCAGGTCTGCTCTTCTGAAATTACAGCTAAGTTAAACCCCCAAATTTCTTAGACTGAAAACCTCATTATAACTATTTGATCTCATTATTTATTGAAGAACACTGTCAAGTTTTAAAAAGAAGAAAATAACCTATACTACACCTGCCAGATGTAGGAGGGATACATCCTGGCACATCCATGGATGCATGTAGCGCAGCTGCTGAGCCGTTGGCTCAGCTTCTCTCAAGGCGAGTTAAGAGCCACATGGTGTCTCTGGGTGCTGGATTTTGTACTGGGACCTGTGTATTAACACTCATCCAGAGGGGCAGCTCGCTATTGGATGCACATCTGAAGCGCTGCAAGAGTGCAAGTCATTCCAGCAGGGGTCTGGTATAAATTACACGTGGTAAATTGGCTCCAGATAAGCCTGGTTTGGTCTGTGGAACAACGAAGAACTTGTGTGGTGTGCTAAAGCCTTCTATTTCTTGTTCAGACCCTGCTTTTTTGCAAGGAGTTGCCATCGCAGTCACAGAAATACAGATCTAGAGCCTGGCAGGTTTGGGATGGCAAAATCCTACCGGATCACATTTTGCACAAAAGCTGCTGTCAGCTTCCTGGACTTATCACTTAACTGGGATACAGGCAGTGGGATCTAAGAGCTGTATCAGATACTTCATTTAGCTGTAGCAAGTTGTCTTTAAGTTGGCAGCATGCATCTTGATTTTAATACATGCAGGCTGAGATTATGGAAGAGGTAGACACAGTATAGTTGTTTAAACCTCAAAATATGTTTTAAATAATTGATTTCCATGCATCTAAAGTAAAGATCAGTTATTCAAAACATATTTATATTTGCAAAAAACCCGAAACCAAACAGTATGACAAAATAAATACTTATAAATAATTTAAAACATATTTTGAGGCTTTTAATGTTGCAAAATGTGTCTCCAACAGTGGTAAAACCTCAATAAATATGATTTAACAATTCTTTGTATTTAATACATAATTGTGCTATTGAGTAGAAAAAAAAATTGGATTTAATAAAAAGCTTGACAATGCGATGGATGAGCTAGCAAAGCCAGCCTTTAAATGTACACCTGTTTAGTGAAAGGCATGTGCAATTAAAAGTAAATGAGAAGAAATTGGTGTTTATTAAGAATTCCTAATTATTGATCCAGTGCTGGGTGCAAACCAATGCTTTATAATCTGATAAAGCTGTGTTGGGAGGCTTCAGGCTTAACATTAGGAAGCTGAGAGGGTGGCCAGACACCATAATAGGCTTTGTAGAGAGGTGATGTGTGTCCCAAGCCTGTCAGTGATAAGGGGCATTTGCACAATGCTCTTACTGTGTGTTAACTTTTGGTCAGGCAGTTGGGCTGGAGGATCTTGGTACGTCCATTCCAAGAAAGTTTTCGGTATCAAAGGATATGTATAAATGTTCAGTGAGGTTCTGCAGGATATTAAGACTGAAATAGAGAAGTATAAAGAGAATTTTAAAATGGTTGGAGGTATCTAGAACAGAACTTATCTAAACTGCTGAAATTTTGACTGGTTGCATGCCATGGTCCCCTTGCCCAGGGGAATTTTAGTTCTATGCCTGAATCTTCCCTACTGATGCAAACAAAAGGTGAGGTATAGACCTTGTTTTATGATACAACAGGCAGGCTGGCTGCCCGCCCTTCCTTGGGCAGGGTTTCTACTGACTTTACTGGCTGCTTCCTTGGAATAAAGACAGCAGAGCACGCACCAAAACAACATTTAGATACTGAACAGTGAGCTTCAGTCTCACTTGTAATGTAATCAAGTTGCCTGCCTGTAATTTCCCTTCCTTAAGTAAAATAGCTGTTATTTGAATTCCGCTTCAGATACTGAAGTTCCCTTCCTATAGTAAAATCAGTTCTGGCAAAAGCAAAGACAGACATGGTAGTTTTGCAGTCTGTAGATTTTGAGTTGGCTTTGACTGTGTGCCCATCATATGCTGTCATAATGCAGTTGGCTTCTTTGTAAGTAGTTGCTGACTGCAGTAAGTTATAGGCTTGTCTACATGAAGTGTGTTTAATAACTGAGTTAGAGTGTGAATGAAACTGCATTAGCTTTTCTTCATGTCTCTATGTGGATACTCTTGATCAGGCTACCTTAATAAAGTTTGGGCTAATCCATATCCAGAGTTACTTAGAATATTAATCTGTTCCATGCTAACTTTTCCCATGCTTCGTATGCTCATAAATCACCTGACTCTCTTCTTTCTTTCATTCACCCTGATTATATAGCAGTGTGATTATATACTCAGTGTTTCTGAAGTATTCTCAGCTTGGTGTTCCCCAGTTAGAAGTTAAATGTTTCATGTTGTGCCCTCTGTGAGATGATGGGGGTACCAATAAACGTGTGAAACTCCTGGGTCTCTGCAGTGAAGAAGTTTAGGTGAGCATCCATCTCCCATACTATTTTGTGTGCTTTTATGGAACGGGTAATGCAACACAGAATACTGTACATGGGTTCTTCCAGCTCTGAATTAGTCTCTTTTATCTGTCTCTGACCACAACAGATGTTGGCAGCCTTTCTATTCCATATCCTTAAGTCAGACTAAGAATATAAGTTCCGCTTAGAGAAGCTGTAAGGGAAAAATTTAACCCTTTCAGGAGGATTTTTACTATTTTTTTTCGTTGAATGCCCTTGATGTAATTTAAAGGGGAAAAAAAAGGGTCAGCAAATATCCAGATTTGACCCAGTGTTTGAGGCCTCCTCAGATTATATTCCACAGAAGTTCTCATTGGTCTCTGCATTTTCAATCAACTTCCCTTTTACTGGGGACACAGGGACAGAGGGTAAAAAGATCATAGTGACTGTTTCTAATACAGTTTGCAAAAGAATTTGCAGGGAATGGTAGCAGTTCTGTGAAAGGCGTGTGAGTATAACCTTCAGCATAAACACCAGAGACAGTACTGGCCATATCTATGGAAAATTAGCCAATCTGACCCTTCTCAAAAAATCAATCAGTTGATCCTATTGCATTTATTATGGTATGAAACATCCTTTAAAAAGTTTGAAGAAGTTTACTTTTTCCCTGTAGACTGAATTAACAAAAGCTTCACATACTTAGATTCTCTTCAGGATAACCTTGGACAGCTTGCTTTCATCTTAAAACAAATAAAAGGCAAACAAAAATAAATCTACATTTAAAAATAATTACAAATGTGCAGGTATTTTATTCCTATGTTTTACTGCAAAAAGCTCATCAGAGAGTCATAATTAAAAGAAAGCGCTATATATATATTTATACCATAATAATTTGAGAAGTGCCCATTATATCTCGGAACAGCCCTTGCTGACTGTTCACTGCTGCTCTCCAAGATGACCAGCTGTCGGAAAGACCTTGGCAATGGCAGAACCAAGCCAGCATTCTTCTTCCCTGCTGCACTCGTGCCCCTAACAGAGCTCTGCACAGCCTGATGTGCAGCTAGTTACTTGTCTTCAAGGGAGAGGGATGTAAGGATCTAATTTTGCTGACTGACATGGGCTGCAGAAGCATACACAGCTTGCTCATATCCTTTGTGGAGTTGGAAGCGGAGCCACCTTTTTTCTTTTTTCTTTTTTTTTTTCCACCACACAGAGACGCCATCACATATGTTCAGAGGCTGATGAGCTGAAAAGGTCTGGGAGCCACATGTGACCAGCAGAACCAGCATCAGCAGAGTAGAGTTTCAGTGGGAGATGACTTTTGAGAAAGTTCCCACAGAAACACCATGGTAGCATTTCTGTCCTTTCTCAGCCTGATTTCATTTATTCTGAGGCTACTTTACATGTCCCTGGAACCACAAAAATACCTTTAATCGGGCATAAGGAGCACTTTAGATCCCATCAGTGCTCTCTGGCACCACCAGAAGGGTGCCAAAGGGCTGTCTGTGTCAAGGTGGACCTGTCCCACCATGTTCATTCACACAGTAGCTTGTGCTGAGTCACAGTGCCTGCCCCACAGTGAGGAAAAGGAAGGGCTTGTTTTCATTAGGGGACATCAATGCTCTCTGGAGGTTACAGAGTACTGGGGTGCAGAACGTGCCGAGGGTCACAGAAGCCTTTTTGGAATGCCAAAGCAGGAACGTGTTACTGTAGTGAGGGATACAGTTGGAAGGCTGATATTTTCAATAATACAGCACAACAGTTTATCCTTAAGGCTTAATCTCCCAAGCATAGAAAGGAGAGTCTGACCCCTCTCCTCCCATGAGAACAGAAGCAGAAGGCCTCAGGAGGCTGGGATGACTACACGAGCAGGCCAGTCTCCAGCCAGTTCACTCATTAAACTGTGGGCATCGCCTTCTTCAGGGGTGGCCAGCAGGTCCCTGCCCTCAGTTTGCCTCCAAAGTAGTTGCCTCTTTAGAGACGGGAGCAACAAAAGCAGACTGGAGGAAATGTAGAGGAAAGGCCATATTTCCCCCAGGTTAGAAGTTTTTGATATCCTAGGTAAAGTTTGTTGTCCAACTTATAATGGACTTCTTGGGTAGACGGGATGTATGGCAGGAGGAAGTGGTGTTTGGGGTGGCAGTGGGGGTAAGTGCTAAGGGGAGGGCTGCACTCAAGGGGTTGATTTTGTTCATCTTGTTTGCTGTAGGAGATGGTGCTGTGGAAATGTCAACCTACAGCTGCTGCCTTCCAGCAACCTGCTAGATGTGGGCAGGAGGAGGCAAGAAGATAAGCGAGGGCACCCCTCAGTCCTCCATCCTAAGAGGATGTAGTGAAGTCTAAAATCAAGGGGTTCTATCTCTGGGGGAACTGTCCTGATTCCTGACTGAGGGAAAATATCAGATTCCACTGATTACTTCTAGTATCTAAGCAATTTATATGTGAAACTTGTAATTTGGGGAAAGCTGCAAGCTAAGCATTTCAGAGGCAGCCTCCCCTGCCACTGTGAGACTGTTAAGACAGAGCTGGTCACTGCCTCTGTGAACTTGTTCCCAATTTATATTGGACTGTGTAGTGACCCCCAGCACCACCTTTGTGGGTGTCCATCTCCTGTAGTGGCAGGGTACCTCTAAGTGCCTCCAGCCAGCACAGTCCTGTGTACATGACGGGTGTTCATTCACTCTCAGGGAGGGAAAGGATCTGAGACAGGCTGAGTGCTCTGTCTGCTTGTAAGTAAGTGGGACATGCAGTGGCCTTCTGCAGTTCTGTGCATCTGGCCCTTCTCTTCACTTGATTCTCCTCCAAGCACCCACCAATGAAACGTTTTGTACTGAAAATGTTTTGTGCCCAAAAGCTTGCTTTGACTGTTGTAAAAAAAAAAAATGAGAGTTTCAGAGGGGTTGCAGCCAAGACCCTCCCCTGTCCTCCCTGTTTTGTTGTCAACCTGAAAAATCAGCTGTTCTTGTAATCCAAGTCCCAGGTATAATGTCAAATGTAAGGGATGTATTCTGAAATGTGTTATTGTGGTGAGGGCCTTGGAGTTTCTCCCAAGAGACCTTTCTTGCTGGGAGCTGTTCTCTTGTGCTTAGTGTGTGATTTAAATAGCAACATATCCTGCAACTACTATAAAATAATGTTAAATTATTTTAGAGCATGCCAGGCCTGTTGGTAAATGTTTTCTAATAATTGATTGTTGGAGTGTTTCTTAGTTGCTTGTGGTAATGTGGTCTTCCTCTTTGCAGGATTATTGGTCTTTTAAGTGGGATCCAACCACTTTCCTCAAAAGAGTGGAATACTAGATTCAGCTAAGAAACACTTTGAAATTATATTTAACCTAAGGCTGCCAGTGTTACAGAATATGAAGGGATAATATTCTTTCTCTCTTCTGCAAATTCACATGCACATGATTAATTGCGTTATTTATCCATGACTAAATACTGTATAAAGCTCTATCTTTATCAATCTCCATTGCAGTCAGAAGTGATACATTTTTAGATGCTATGTATAGTCTCTGCTAAGCGTTAATTTTTCTGTTTCATTAATATGTACTTTTGCATCTACATAGAATTCTAATATATTGGAAGTCTAATAATTATTCCTTTTATGCTTGATAAACATATAATATTAATCTGAAGAATATGGACTAAAGGTGGAATATGAGCCAAATGGCACAACTGAGAGCACTACATTGACTACCTGTTTTCTTACTCTGTGTTTGTGGGATGCCTTTTATAAAAGGATTCCTGAAGGCGTCCAAAGGTGCTTCTGCATGCCCAAGAATATGGAAAAGTCCCATTGACTCCAAGTTTGTTTACACTGCTGTGTGGGACAGACATGCTAGAGATTAGCTCTAAATAAGATGGATTTAGTTCCAGCAGTGCAGGAGACAGACTGGGATAGCTAAAATTGGTCTAAGAATAACACTTAAAGACAGGAAAGGTGTAAAAGAATGAATTAGGTACTCCAAGTTCTTTTGTCTCTGTTAGTGCGCTCCTCTCTGTGGCCCAGTCCAGTGTAAACCTGGAGCTGACATAATTCTTCCAAATTTATTTTTTAATTATCTTTTACTAATTAGGGCCAGTCCATTTCTGTGAAGTAGGCTATGGTGTCAGGTAAACAGGCCATCAAGGCTGCTCTCCCCCAGAGGTCTGTGAACCTGAAAAAAAAGCTGGCCGATCACCCAAATCATGTTAACTTCCTTGAGCACTTGTGTAGTGTTGGAAGAACACAGGGCTCAAGCTGCTGAACACTTGGTTATCTCCCTGCAGGCTAATTTTGGGTCTGAAGAATTCTGTTAATACTGGTGCATGTTCACATGAGACATTGAGTCGTGTTGCAATCACACATCATATTGCATCCTCCAAAAAGGCTGTGGGTGAAATTTACAAGATCAGATTTTCTGTTCACTAAGTTCTCCTGTCTTGGTCTTTTGAACCAAGTTCTCTTGTTAAATAGTCCCTAAGTTAAGCTCTTACTAACCCCCTCTGGCATCTAAACAGTTTCGTGAACTGGCTACTGAGATCCTTAGGGAAAAAAATCTGCACCAGTTGACTCAGAGCAGGCTTTTTTTTAATCATGATCCTCAGTGATATGGAACTTTGAAATAGTGTTTCAGTTTAATGGGCTATTTCTCTCTTCGGCATAATAACCCTTTCTTGTCTGCATATTTTTATTCTGGATGTGTCTTATATTAAAATATATTTTGCCTCAAACAGTGACCCCTGTTGCTGACAAATGTAGCTTTTCTGATATTCGACTTTCAAGGATTGTTAAGAATAGGGCATAGAGAATCCCCGAGTCTGTCCATCTATGAACTTCAGCAACATTTGGCCACCTGAATCTGTAGAAAGAAATTTCATTCTACCATAGTCATCTTTTCTTTCATCTGATGCCTTGAATATTGCCTCCATCTTGTTGAAAAAATAGGGTTGGAAGAGAAGAGTAAATCCCCTCTCCTATTTCACTGCCATCTGATGTTTTGGCTGCAGATGGTGGCTGACTAATGATGAACATCCTGTTCCCTTATGCTGCAGGAAGTCCACACAGGAGAGGTAAGAGCACAGATGCAAGGGCAGCCTGCTGGGCTCCCCACCCTTCAGGATCTCCAAGTGGCAGCACTGTGCTGAGCTTCCAGAAATTGGGAATGACACAAGAGATAGCCATGTAGCTCCTGATGGTTTGTGGGTAATTGCAACCTGACTGACTCTTTTCTAACTAATTTCCGCAGTTTTCTGAGGTTGGCCATTTTAACCCATGGTCTGAAATTTTTATGGCTTTTTGGAGAAAAATAGGTCCCTTGTGACCATATCTCTTCTCAAATGTGATTATTCTACTGGAAAAATGTGAGTAAAAATATAGCAGAACATCAAAGCAACACAATTGTTCAACCTGGAGAAGAAATCCCTGCAGATTTCAAGTCCAAGTACTACCGTGCCTTGTCTGGGTGGATGGAATAAAGAAATAAGGAGGCTCTGAAATGCTAAGCTCAGCTGCAGCAAACTCACCAGCTTTTGCCCAAGAAGATACTACTTCTTGAACTATATAGTGAGCATGAACTATTTAGTCTCCCTTGAGACAGGAAAGCTCTGAACTTGCCAAATAAATCCATAGATTAATCCAGTTCTGGAGCAAGGGCCCTGAGCAGAACTCAAAGTTGTCTGGGTTGGATATGCTGCACTAGTCTTGACTCTTTCTAGCCTGGGCAGCTTGGAAACAGGTGTGTTCCGTTTCAGGAATACTGATCCTCAGAAGTGATAAAGCCTCAACACATAGGTTGTGTCAGAAAAGGTGTACAATGGTTATGCTCATCCTAGCACGAGGGTTGCTCATTAACTAGTTGCCAGTTAGTATTACTTATTGTATAGGAAAAGATACTAAATTTTCAGGCTAAGTACTTTCTCTGTTTTAATGCTCCATGGATTCCAGTGTTTGGCATAATAAACTTCGTGTGGTAAGTTACACTTAGGTTTTTTTCACTTGCTTTGTTTTTGCAATTACATTAATAAAGTCTCCAAAACTTACCTGTAGATCTTAAGAAAAAGAACCTAAGTATCTAGCTAAGAAATTGTAGCCTGAGTGATTTCTTCTTTCTCCTACCTGCCCCTCTACTACAAATGCCTGATGTTCAAAAAAGAAAAAAATTAAGGATAAACTGAAACTAGTTTTAGGAATCTGTATGTCACAAGCAGGTAGATCTAAAAATAGGGTATATCTGCTATTAGTGATAGCTGTTCTAAGCCTCCCAAAGCAGGCTAAGAACTCCTTAGGGCTTCAAGGAGCAAGATGATGGATGTTAAAGTACTGTAATTTTTAGGCATTTTTCAAAATAAGTGGCTATTTTTCTTGCCATTTGGTGCTACAGAGCAGTATTAATGGTAACTAATGCAGTGTAGGTTTAGACAAAAACAGCAAAGCAATTTTAAAAGTCTCTCCAACATTATCTGATATTGTAAATAAATAGAAACACATGATCACATGACCTGATTCATTGGCATCAGTATGGGATACTCATGTTGCCTTAAAGCATACAATTTAAAATAACTTAAAGAAAAAGGTTTTCCAATGTCCATTCCCAAGTATTCTGTATGTAATGCATTTCAGTGTTTTGCTAGATATTGCGCAGTTTTACAAGTGCAGTCTTTCTGGCAAAGTTCATCAAGAGTTAGACATTTTACAAGTATCTGGTGGTTTGTGGTCCTTCCGTTATATTAATTTTATTCAAGGTCACAGGGGAAGCATTGTTTCTATGCCTTGGGAAAAAGCTGTAAACCTTCTAGGAGGGTTGCTTTATAAAGTATTTGCAGCTGTTGATTTTTCTCCAACCTCCCTTTCTCCAGTTTTTTAACACTTTCTTCAAAAGACTAGTAACTTTCAAGAAACACCATAATTCTATGATCTATTTAGCTTGTGAGGTTAAATTTGGCAATCTTAACTTCAAGTAATTCCTTTCCCTACAGAGAGGGGAAAATAGAAGAAAACTGATTGAAGGAAATCTGCTAGGCAAAAATTTGCAAATAAGATTGTTGAGAAATAATGTCATTTTTGATTTAGAAAATACAGCTATTAAAACAAATAAACAGGGGAATAATTATCATTGCGGGGCAGCTATTCTGTGAGAGTTGCAAAAATGAGGATAAGGGTCCACACTCAGGGGAGGGAAGGGGAGCAAAGACAGAGGATGTTCAATTCCAAGCCAGGCGAATAATGATACTTCAGCATGTCTAATTGTCTAATGCTGCAGCCTGTATAAACTAGGGCAAGCTGTATGTTACAAAAATTAAAAGCAAGCCAAGGCTGTCGACTTTTTCTATGGGTTCTGCTTTACTGCAGAGGAGTTGGCTTTGATGCGAGTTGTGTTTTCTGCCTTGCTTGCTGCTTGGCTCTCTCAGTATGGAAGTGGGGATGACATTCACTCGGTTTCGGAAGATGCAGTTGCATCAGCACGGTGTTGCTGTGAAAGACTTTGTTTATAATTTTGTCTATGAATTATCTCCAACAGTCCCTTTGCCTTGCCTTCAGAGGTTTAAGTTGGCAAGTGCTCAGCAATGCTCTAAGTCATGTCTTTGGATGTGAACTGAAAGTCTTCCTTGTGACCTTCCAAGCTGGCATGTGGAGTGCTGCGCATGGGATGCACTAAAGAGAACAGGAGTGGTGCTGGAGCAGGGAGGCTTTGCATCATCTGGCTTCAGGCATTGGAATTGCATTGACTAGGAGCTTAATCTCCCTTGCAGTGAATGCAGAGACAGAGTCCTCAAAGGAGAGACTCAGAGAGCCTACCCTAGAAGCCTATCTCTTGCAAGTTCTTTTTTAATTTTGCTATTACAGCATCTGGAACAGCCCTCCTAAATATATTAAGACCTGAAAAACTCCTGTTTGTGACAAACTACTGAAAGAGATGGGAGCTGGCACTGAGGAGAGAAATAATGGAAGCTAATAAAGTGTAAAATGTTGCAAAGAATAATTAGCTTGGGAACTTCTGTTTTCCGTGTCACAACATTCTGCCTTCTTAACTCACTATGCTGCATCACAAAAACTGTTCTTCAGTCGCCTCCGTGGGTATTTATGTCTATTAATCATCACTGTCTGCTTTTTCCTCCCTGCATCCTTTGAATCTATCTTTTAATCATCTTGTTAAAGATCTTAATGTGTATATTGTATTTGGTAGTAAAAGCTGGCTAATGAAGAAGTTAAACTGAACTAATTTTTCTGCAGTGGGAAGGGCTTGATGCTTGGGTCCCATCATGTTTTCTTGGACTTGGTCATTAGGAGTCTAGCTCTGTTCCAAGCTTTTCCTAGATTAGGGTGCCGTCAGCTGCTCATGTGGTATGCTAGTAAGCCTTATGAATCTCAAGGACTGAAACTATTTTGGCTCCAGCCTTAGCAAACATTATTTAATTTTTTTCCATTGTAACTTAAACCTGTGCAAGAATATATATAAATTAACAGGGTACTTAATGTGAGAGGAAACGATTTAGTATGGCATCTCCATATGGAATAGAAATAAAAGAAGCAAGCATTTTGGCAGCATCACGTTAACTGGTGTGGAAGCATGGAAACAGTAGTGTTTTCACACAGGCAGCCATCCTCACACAGGCTGTCAAAATACCACGTAAAGACTTTGGGTTTTGAGAAATGAAATTCAAGTTCTGATTTTGGGTACTCTGCTGAAAAATAAGTAGCTGCTGCCCATGTATCACTGTAAAAACCAGTACCTTGGAGAGACAGGAACATGGACACTGTAGAAGGATTTGCAAGATCCTTATGTTTGAACAAGGATTAAACCACTGCCTCTGCTCCCTGCTGCAACAGAACTGAGTTTATCTGTGTTTTTAATCTTTATAATGTCAGGCTCTTTTTGGTTCTGTTTGGGACTGGAAGTGCGAATGGGAAAATGCTGAAACCTGTGAGAGGGCCTTAAACTGAGGGGTTGCCTGGTTCAGGCTGAAGGCTCACCAGGCAGAGGTTATTAAGCCATCAAACTGGAGAGTGTTCATCAGAAGTAAGCAGACTTCTGAACTGCTTGAAGTTGTTCTGTGAGGAGCTGAAGGTCACAGGTCAGATCCTTCATCAGCTTTCCCTGCAATAAGCTTTCAGAGGTGAGAGCCAGCACTTTGCAAACTGCCAACATAGACATCTCCTTTCATATAATGCTGGCAAGTGTCTGCATATGCAGATATATGCATATGTCTCCGATGACCGAAAATCCTTCCAGGGTCAGAGTAAAAACAAAGCCACAAACCTGTATTTTTAAACACCTTGATATAAACCCAAGGGTCTCAGCACACGTGAACTTTGGAGAGTTTGAAAACCTTATACTGATTTGGATTTTGTCTATAACACATCTCTAGTCAAGTTTAGTGTGCTCAAGCCTTTTAGTAGTTATGCAAGAAAATACCCAGAGACAGATTTCTGTAATTAAAATCCTGATTACGGAGTAGATCAGCATGTGATGAGGCAAGAAATGGTGGCTAATATCTGATGTTATCTTGCAAAAAAGAGAGCCCTAAGCTTGAATTTGTTTAATGCTCATTTGACTTCCCATATACAATGATAATGATCATCTTTTGACAAGAACAGCTGTGATAATGGGTGAGAGCAGGAGTGTTGCTTGCTTTTGTTTGCATTGCTGAGCATGACATCTAAAGGCAGGGAAAGGCATTTGGTTTCAAACCTTTCAAGGAGCATTTTCAGAGTCAAGCTTCACCTTCTTGCTTCTGTGGCACTAGGTGCTTACAGAGTAGACCAAGTGTGACCCAGCATCACCACCTGGCCACAGACACCTTCTCTGTTGCTGCTGAAGGACACTTCTGTAGCTGGCGCTGGTTTCAGTACATATCTGTAAAAAATGTTGAATTATGTGTTTGACTTCTGGAACAAGGGACTGGATTTAATGACCTAAAAAATCATCTGAGAACAAGATATACTTGTATATAGTCAGCATTTCTCATGAATTGGAAGCTTAGCAAAGAAGATGACCAAAATTACTTTATTCCCTCTGAAATTTCAGTGCTTCTGAAAATCGCATCCACAGAGAGCTGTAGTTAGACACTGACAAAGAAACCTTGCCTTTAATTAAATTGTAAGTATTTCTGGGTAGTGATTACAGTTATTTTAATTATTTCCTCTAAGTACAATACTACTGGCTCACATTGGAGCTTTTCAAAATACATCTCTCTACCTAGACAGACAAATAGTATGCTCTGATCAGTGAATTCATGTGATTTGGAGATGCTGTAGTTAACAGGGATTAGTGTTTCTGTGATTTTAAAGATTTAGCTGTCATCTTTCATTTACTTTTAAATCTCACTTTTCTTCTTTTTATCCTGAGGGCATTACAGAAGGAGTTTCTTGCTAAATTTATCTTGGAGTTATGCAAACTGAGAAAAGAAAATTAAAGAATACCCATAGTTCCCACAAAAGGTTTCGAGATTATTCAGGCTTTATTGGGAGGGGGGAAAAAGGCAAGAGAAGAACGAAGAAGGCAAATAATTTTACCACGTAGGTCAAGAGAGCATCCCATCTTAGAGAGTATTGTGTAGCGTGGAAAAATCATCCCAGTGCCTGTGGGGTGGTGGGTATGGCTTGCTGTAGCTCCCTGTTGAGTCCCCTGGTCATGCTCGTCTATTCCCTGTTGCCTCAACTTTAGAACTGTGCAAATCCCCTCCTCTCACACGAGCAAGGGGATCCGCTCCTGCTCTTAGAACAAGATTACAGCATTGCTCAGATGAGGACCACGTGTGGTGTCACATAATGGAACGTGTTTTTCTGTGTTAGGTGTCCTGATCTGAGTCGCCTGACAGTCCTTACTGTCTCTGCCTAGGGAATGATTGAGGTGGGACCCAGGGAATACCTCTAGTTGGGTAGTACACCTCTGCTCACACCATAAGGAATGTGTCCAGCTGTAGACGCCACAAATATGACAGCCAGTATGTATCAACAAATTATCCACTTTGAATGTAGTTTAGCCACTTAATTCAGTATTTATGATAAGAGAACATTAATATTACTATTTCCTCCAAAGAGGGAAAAACTGTAGTGTAAACTTACAAATGAAAAATCTTTGACTTAACTTTGCAAGAAACCAACCCCTGCAGAATGCCACTTGTCACTACTCTCCACTTGGACCTTGAGCCATTGATCACAACTGCCATGCAGCCAATTCCTTATCCATTGGGTGGTCCATCTGTCAAATCCAGTTTAGCAACCAGGATATCATGTGGGCCAGGGACAAAATTTTAAGGTCTATTTAACACCTGAGGTAGTAATTCCCTAACATGAGGAATCAGAACTTTCTAGAGCTGGTAACAGGTAATGCAAATACTACAAGGCACCATGAAACATAGTAGGTGGAGCAAAGTTTCCCAGATAGGGAAGGAAGGGGTTTCTTCTTCAGAGAAAAGACTTACTTGTTGTGGAAGGGTCCTATTTCAGTTTGTATTAGCTCCTCTGATGTCCTATGAAGTACTGATTCAGTGACCATGATGTTGCCTCTGAGGATTGGTCACTGCTATTAATTCCCATAATTTTTTTCTCGGTGTCTGAAATTAAAGTCCTTTTTAAGTGCTCTGCTGGGTGACAATTGCTGTAATCACTCCTTCTTCTATGTTTCAAAATTAAGGTATCTGTGTTTTCCTCCTGATCTTTTCATACTTCCCAAGGGGTCTTTTAAAGTGCTTCTCAGAGGTTGTCTGTCTTCATGTCGTAATCCCCCAAGCCATTTATTTATGAAAATAAATGTCATCCTATCTTTTAACACTTCCATATGTAGCCTTGCCTGTAAGATAACTGAACAGAAATCAAATACTACTTCCCACTTATGCAAAGTTTGTTTCTCATTAGAGTATATCAGAAAGACATCTATTATGGTAATAATTTTAGCTATTCATATCAACTTTCTCTCAAAATCTGTGCTTCACCTCTTTCAAAGACTTGCTGAAACCTTTCTTCTAACCCTCCTCCAACTCTCATCTTTAGTCCTTTTGATTTTTTTTATAGGGTTTGTTTTTTTTTTTACCTTGCAAACCTAAACTGGTTCTGCCTTCTCATTTAGTTTCTTCCTCCTCCTCTATTTCCAATACAGATTATTCTTTGTCCTTGGAGCTTTGAGTGGTCCCATGTGAACACTCATCCGTTGTTACTGCTGCTTTGCTGACATGAGTGTTGCAGCATGCAAAATAGGAGAGTCAGCAATGTTTGGACCTTGATTATGAGAAGACCCTCCCCCTGCTACTTAAAATCTCCCTTGCAAACATTGGAGGGGAGGGGAAACACATGGTGGAGCTGATATATTAATACACATACAATAACACCAATCGCCTGCAGGAGTAAAAAACCCTGAACACCTAACTTGAGAACAAAATTAATTTTAAAATGTAGGTCATATGCTAATACAGCTCCCAGTGTAACCTGTGTAGCACCACCAAGCATAGCACAGGAACTGACTGTGCCTTGTTTCTCTTGCTTGTTCTTTTTGCCACTTTCTGTGTGTTTACAACTAAATGAGCTGTCAGACTCAATGGCCACATTAAAGAGAGGATTTTTGCATTTAACGATCAATAACAAAATGTTTTGCATAATTCTTAGGCGGGGGGGGCGGGGTGAGAATATTCCTCCTTCATCACTGATGAGTGAAGAGAGTAAAACATGGATTTCTCCCATGATCACAGTGATCCTGGTGAGCAGGCTGTGTTATGCTGCTGTCCTACTTGTCTGGTGCTCTGCAGCAGCTGTGCCCAGATGTTCTGGCCAGGGGAACTGATGAGCTTGACCTACAAGCTGGTTGTGCTTTATGGCTGCTTTCTGTGTGGTGTGAACAGACTCAGATGATGTGCAGAGTATGACTTGGTTTACATGCCTAGAGGAGACCCAGTAAAGCTGGACATCCTCTTTCCTGCCTGCCCTTCACAGTTTGTGTCTGTTGGCTGACTATTCAGCTCCAAATGGGATGGCTTTTCTACTGCTGTTGAGGTCCTGTCTTTATCACACAGTTCAGACCTTTGCAGAGTTCAGGACATTTCAACAAAAGGCCGTCACAGGTTTAGAGCTGCACAATAAAAACTTATGAATGCCATATGCTGACTTGGGTTATTGGGCTGTTTACTGCACAGTGCTATTGTTTAATTCAATACAGAGGGATGGAGAGAAATAGGTGATAGAGAAAGATGCAATAAGGGGGAATGCCGAAAGAAGAAAGAGGCAGAGCTCCTCAAGAACAAGCAAGCAAATGCAGAAGTGGCATTTGAGAAAAGAGCCCAGCATCTCAAGACAGAGGGATGGCTGGCTCTTTGAATCCCTAGAGCACCTCTCTGGAAGAAGACTGAATATCAGTGTCTGAGCAAACTGAGCTTACCTATGTTAGTGTCTGGAGGAAATGAGCATGTAGGCAGATAGTGAACGTACCAGCTCTGCAGAGCTGGGTGTACTTCACAGTGTGCATTACAATGGGAATTCAGTGATGCCAATAAGTATTATAGGAGTTTATTTTTGTCCTGTTTGGCTGTTTAAAAAAATATTTGTAAAAGAATATTTTCTTCTAAGACCATTTTAAAACATTGCCATTTTGTATCAAAAGGCTTTAGAAAATCTAAGTCAAGCAAGACATTGTTTCAGGCAAGTAAATTGATTTTCCCTTGCTTTTGCTTTTCACTTCAGTAATAAAAATAAGGGGATTTATGCAGAGCAAGGTCTCTTGGATCTTCCAGCAAACAACCACTCTGTACAGCTGTTAATAGTTGGTCTAGTACTTCAGAAGCTTCCTCCTCAAAAACTGCCACAGATATTGTTTTAAAAAGACTGTCAGACTGATCACTGGCTTGGGGTGGTCTGACTTTGACGGAAGTGCTGGGATCTGGACCTGGTAAATGAGAGCAGAGGCTTTAATGGGTACTTCCAGCCAGTACAGCAAGTGCATCAGAATAATGCATTTTCCCCATGCTGCCAGCACTGGGCTGCAAGCTGCTTGTCTACCTGATATCCCAGGAGCTGTGGCCCCTGCTGTGCACATAAAAGTTGGATTTCTTGGCAGACCTGTAGCAGCCCATCTTGATTTCCTCGTGTTTGGATCTGGAGTAGTTTGGTATTACTGCTAGTGTGTCACAGCTGGCACAGCTGTGCTGGTGTCGGCGCAGCTGAAAACAACAGAATTGAGAAATACTGCCCTGAACAGACATAAGCAAGTCCCTTGGAAAAAGAGCAGAGAAGAGGGTGGTGGATCTTCCCAAAGTCATCACACAAGTTTCAGTTAGAGGAAGGACTCCTTAAATTTTGTGATTCAAGGACTGACAGCCATTTTGTTGGGCTGTTTCTAGTAGAGGTCAGCATGTGGCTCCTGGCATGGAGCACGTGAGCAGAGTGTGAGAGCTCTAGGATTTCGTTTTTGCTACTACAAAAAGCAGTTGTTGCACCTAATTTGTGAAAGTGGCTGGATAAGGAGTTGTTGAGAAACGGCTTAGGTGTTGTGTACCCAAATGGCCACCCTACTGAACAAGCTACTGCCCATTTAAATGTCTGCTCAATTACGGTGGCGCCAGCTTGTCCAGTGTTCGTAACAGTGTGCCAGCATTTTTACTCTTAACCTTCATTATCTAAATTTTATATTTGTCCATAAAACCTTGCTCTAGGCAGGTATGCGATATGTAAGATAGGAGGAAGGAAAAATGCAAATACTCATTACAAGTTTAGTTATAAGTGGGCTTCATGATTTTGAAGAAAATATTGTGGCTTGGCCCTACCTAGTAGACCGGAAATAAAGGTATGCCTGCTGTTGAGAAGGGCTGGGACGCTAATTCTCCTGACTGAGAGGGAAGCTGAGGGACTTTCACCTTGCTGATGGCCAGGTGGTGGGGTTGTGCAGTTCTCACATTGGCTGTCCTGGACAGAATGGCAGCTGGCAGTCGTGCTCTGCATACTTTGGTGTGTTAGCCTCAGCTGAACTGTGCTTACCACACTGCTGTGATACAGCCCTCTGACCAAATCATTTCATGTCTCCACTGCATTGCCATACCCTCAACTCTTGCCTGAGATGACATGACACATTTTCCATCCCCTTTAGCTTCTTTTGTCTCTTCCCTTTGCTTTTATCTTTTGTTTTTGAGTTTGGTTTTCTTTTTCCAAAGTAGGGAAAACAAGAATTGTTTTATGATGTTTCTCAGCATCAATAGAACTCCCAAATTAAATATTCAACAAACCAGTGTTACCAATTCCCACACACCTCTCTGTTTCTCTGTAGTTCTCTGCTCTCTTTCTTAGAGGCGCGACTTTCTGTGCTCTCTCAAGAGAAAGGAGTAATTCAGAACAAGGTCTTTCCCTGGTTGTCATCTGCTTGACTGTCTTGCCTCTATCTCAGCTGTCCAGGTGCTTCTCTAGTCCCCTAAACACAGCTTTGACTGGCTCACATCTGCTGAAGGTCCTGCTCATTTACAGCACTCTGGTGACATGGACCCATTTATTTGACTAAAGATAGCCCAAATGAGATGTAATGACTTGCTCAAAGAGAGCAGCACAGACAGCAAATGACTGTCACAAGGAAAAGGCACCTTTCCTTCTCTTATGGGTTACTCACTGTTCTTAAAGAAAAATTTGAGCAAGATCTCTTTAAAAAGCACTAATTATTGTGCGAATACCATGTCATACCTGAGTTTATAATCCTACCAGCTGTGTTTTCAGATTCTTACATGCAGTTTAAAAGTGCATTGTCAGTTTTGCTCACTCTTTTCTTACACCTGCAGGCGTTCACATTTGTGTAAATGACGTATTTAAGTGTCAAAACCCCTAATACAATGATGTCTTTGGTCCATCTTCCCTGTGTTGAGGTAACTGCAGGGGCCTCTGATTATTAAGTAATGTGAATTAGCAAGACAAATGTAAACATTTGTTCAAAGAGCTTGTACTTGGAGACCTTAATTAGAGGGCACGAAGCCATTAAAGAGTAAAAGCCGGCTGGCCTGGGGCTGGCGGGGAACGCTGGCCTTCATAGCTATACGCCCAGCCAGTTTCTCTGCTTTCTGCCATTTTATTTGTTTTCACAGAGACACATCTGGAATATTCTGGGTTTTTTCACAGTTAAGGCTCAGATGCCTTTTTTTACTTCCTACCCAACTGATTACTTTATGCAATATTTGCTTTCAGCAGTGTCCTAGAAACATATCTGCGTGCTTCTTTCTGGCACCTAGTCTGGCTGGCATTGAGATTTGTGGAGATGCAAATTTTGTAAAACTTTTTGCATTTCTTTGTTAAAATTCATGCAGGTAATCAAAGCATGGCCTGCAAAAGCCATGGAAGTTTTTAATTGCATAGGAACAGCTCTGAACCTCAGTGGCTGGTGACTTCTCTATTTTAAAACATACATCCTGAAGAATGTTAAGCAGAATATCTTACAGGCCTTTTTCTTAATTTTAAAGAGGGTGACAAAAGGGAGAAGAAAAAAGTCCTATTTTTTTGCAGGTTGAAAAAAATCAACGCACAAAACCCAAAAATCTCCAAACAACAGTTTAAAATATCCTTCCCAAAACACCTAAATAAATCCAAAATGAAATGAAGAGAAACTCTTTGCTGTTGGTACAATACAAATCTTTATTTTACGAATGTTACTTTTGTGGTTAAAAAGGATGTTTATTGGGCCTAGCTGCTCTAGAATTAACTTGCTTTGTAGAAGCTTGTATGGGGCTGTGTTTTGGATCTGTAAGCTCTTGGTCATCGTATCTGTTCTTTCTGCCTTCTGTTTTCTTCTGCTTCCTCGTTACAAGAATTATGTGCAACATCCCAAAGGCTATGATCTGGCTTTTTAAAAAAAAAAATTTAAGTAAAATACAGAAATCACTCTTATGGGGGGTTCCTCTGGGATTAAGATTGAATCCTTTGTTCGGGTCTGTTAGCCTCATCCAAAAAATTTAATATCTGGTACACAGTTGCAAGTCCAAGTGCTGGTGCTGGATAAGGAGGACTGTCTGGATAGCAATGTCACTAATAATACTACATGAATGCAGTCCCAGGGGAATGTGTCTAAAACACATAGTGGAATGAATTATAGCACATGACTGAATGGAATGAATTGGGTAAACCTACTTTGATGGCAAAGTGACTTCAAATGCATGCCTTCTTCCTGCTCCAAAAGGCTTCTGCACATCTGGTGTGTAAGCTACGATCCACACCCATACCCTGCAGGGTCATTTGTCCACCTTGTTGCTTGGTGTGAGAGTACTCCCTGCAAAACTTCCTTTCAGGTGTCCTTGCAGTATCGTGTATTAGAGATTCATGGAGAAAATCCAGCAAGTGCTGCTTGAGATTTCCAAACGACAGGCAGAGAGCTATTAGCATTAATCCTCTTTCTGTATTCTCCAAAGAGCTCTTTGACAAGGGTGTGTGCAGGACAGGAAACACTTGACAGGATTCTGCTCCCACTCAAATCCCTACATTAAAAATGAAGAAAACAGAGACCCTTTCCATCATCATCCCCAGCACTGGTGCAGACAGCCTGCCTTGGAAAGCAATCTCTCCACTGGGATACGTGATAGGGGATGTTTTCCAGCATCTGCCTAAAATGCCACCCAGTAGTTACATAGGTTTGAAGAGCAACAAGCACTGAAAACTTTGGCTAAGGCAGAAGCCCAAACAAGCATCCAAGAGGCCCTGGAACAGCACTGAGATGAGCACTGTGTGAGCTCTGCCACTCTGCGACATCCAGCACTCCCACTCCTCTTGTTCCCTTGCCTGTGTGTGGTGGATGAGGTGCAGTGAGGAAGGTCTCCTGCCACTGCTAAAAGAAGGGTGATCCCCACTCAGTCAGCTGGGCCCCATCAAGTCCCACAGGCTCTACCCAGAACTGTTTGGCTTCCTGAGGAAAAGGGGAAGAAGGACCTCAGCGGAAGGGACATCGTAACTTGAGAGGTTCTGCACTTTTGGCCTGAGGGCAGTGTGGGTCAGTATTAGTTCTAGAGGACTGGATAGGTGCTCGTGCTGAGGTTTTGTAGTTGGGACTGGCAGTGAGGCCCATAAAGCATTCCTGTAAGGAAGGCAGGCAGCCAACTGGCATGACCACGTGTGACCACCAAAGTCTTGTCCTTCCAAGGCTGTCTGAGACTCACATGCTGCACCTCACAGCTCTAGGAAGGTTTACCTACCACTTCACCACAGTACCTCAAATCCCAACGTGTTGAGTGAGAATTTACCTTGTTCTGGTTTTTGTTGTAATGATCTTCAATTTATTGTAAAGAAGCATAGTAAAGTTATATATTTTCCTAAATATATACATCGCTTGTAATCTCTACCTTTAATAGATAGAAATGGAAGAAGTTGACCTAATGGGTTGGTTGTGGTGAAAATAACCAGTGTTGCATGTGTATAACTAAGTGTACTGTGGACATGACCAACTGGAGGAGTCTGATCGTAGTTCAGCTCATGTCAGTGAAACTATGAATTATAAACAAAATCAGAATTCGTCTCACTATGGCCTTCTTTGAATCCACACTTCCTTGATCCGTAGTTGTAGCTGATTTGCAATTACTCCATAATTCCAGACTTTTCTGCCAAAACCCATCAGCCTTCCCCATCCAGATCTAAGCTTTTTTCGGGAAGGAAATAATTTAGTCAATTTGCTGAATAAGTATGTGGTAGAGTTTTGTGGGTAAGCCTAAGGGAGAAGATTAAAATCACAAAACACATTTGAACATCAGCTGGCTGTATGAAATACAAGACAACCAAAGTCAAGACAATGACAACAGCAATTTACTAGTTTACTTAAAAATCTGTAGCATTTTGCTACAAAACTGTGTATTGATCAAGGTTTTGAAACACCTGTGTGTATGATGAGGTACTATGGCATGTCCTATATGAAGGTAATACAACAAAAATAGCAATTGGAAGAGCATTAGTTTGTAGAAAGTCTGAGGATGCTCTTCCCTCCTTTGCTGTCTAACGATCAGTCTAGCTATCGCCACATGTGAACTCTTAAAGTTACATCACCCCAAGGAAATCTGCACTCAACATTTGCATGAACGGGTCACTTTTAAACAAATTCTGGAATTAACCATGTGAGAAATCCTGTTTTTCCGAAAGCTTGATTGTTGTTTTCTACTGGCATTGTATCTGTCCTAGGACGCTCAAAGTTGTTGAGCTCTTGAGGTTTCAGAAATGAAAATTTGACTGCAAAAATTTCACCAGACCATGTAGCTAACTCGAGGGGGTTTCACCATCCCTTGGAGGAAATCCCAATCTGAGAAATAAGGTTGGAAGAGACAAGAGAGTTCAGGTTCTCTGGGGGGAAGTAGTATTGTGGGACCACCCTATTCCTTACCCTGCACAGATTTTTTATAAAAATACTAAGCTGAAACCTCTTCTGGATAGAGGCAGCTAGTTACATTGATGTTGCTTCATGTAAATCCAACAAGTGGTTCTGACCATGGAGTGATCATTGGCAAAGGAGCAAGGCTGAAGATTAAAGATCAAACAGGCAGGTCCCAGGAGCATGAAGATGCATCCTGTTTTCATTACATTGCTTTTTGGGTGTACTTCACCGATAGTGCTGCAGTCTTATCACTGCAGATGGACACCATCAATTCGGCTTTACCTTGTTCATATTCATAGACCCTGCTGTGAAATATCTCCATCTCAACCTCAAAGATGCTACAAAAATCAAGAGCAACTTCATTGGGTGTTCTAGGAAAACTAGCCCTTCCAAGGAAAGAAATGAACTTCCCCTGCTTATAAAATTGGAAAGGTAAAGGAAATGAGGCTTTGAAGGGCTTCAAGAACAGGGTCTTTTGTATTTGGCCTAATTGTGGACAGGTGACTCTCTGACAAACTGGAGGCATTCTTCACGTTATTCTAGTAGATAGGATTTGGGTTTGCAATGTTTAGGCCTGTTAAAACACGAATTGAGGTTGTGACCAAGACTTTTCTTGAAATTGCTAGCAGTATAAATGCCTCTGCTTTTATAGGGTCTGTTTACAGGAGGATGATGAAAAGGGAAAAAAGCTAAACACTAGATGCTGACTTCTTAATACTTGCAGGTATCTCAAGCTTATCACAAAAAAAATCACAGGTAAAATAAAAAAATAACTGATTTTAGAGTGTTTCATTTAGGGATCTCAAAATGACTTCTGCTATATGTGGTATAGCAATTTCTGTGTTCAAAGGAAGGCAAGCTCTTAGATTAATTCATAGATAATGTGGCCACCTCTCCAGCCCTCCTGAAAATTCAAGGGTTGTGGCATCACACTTTATAACAAAGGAAGACTGAAACCTTTCGTAGTTGGGAGGTCTTTTACAGAACCTTATAACTTCAGAAAAGGCCATAAGAAACTTTAAGTGCAGGACTTGAGATAAAATAATTTTGCAGTGCTGCTGTATTTTATTTTACCCTGTGGTCAGAATGAGGCAGCTATATTTCATCTCTGTTACAGAGAAGCTGAGACAAGGCACAGTCATGTTGTCCCTCTCAGGATCACAGTATGGGGACAAACCCCATTATTCCTCACCTGGCCCTGTTGCACTGGCTACTGAACCAAAGGATCTGCTGTGCTTGGCTAAGTGATGCTTACGGGTAACTGCTAGGAATCTCCTTGAGGTTTTATCTTGGTTCTTTTGGTGCTTATTGTGGTTTACACTATCAAGATTCAGAGTGCGTGCAAGTGGCATTTTGTAACTGAAAGGTGTTTTCCGTTTGCATTTCCATTTTGTTCATAGCCCTTGAATTAAGTCACCATGGAAAAATGCCAAATAATACACCCTTTTTTTGGCAAATAAATGTAAAAAACTTGATGCCTCAAGCATATTACATGCTTTGCAGGAAATTCCCAGCCTCTTACAACAAAGAGACAGCCAGGCACCGTATTGGCTCTTCAGAGCAGATCAAAATTGCAGTTACTTGCAGAGTTATGGAGCTGAATGTCAGAACTCGCCTCTTTGAGCACAATTTACGTGTACCCCTTTCTAGGGGCCTGGTATCCACGGTGAGTTCTGCGGCCACTCTTTGTCTTTAAGGGGCATCATTAAATGAACCAAATATCCATGACAGTTTCAGAATGCTGAGAAGAAAAATAGTGCGTACATCTGTATTT
This sequence comes from Machaerirhynchus nigripectus, assembly GCA_013397975.1. Lineage (NCBI taxonomy): Eukaryota > Metazoa > Chordata > Aves > Passeriformes > Dicruridae > Machaerirhynchus > Machaerirhynchus nigripectus. The sequence goes on along the minus strand of VZRQ01011719.1, from coordinate 655,587 downwards.
GTCAGTTATCTCAAACTGGAGACCCCAAGCATATAGCATGTTACTGAGGTGCTAGTACATATTTCATTAGCAATAAGAGAACTCTATAATGTGTTTGGGGTGAACAGGTAACTTCGACCTCACAGCAAGGAATTGAGGGGTTGGACACCCTGTTATACACGGATTATTTGATGTGTATCTATACAGCATATGCTGATCAGTCAAACTGTATTTTGATGAAAAATGGCTTATGTGCGATCAGACTGTGTAAAGCAGAACTGCCCAAGACAAAGGGCTGAGCCTAGAAGACACATTACTGATTAAATCACTTTTGCTCTAGCAGAAGGATGTAAATTACCCAAGCCATCTTCTCTTTCCATTGCATCAGCCTCTTTTTTTGGCAGTAAAAAATTTTGTGAAACTGGGCTCCCATACTGACGCAGTGCAACACACAGCAAGGAGTGAGCAGTTTCTGTATGTCCAACCTCACAAGACATTGTGTGTTTCAATTCTCTTCTCCTGATTTCCTGGGTATTACAGTCTGAAGGGTGGGATTCTCCCTAGGGACACATGAGGCCTTTGTGGTGTACCAGGACTGACCTCTTGTACACAGGCTTCAAACAAAATTAAACTCCATGTCTGAACAGCTCTGATCTTTGGGGAAAAAAATTCAGAGCCAAATCTGGACTCTGCAATTCAAGACCCTAGGACAGCTTAAAACAATGGTTGTATTTGCACTGTGACTCATGCTTGGGGTATGGGTGGATGACTCCCTGACTGTGACTGAAGAGTAAAGTAAAGCCAGGGGCCGGACTCCTAACTTCATCCTTGCATTTCATTCCCAGATAGCAAAATCCTCTTCAGCAGCTCAGTTAAGCTGATAAAAGGGGACCAGTGGGCTTCAACTCCTGCCACAGCTGCAGACCCCACTGCGTATTGCCTTGGACCAGTGAGGCTCATCCCTGAACATCACCTTTGTATAATGCCAGGGAAAAGTTTTGCATAGAGCTGATCAAAGGGAAAACTTAATTTGCACATTCCACAAATCTCTCAAAACTAACTTCTGTAATTTTTTTATTGCTCTTATCCCCTCTTGAGGTACCAGAGTAAGTTTTTATTGCATTATGGGTAAAACAGGTGTTTGGATATTGCAGAATGTTGGGGTTTTTCCCCCCAATCAAATGTTTTGTTCAAGATGGAATGACCTCATTTTGCTCCTCCTGTTCACCTGAACCTTGTTTCATGTGGCTGGGCACTGAAGTACCACATGGTGATGCAGGAGTTTAACTAACTTCCTCCTCCTTAGGATCTCAGTGCTTTTATTGTGTACTTGGATTACAATTCCTTGCTTCAGTTTATTTTTTCCCTGCCACAGCTCTTTGAAGACCCTGGTAAAAATTTGGACTTTTAGCAGTTTCTGTAATGTAATATCTAATTTTATCAGATCAATGTGGACATCCTGTAGAGCCAAATGATGTAAAGGAAGGTAAACCAAGTTCAGTGTGTGAATTTTAGTAGCTTTAATGACAGAGATCATGGTGCTAACCCTTTGTGAGAGTCCTGGGTCACTTAGACACAAAACCTCCACACTCTGACAGTACAAAATTTACTTTGACTTCAGCAGAACCAGGAATTAAACTTCTGGTTTCATAAAGGAGTTGAGAACTGAGTAACTGATATATATCCATATGATCAGAAACTCACATTTATAGCTCAAAGACTTAATTGTGCAATGTGGAAAAAATGCTTAGTAAGGGTGTGAAAAACTTTTCCCTTATCTTTTATTCTCATTTATTTGATAGCCTTTGCAACACTGTGTCTGAGTTGTCCATCTAGGAATGCCTAAAAGTTTGCGCCTTCTTCTTAGATTTAAAGTTTGGAAAGCACTGTATGGCTCCAAAGTCAGATTTTGCTGTTACTTAATATCTGTGTGGAGCCATAGGTGATTTGCATGGCCTCTGGCCCAAAGACCTTGCAATCTAAATGAAACTCTACAAGGTGCTTAGAGAGATAACAGCAAGCGAGGAAATGGAGGAGGAATCTACTGGACAGGTTTATGGACTGTTTGGGATGCACCGCTACCCAGCACGTCAAAAACTTTACATTTTTAAAAGTAGGGCAGTGATTAGCCTGCTATTATGTGGAACAGCGTTGTGGATTATGGAGCTGTAGGAAATAGTCTTAAGGAAGGGGTTGCAGGAAGCCTGTGGAAGCAGATCCATAATAATCAGACTGTGTGCTGCAGAAATAAATATCCTATTTGACTAGAGAGCCTAAGAGTTTTTTCTGTACTGAAATGGGCAGTGCACTGCTCAGGAGCATTTGAATCTAAAATGAACATGTGAAGTACCTAATACACTTGGATTTTCTCTTCTAGCTGCTTTTGGATTTTTCTCTCCTAGTTGCTTTTGAATTAACCATTAGCTAAATAAAAAACCTGCTTTCTCCTGTTTCACAAGCATCAGCTCACACTCAAAATAAGTATTTCTGTAGATTTAAAAAATTTGACATTTTATTGTTTTTTTTTATTATTTATTATGTTTTCTTTACTAATTTGGGTTTCTGAAAAATCTTCTGATTTTTTGAAAGACTTTTTTTTTTTCCTCTCTGAAGCCTTTGCTGCTTTGCTTCTTTTCCCCCCTACATCAGCTTTTTTTCCCTATATCAGCTCTAACTTTTGATAGCAATTACAGGCGTTTTTTCTCCCATGCTTTTGGACTGACGTCCTTGAGAGCTCCAACCCCTCTAAATCTTTTTCTAGAGGAAACTGCCAGTTTTGCGTTCCTTGCTCAGTCAGAATATCAAGAATTACCTGCACTGTGCTGACACTCTTGGTTGCAAGGCAAGATGAGTCTCTTAAATGCACTCACAGTGTTCAATTTTAATATTTTGTGACTATCTGGAACTGATAAAATATCTTGATACTATAAAAACTTACATAAAAAGCATACACGTTCTTTTTTATCAAGAATGTATCATGCCTTGTAATCCTGAATGCTGACAAAGTATTGGTCTTCAGACAGGGAAAAAACTTGGGTATTGCTAAATTTAAAAAATTACCTTTTTAATCTGAAAAAGATGGCACACATAGAAATAAACCAAAATAATTTGTATTAAAGACACTGCTCTAACCTGGGATTGACAATGTCCTGGACAAATTACACTTATAAGCAGATCCAAAGAGATTTCCTAATGCACTGAGAATTTTAATTCTCTCACAGATGACTGAGTTAACTCCCTCTCTGCTATTGACCCTTATTTGTTCTGACATCTTTTAATATGTCTCTTACTCCAGAGTGCTTAGATGTAGCATGACCTATGATATTCCCAACAGTCTGACCTCCTAACAAGGGCATAATGCTCTGCAAGTTAAATAGGAATTCAGGATAGTTTATCAACCTTGTTCTCACATCTAGCCAAGACTTTGATTTCTAACAGGAAATTCTGCTGGAGGAAGGAATATCTAACCTACCAGTCATGTAAAAATTCAAAATGTGAGAAACTTCCTACTTTATTTTGATGACAAAAGCAAAGTTTATTGCTGATTTGCAATGGCAGCTTTCTGTTACCCCAAAGTAAGTATCAGCATAATACCCTGAAATAATTTTCTGGTTCAGGCAAGTTGGCTTTCCATTATTTACTGGATGATATCACTATTCTTATTCACTGTTAAATCCAATTTGGGCTTCTGGGCTGAGGGTGCCAGTTTTAACTAATCTGACACATTTATTTTACTGTATTGCAAAATATACTGAAAAAAGTATGCCCCTAACCACCCTGGTAGTGCTGGACTCCATCAGAGATCCTGCAGAACCAGGCTGGCTCCCCTGTGGGATGCAGCCCAGGGTGGGGGAAGGCAAAGGAGGGTAGAGGGAAATGAAGCAACTTCACGCCTTCTGTTTTCCTGCTGCTCCTGCCGCTCTCCTGGTGTCTCATGATGCTTTGAGTCCCAGTGACTTGGCCCAGCGTAGTCTTTAAGAGCATGTACTGTGGACCTTGTCCTTGTTTCTGCCCTTCTGTCCTTGTTCTTGTGGACCTTGTTTCTGCCCCTCCAACCTGTGGTATGTGTTTGTGCTGGGGCTTCACAGGAGCTTGCACATGACAATTCGTGTTTGTGCTGTGCAGGGCTCATTTGAAGGAATCACCACCATCAAACATTGCACTGCCTCCCTTACCTGTGGGAAGAGCTCAGTCATTTATAACTAGTTTGGCAAAATTTAGAGAAAGCGACTAAAAATCATATCCTCTGGTGAAGGTTTTTGTGGAAACCGTGCTCTTTGTGAGAGGCACAGAGCCAGCCAGCTTTGCTGCATCTCTGCTAGGTGTGTGGATGATAAGTGAGCGTGTCTTGCTCTCATATCAAACCTTCAGTTTTTAGAGTGTGCAGTAAATTACCAAGGACCATTCAAATGTCATGGATTGCCTGTGTGCCTGTCTGTGAGGCCAGCAGGCTCTGTGGTGGGCTGCAGGTCAGAGGACTGGCCCACCACAACTCCATCGCTGCCCTTCACCTGGGTTTTCTTTTGACAGATAGCAGAAGGTGACAGGTGGACAGTGCACCTGAGGCTCATCAGCATCCAAGGGAAAACGTGACTCTGAAGTGGGAAGTGCTCTTAAGATTCCCCGAGAGTAGCCAGACCCACTGAGACCAGTGTTTGGTCGACTTGATTATACCATCCTCGGCAGAGACTTGTAAATGGAGGAAGGAACCACTCACTGATTAGGGAGCATGAAATATGAGCACAGCTGGGGGTTTTTCTCTTCCTGCTGCTTCTGCTTGGAGCCAAAGCAACATTGTCCTAACTTACAATTTATGGCTGTTCTTTATAGCAGCAAAAAAATCAGAAAGAAGCTTTCTGGCACCATTTGCTGAAGTACTCTTTCTCTTAACACAGTCATATGATTCATAATTAGAAAGAGTAGTGTACTTTACTCACTCTGTTCTGCTTATACAGAAACTCATTAAGCACCATGCATCCAAGTGCACTGTTTTATGTAAACAAGACCTCTCAGAGAGATATAGATGTCTGATAAAGATGAAAAGAAAAACAGACTAATACCAGGCCACATTAATAATGGCCATGTCATGTTCTTAGAAAACAAAAGTCATCTGCTGTGCAATTACTGCACATTTCACAGCAGGATGGGGGCAAGGTAAAGAACAGAGATGTATAAGGAAAGGCCAGTTATGGATTTTAGATGCGAATTATTTAGTTGCAGCTAGGTTTGAAACTTGGCATGATTTTTGTTCTGTGACGAAATGGGAGAGTCTCTGTTGTGCTTCTAAGTGCTTGAGACCGGTATTTTGTGGACTTGTATTCTTTACTGAGACCTTCACGATGCAGTTGTAACGCATACCAAATTCATCTAACCTTCAGCAGATGAATCTGACAGCATTTTTCTTGTTGTGTCTAGGTAAGGTTGAGGTTGTTGATGCATTTAGCTGTGGCCTCTGCTGTTAATAATGTGTTTAAACTAATTGGATGGTTCAAGCTTAAAACTGTTCCTCTGGCTGTGTCCCAGGGTGCTGTGTGGATGGTTCAAGCTCTCTGAATTAGTTTAGCTTTTTCCATAAGAGGCACAGGCTTTGACGACATGAGCTTCACAGCACTGCCATGTTCTCTGTGGTTTTTGGAGGAGGCAGCTCTTCCAAGCTGAAATCAAAATTTGCTCTGCTCCCATCAGCTTTTCTTTGCATACACCCTGATTCTTCCTTTTGGAATTCAGAAACCAGAAAAATTACATGAGAAAAATGCAAGTAGAAATGGCATGGGGAGGCTTTCAACCCAGTTTTATGGAATTGAGAGAATGGGGTTTTCCCTGCATAATGAATCCTTGGGTTTGCTTAAATATTAAAAAACAGAAGTCAGGCCCCCAAGCTCCAGAACCCGTGGAAGATCATCCAACTTACATAACTTGAAATAGCAACGTCTCAAGACCGCAAACACCTCTATAATATATAGCTATGCATAAAATTAGTTATACAATATAAAAATATATGCATAAGAAGCTGCACCTAATAAACAGCATGCTGTTTTCTAGTAAAAAGCAGGGGCATGGGCTTGACTGGTGTGCAAAGATGTAAAATGTAACTTCCATCATATGATTTGCTCCATTCCAAAGTAAGCTGAATTTAACTTTAAATATGTCATTAACAGCAGCTTGCATTATCCACGTTAGGTGATGTAAAGGTCAGACACTTCCACTGATACTAGATAAACATGCCAGAAGTATAACTGCTTGCACTGGAACTAAGATATTACAAGCACAGTTTACATAAATATTTGTACTAGTGTACTTTTATGAACTGAGCCATCTTAACTTCTTCCACAGATAATCATATAAACTCAGTAAACTCTAGGCTGTAGGCACTTATGCCATGCCTTTCACTGACAACAGTGCTCCCGTGTAGCGTAATAGGCCTGATTACCACCAGAGCTGAAGCAAATGCTTCAGCCTCTTTGAGTCTCTTTAAAACCAAACTCTCCAAGATGTTTCCTGAATAAACTGCTAGTTTCTTTGTTCCCTTGTCCACACATTTAGTGTCTGTGGCTGAGGCTATGTGTTCATGATCAAGAGCTCCCAGAGCTCAGACTTTGTGATTCCAACATTTCTTCAAAATGATAATGAAACCTCATAGAGCAACAGGGTGTTAAAATAAAGACCAGATGAATATGAACATAACTGATAGATTTTGGCCTTTTAGTGTAAATTACCTGTTCTTCAAAGTAATTTTGTGAATTTAGTTGAGGGTTTGGTGGTTTTTTTCCCTTTGAGGGAATGGCCTGAAGTTGTGGCAGGGGAGGTTTAGGTTGGATATTGGAAAAAGGTTCTGCACCAGAGGGTGGTTGGGCACTGGAACAGGCTCCCCGGGGAAGTGGTCACAGTACCAAGCCTAAAGAGCTCCAGATGAATTTTGACAATGCTCTTGGTCACATGGTGTGATTCTTGGGGATGATCCTGTGCAGGGCCAGGAGTTGGAGACAATGATCCTTGTGGGTCCCTTCCAACTCTGCATGGTCTGTTGGTTCTGTGATGCTTCGTAATGTTGTTCAGCTCATTTTCTACTTGTTAAATTTCTGATGGTGTCTAGAAGTGACCACAGTGCTCTTGTCTACAGAAATATCTTCTGTTGAAGGTGCTTAGCACTCTTTCTACATCTCTGTAGTCAGAGGCTAATGATCACAGAAGTGACAAACGATTCTCAATAAAACTGAAAAAGTGTCTGCTTATGCCCTGGAGCCGGAAGGGTCCAAGATCCTGAAACAAAGATTCAGTTTCAAGGAGTCTTCCTTCAAGGAGTTTGGGTCTCAGAACACGTATTTACAAGAATTGCCCTGCAATCCAATTGGGGATGGGAATCGTAGTGCAAGGCGTATCTGCATCCTATGTATTTTCTGCTATGGAAGATGCATAAACAACAGATTCTCAGCTGTTATACAAATGCTTCAATAAAAAACCAGTAGCTCTCCAGTGCTGCCTCTGAAAGACACTCAAGGAAAAAGCTGAGATATTGCTGGGGTGTTAGCTTGAATGGGTTGAGCAAAGGTAAGATAATATTTGCTAGGTAGGAAAAGTACTGTGCTGGTGCTAAATGATTAGTGGACAATTTTGCTTTACGTAAAATGAGTCCCTCAGTTTGTATTTGCTCAGCTTACATGTAAAACTGTATTTTCCTGCTGTCAGATGCCAAATGACACTCCTGCTGTCACTCACAAGAAGTCTGAATGGAGATATGCACCAGGTGAGTGCACTGAAAAAAGGAAGTAACTTTTCTTCTCCTGGTGAACCACATACCAAATTTCTCAAGTGTCTGAGAGCCATCCAGCCTGTATCTTGGAGACCCAAGGAAGGGGAAGCAGTGCATGAAATTCATTAGATGATTATGACTGTGACCTCTCACTGCAAAAATAGGAATGGATGGCATAAAACTGCACGTCAGAGAAACTTGGCAATTCTGGCCTGTGTCCTCCCTGCCGACTGATGTCCCACTACAGGTGCCATTTTGGACTGGCACAGGAATTACAATTGCTGAGCTTTGTCCCTGGACATAGATTTGTCCTCAGCCTGAGAGTGCATTTGAGCTGCCTGCAAACTGCACATATTCAGAAGGCAGAGCCCAGCAATCCTTACACTGACCTATGACTCTGCTTATGAGACTTGTAACACAGAGTCCCCCTCAACGAAGGCAAATCAAACCAGTGCTGGGTGTGTTTGAACGTCCTCCTTAGTCCCCAGTGTATTCACTTTCCACTGCTGCAAAATGTAGCTGACACAGAAACACTTTTATGTCTTTCCCCCACATTTTTAAAATTTTTCTGTGTTTATTTTTCTTCTCCCCCTGTATTTCTATCATTATGCTGCTTGATCATCAATGACATACAGTTTCTGGCCTAAGCTTGATAAGCTAGAGCCTGAGGATTTGTCTTGTTTATTGAATATCTGTGGCTCAGATATTTTGGGGGTAAGTCTATTGATAAATTAGGCACAACAAAGTATTGCAGATTACAGGTACTGTTATTTCAAAACAATGCTATTAATGAACATAGTACTAAAAACATAATTTTTCCCTGTTGAATACTTGCAGGCATAGTTAGGTGGTTTACTGGAAAAACTGTGAATTAAGGACCAAAGTCATCAAATTGAAACTGAAACCCTCAAAAGTTGATTGGTCTTTTGGTTTTGGTAATTGTTTGCAAAGATTGGGGTTGCTTGAAGTAACCAAAGTGCCAATGTTTTCTAATGGAAAAATTGAAGTGGGCTGAGTGCCTCTCTTAAGTATCTCCAGAGGATTTATTTCAATCACAAATCAAACATAGCTAAAAGTAAGAAATGCTGCATGCCCATAACATCCAACCACAATGGAGTTAACAATGAATTGATTTTATGCCAGACTGTGTTACGTCCCAAACCAGCAGCAGAATTCAAACCCACTTCTACACTGGGAAACAATGCAGCTGCCTGAATAAGATTCTTCCTCCCTCCATGGTTGCAGCATAGTGTATGTTTCGAAAGACAGGGGCTCTCCCTTTGCCAAAGAAATTGTCATTTTTCTTTGCAAGTTTAAAGGCCAGAAAAATCAATTAAGGAAGAAAAGAAACAGGTCATGCAGTGGCAGCAGAATGGCCTTTCTAGAAGCCGCTTGGCACAAATCAGAAGAGCAGAAATGCACCAGTGGCAGCTTTTAGGGTAGCCCTCATCCTCTGTCCCAGCGCCTCTCCTCCCTGTTCTGTTGAAGAGTGTCTTGTGAAACAAGTGACTTTTTCATCCAGCATGTTGAAATCCAAACACCACTGCACGTTGGACAGGTACGTTGCTGCTAATCTTACCGATTTAAAAGTGAAAACGTGAAAGCAGAGGATAATTGGTCAATTTGTAGCCAGGAGGTGGTACTTGCTTGAGATACATGCAGATTGTGCTTTCCTCTGTCAGTGCAAAAATCCCAACAAATGATCTGAAGGAACAGCCGGCACTGGGGTGAGGATGCCTGTGTGTGTGTGTGTGTGGTGTGCCTGGTAGGGTTTTTTCACCCGCTCTTGCAAAGCACAGGCCTTAATGAGGTCCAGGGGGACAGTGGCTTGTCAATCACAATATACTTTTCAAGTAATAGTCATCTCTGCCCCATCACAGAACCACAAGGCATGAAATAATTAGAAAGCCCAGAGTAACTGCTCTGTTTTACAAGAGCAAAATCCTTGTGTGGATCATTTACATAAACTTGTCACTTCCCATTACGATTCTAATGCAAGCTGGGTAATAATCATGGGACCAGGAGAGGGGAGGTCAAGGTATGATGCTCCTCCATGTTTGAAGCACAAGGTACGCATGTGCCCAGCTTTCCATCCCCCACTGAATTAATGTAAAGTATCTTTTATTTTCCATTAAATAAGAACTATTCATGCTGCTATGGTAGCAGACCATGTGCAGCCTTCTCTTCTTAAGAGAGAAAAAAGGCTTTTGCGTCAAGCCATTGTTAGGGGAGAATTCACTTTGAGGAGCATTTCAAAGCTGATCCGATTGGGGAAGGAATAATGTTAAATATTTGGTATGAAATATTTATAAGATGCACACATGAACATCTGACAAAGTAGCCTGGAAAATACACGTTCTCATCTTTGACAATTTTAGCTCTTTCCCTCTGAATGAGAGGGTGGAGAAAAGGTGTGTGCAGAGGGAGAATTGTGTGCGTGTATAAATGCATCTAAACACTCGCGTACATACACACTCAGGGGCAGACACACTCGCATACGAACGCCTGAATGGGTTGATGGGATTTAAGGCAATCTGCATCTGAATACTGCTCTCCAAAGATGGTGGCAATAAGGGCTGGCTGAAGTCTGTTTTAATCATTGTAAGGGAGGAAGCTCTGCACTAATGCCTATCACGAGGGCCATCCGTAGAGTGATGGAGGTGATGGCTGCTGCTCTTGCTGCTGTTGTTTTCTAGCAACCATTTTGTTGGTGTTCTTCACAACTGTTGTCAGGCTCATTATCGTCACATGAAAACAAGACTCTGCTTTTTACGCAGATTGACTTTCCCCACATGCATCCCTGTGTGGCTGTTTCATTTCAGTTTCATTTTAAAAAATTAGTATAATTAAAGATGTGCAAAGAGCGATTTACTTACAGGCAACCAGAATTGTTGGGGTTTTTTATACTTTCGTCTCTTTCAGATAAAACAAGGGCAAATTTTTGGGTTTCTTTTTTTTTCCTCAAGGGTCTTGAAAGGTTTCAGAAAAATGGGTTATCACCTCATTCTCAGTCCTTATGACAAGGGATAAAGAGAGAATGTAATGGCTCATTCCTTATGGCAGTCACAGTGAAATGCACAGGGATGGCATATATTAAACAACCAGGATAAAGGAAACCATGTGATCTGCTCTCCTTGTAAGGGGATCTAATAGCTCTCTTTTAGAAACCTTATTTCCTTTTCCTATTTTGTTTTTTTTGGGTTGTCTCTTCTTTGCCTACCCCACTTGTATCAGCTATAGGATGTTGTTCTTCTCTGATGTAAATGCCTGCTTGGTTTAGGTTGTAAACAGGTTAGACCAAGACCTTTGTGTCTGTAAATATCCTTTTTACACATCAGTGCTATACACATATTAATAATAATGGTCTTGATGAACTAAAATCCCGTATATTTCTCTTGCTATAGGCTTGGGGATTCACTCTCCCTTTAAAAATTGCTTGATCAAATGCTCTGGGCAGGCTCCATGCATTGTACAACATGTTTTTGTGTGAGCAGGCGGCTCAATAGCAAGGCAGCATCGTTTGCCCTCATCTGCCAGCTTTTGTCTTTGAGTGGAAGTGTGGGGCCTGGTGAGAGGTAGGATATGAACTGTGTCCAGACTCTGTTCCTTATCTCTGAGATCACCAAGAGGGAGGGCATTGTTGATGGATTTAAATCAGCTTTTTCTCCCCTTGTGCACAACAAAAGTCTAAATCCCTTTTCAGGCCAGATTGCTCCATTTCGCTGCATGGGCTAGGCAGATTGGAAACATGTTTGTCACTCAGCTTTTCTCCCAACCTAATCAGTAGACACTGGGGTGGTGGGATTTCGGTGCTCAGTGTATCACCCTTTAATCTATGGAGTTGGCCTTTAAAAGCTGCTGATGCTGTTGCTGCTATGTGTGAGCTGCTGCTGTCTTTCATTTCTGAAGACAGATATAAAAATAATGTTAACCACGAGCATAAGCAGAGGGTTTAGCAGGGATTTGAATCTAAAATGTGGTACTTAACACTGACCAACTTGATTTGGTCCAGCAGAGCAGAACCCCTTATTCTGTTATAATAAAGTGTGTTGTATATGGAGATGATGGCAGTGGGATTTACTGCGTCTGTATTTTAGTTCTGCTGCTGAATGGGCCTAAATGGTGAATAACCACAGGCCACAGGAAGCTATGGTTGGAGAAAGGTGGCTTGGCAGATTTGTCTTTGGGTTTCAAAGGTCTCTTTGATAAACCCACAAGCTCACCAGTGTCTTTGCACTTCTGAGGTCCACGGCATGCCATCCCCATCTATGCCTGGTACTACAGTTCTGGAGGAACAAATTGTCACAACAAGCAGGTATGAAGAAGCAGGCCAGATCTTGTGAGTTTGCAGAGGTCAGAAGGATGCTAAGAGGGAGAGTTATGTGATAGGTGTGATGAAGGATGTTAAAAGCACTAAAAGAATGTAGGCTCTTCAGGGCAGAGGCTGCAGCTCTGTTTACACACAAATAAGTCTGTGTCTGCTTGCACACACACAGCTACTTGTTTTGTTAAGCACAGCCTGAATCACCTATTGACTGAGGTCTCTAGACAAATGCAAGGTAATTCCTTCCAGGAAAGATATAATTCATCGATTAGACATGCAATAACATTTCTAATTTTTTTCTGCCACTAAAATACTCTGCGTGAGCTATCTTGCATCCTCTTGAGCCACATTTGCACTGTTCTGTGGTATTGCAAGGTACAGGTAGCATGCAGAATTGCATCTACCAGCCCCATGTAATGCCTTCTTTGGCCATGAGAAGCCAGGTATAGAAGGAACAAGGAACTGGGGATTTTTGAAGCAAGGATGGTTCAACAATTCAGCCCAAATGTTCAAACTTAACATTTTGCTGTGAGGACAGGCTGGCTGGGTTTTTCAAGAACCCATTTTGTTCACTGATAGATGGGGAGAAAGGCTTGCTCCTGCCAGTCTGGCATCCCAGATTCCCAAGAGCTTGCCCCTGGGGGTGTCAGGTCCCTGTCTGGAACTCCGACCAACCTGAAAGAATAGGAAAATTTTTCATTTCTTCTTTCTCTTTTCATCATTTAAAATACAAAAGCGTTTTTGAATGGAAGTTCCATTTTCAGCAAGCTTGAGTTCTTTCTTTTTAGTGGTTGTGAACTATGCCAATTGTTTTAAGTGCTGAATAACTCAATTTAGTTTTGGCTACTCAAGGACAGCAAGAAAAATACCAGTCTTCTTTCCGAAACCCTCCTTTGTTTTTGGGAAAGAACACGAATTTTTCAAGACTTTCCAGATTCTCTTTACCCCTAGCAGAGAAGAAAAAATATAAAACAAGGCATAAAAAGGCAAATTTCCCCAGAAGTTTCTACTGGTACTGATTGTGCCAGCCCTTATTCCTTCCTGATTTAATAACTGGGAATGTTTTTAGCAAGTTCCAGTATTTAAGTCCAAAATTTCTAATGAGATGGCCAATGTCAATATCTATGGTAAGAGCCTGTGGCCTCATTGTGAATCAGTAATGATCTTTCTGAAGATGCCATTCCAGTGGGTAACTCTAGAACTGGGAGCTGAGGAACTTGATCTTAAAGGCCTTTTCCAGCCTGGAAGATTCTATGATTTCCATGTCTTGCTGGATGGGTCAGTAGCAGAGAATAACTGAGACAGATCCTAGGTAGGGTCTCTGAATAGATGAGAGGCCATGATCAAAGTGCTAACAATGAGAGAAAAAATGTGAACAGATGTAACCCATGTATCTTGAAAAAGGAAACTTTCCTGCTGGTCATTGTATAGTTAATGGTACAAGTCGAGTTGGCTGGCAAGAGAGGTTTTTAACCCATTTCCCTGGTGAAACAAGTGTAAGCAGTCCATACAAGGACTGGAGGATAATGAGAGCCTGATTCCAGCAATGGGAAGCAGGGAAAGCAGGTGGGCTCCTAGCTGATCTCTCTTTTAAAGTAACATGTAGATACGTATTTATATGTATTTATAGCCAATTAATTAAACAAAATTCCTTACAAGCTGAGACTGCACAAGACAAGATTCGATCAAGAACCGCCGTTTTTTTTTTTCAATTCCCATGTTCAAACAGAGGTCTCTAAGAAAGGAGGGATAGATAATTCACACAGAGAAGTGTTAGCTTTTCAAACAGATTGTTTGCAGAAGGTTTTAGTTAAGTCATCTATTTGATTAACAAAAATTTGTTCTCTGTCTATGTGAATGACTGCTATTTCCGGTTGGGCTGGCAATTAAATGGGGAAAAATTAGAGAAAAAATTCAGGGCAGGTTAACTGAAAGCTTCAACAAAAGTTTTACTTCTGCAGAATAATTTTTTTCCAACTAGGATGTAACTAGATTTTTCTTTTTCAGGACAAAATAATACCAAAAGTAATATTTTCTTTAATGGCCCTTTTAAGGAGAGGAAATGACAAAGTAAACGCAATCCCTTTCATCCAAGAATTTGGTGATTAAGGCCCTTAATTTGTGTGTGGGAGGCCAGGATTCAATTTTTTCCTCACCTTGAGCACATTTGAATTGATATCACTCAAATGTAAGGGCCTTGTTTAAGTGGAGGAGAGAGAATTTCTTAACTCCTTTTATTGCTGTCATTTTATTGGGAAAATACTTGAAATATTTTGGAGGCCACTGAGAGAATAATTGTGGGGCTTAATGCACTCACCTGGGAGGAATAAGATCTGTGCTCCTGGCTGCATTACACTGACTGCTTAATTTAAGTGTGTAAATGTCTCCTGGAGCAGGAACTGCAAACCTTTTCTTTTTTTTTCATCATGACTCACCTAACTTTTTAGTGATGAAGTTGTTTTGCTCACTGAGCCCGGAACAGGGTTTTATTCTATGTAAAATATACAGATTGAGCAGGAGAGACTGTGGCTGTGTGAGCCCAGACAGGCAGCCTGGCAGGTGGGTTAATACCTGCAGACTCTGTCCCAAACACTGTCCAGACAAAGCAAAGATGGTACCCAGGTCAGCCTAGTGCCTGAGTGACAGCTCTGCAGCTATCCTGGAAGACTTACAAATCTAGCAGCAACTTTTTATCTCTCTTTTTTATTTTCACCAGACAAAGCTAAAAATATTGGCCCGATGTTAAAAATAGTTGTGGGAAGATAAGAAACCACAATTAGCTGAAAAAAATCTTTGCCCAGTTCTTTTTTTGACATCCTGGTCATAACTGCAACTTGAAAAAGATAACTAACAGTTACCTTGACTGCTTGGTTGTTTGCTTAAGAAAGGAAAACTGAACTTCAGTAAGACCCTAGCTTTCTTGTCAGATCAGAGAGTGTATGAAAAAACATTGGGACTATAAAATGAATATAGAAGACAAATAAAATGAATATAGAAGACAAAAGGTAAATGAGCTTTCCACTTACAGGAGGACATTTGTATTTATTTCCCTTGTTTCTTGTGTTTGGGGTTGAATCTTGGGGCACAGCTAGAAGAGTCAGTGCAAGTAGCATGGTATTAGCAATGGAAACGTTTCTAATCAGAGATGTATCTCAGAGATAGTACCAACAGATTGTTACAGTTTCCTTTCCCTTGAAGTCTGAAGGGAAGGAGGGACAAAACATCTGAATAGTGGCAAGAGCAGTCCTGTGTGGTCAAAGGGATTATCTAGATGAAAAGGACTTTCTCACAACTTTAAACTGTTCTATTCCTTTTCTTGCCTTCTTATTCTCCCTGAATGAAAAACACTGAGTCAAATCAATTTTATCATTTTTTCCCTGCTTTTGCACTATAAGACTTTCTTCTGCTCTTATGTTAGTGCTTGCCCTGCTTTCTTCCAAAGCACAGGTCGCTTCCAGAGTGACTGCAATCAAAAGATTCCCTAGCTGAGAAGGATGCCAAAATAAACTCCTTGGGGTCCCACCTCCCAAGATTTTCAGGAATCCTAGCAGAGACTGATGAGTTAGATTTGGCACCAATTTCGTGTTTTAAATATATTATTTTTCCCCTCTAGGTCATGGATATTTAGACAGATGTGTTCAGAGATTTGCAAAAATTAAAGGAGTGACAAGGTTAGCTTTGTGTTGTATAAGTGACCAAAAAAACCTAGTCATTGCTGCAGCAAGTGAGGAAGCCATTGGGGCCCAGCTGTTCTAGGCTGTGACAGAGTTTTTCTTCTTTCTGGTACTAACAGGCTCTGTTCAACAGAGGTGTTAAGACCCTTATGGCCTGAATTCTTGCCAGTGTCATTCCTTTACAACAACTCATTATACCTTTGTATTGCCTGAGTTGCTCAAGTGTTTGCTTAGGCCTCATGAGAGACTGAACCGGGCATCTGAGACCACCTGTGAAAATCCCACTTGCAATGGCTTCGCTTCTGCTGGAACCAAAACCATTTTCCTAAGCAGAGGTGTGATTCTCACTGCTGTGGTTTCAGAGAAGGAAAGCCTTTTAATCGAAGTGTTACACCTGAATGACTGTTACCCCTGCAGGAAAAAGAAATAAAACCCCTCCCATGGGACCAACAAATAACTCTCGAGTCTTTCTACAGAGGAGCAGTAAGAAAAGCATGTCACCTTGTCTTGTTTGGCTTGGCAGAGCCAGAGTGCCCGTAAGAGGTGAAGCTGCTAGGACTTGCCTCCCCTGCTCCCAGAGCCACGCAGCCTCTGCTGCCAAAAGCGCTCTTCCGTCGCAGCAGTGCGGCAGGTGAGCGCCTGCCAAATGACAAAACACGAACCTCCTAACGAGCAGCTGAGGGTGGGGTGGGGATTCCAGATAGAGACAAATCTATGTCCCTCAGGAGATCTGGTGCAAACTGATCAGTATAAGAAGTATTTCACTGGTAATTAAGTTTTGATCCTTTGGCTTCACTTAAAACAGTTTGAGAGTATATCAAGTTGGAGAGCAGGTGCTGACTGGCTTGAAAGCACTGGTCCATCAAATCAGGTAAGGGTTTTATATTCAGAAACTCCCCTAGAAGGGAGACTGTAACTTGCTAAGTGATAGATATACCCAGACCCTTTCAAGTATAATGCATTATTGACAGAGTTATAATGCTTGTGACTTTTATTCCCCCAAACGCTTGCAAAATTCCCCTCTGCTCTGAAAGAACCTCCTGTGTCTCATGTTCTGTCCTCTTCATTTGTGTGTATGGAATGAATGCTGAAGGAGATATATAGCCAGGTGCATCTTGGAAATCCCAGGAGTAGTTGCTTCTGGTCTTCGGGCCTTGATTTGGAATCCAAATTCAAAGAGGAGAGCCTGATTTTAGAGGACCTGCCACCTCTGTTCCATTGTCTTCAGAAATTCCAAAGGTTAAGAGCAGAAGAAGGTTGGATGCATAGTATGCCTTCTCCTCAGGTGCCAGAGTATTTAGAGAAGTGGTCACCTTTCATTAGTAGCTCTTAGGTGTTCTTGACTGACCAGAATAAAGGAAGGCCCAGCAAACATGCAACTTAAAAATAATTAGCTGCACATGCAGGGAGGAACTGAGATAGAGGTCATTAAAAATTTGGGTTATGTTTTTCTGTATCTGAAAAATTTCTTAATGATCTCTGTGCTACAGAGAACAACAAAGCAGATTAGAATAAATAAAAGCTGTACCGTGCCTCCCTACTGATACAGCTGCCTGAGGACTGAATACAGAATGGTACACACTTACAGCAGGTTGCAGTATGACTAGCTCCAGTTGCTCCAAATTTTTTTTTTTTGTGGTTTGCTCTCTGAAATTTAGGTCTGTAATGCTCACTTCATAAAAAAAGAAAAAATTTCCAGTGTCATAGTACTTCATTTCTGCAGCCAAAAGGATTCTTCACACACCTCATCAGTTGAATGAAAGGGAAATTTAAGAGACAGAGACGTATTTGCAGTTACAGAAGTCATTCTTTTACTATTCCCCATTGCACAGTTAGCGAACTGGAATTAAGTAAGCACTTATTAGAATTTCTAGTGTGCCTTCAAATTTATGCTGTTCACACTGAGAATCAGAACCTGCTAGTGTACTGGTGATCAATAATGGTAGATGGATTTCCTTCATCATAGTAAGGTTTTGAGTAGGGTCTTCCCTCAAGTGTTGTGGTAGAGGTGCAGTTATCAGATTGTTTCCAGTCTTGTGGAATTTGCAGACAGCTGACAGTAGGAAATCTCCTGGAAAAGGCAAAAGGAGCAGCACGGGGATCTTTTCCTCCCCAATAACTTGCCTCACACTGAGAAATCTTTGCATGGCTTTTTCTCTCTTACTGTTAAGTAGTGCCCTTCGGTGGCTCAAGGTGTGTGGTGCTTTCAACACTTTAAGAGATTTTTCACACTACAGTCCCTGAACAGTTAACACAAGGCTATTGGGACAGCTGTTGTCTAAATCAATAGCATTTTTTGGATGTAATTGGAAGCAAAATTACAGCCTGCAACTGATAAATAAAGTCAGGTGTGCCTTGTACTGAGCAGCAGATCCGTGTTCTTCAGGCTCCACTAGTAATGTATCAGTCAACAAAATCACTTATGCTGAATTTGTAATGGGAGCTCTTTGTGTCTGTGCTTCAATCATAGTCCTTTCCTACCTGAATAAAGAAGTCTCCCTAATCAAACAGAAATAATGGAAGGGTTTTGTTTTCTATCAACAGATCTGTTGTAAACAATCCATTAATAAGTTATGACAGCTACACCTGCTGAGTATTTCACTGAGTCTAAGTATCGTAAGTAAAGACAATTGCTCAGTATGTTGCATGGATAAGGAGTGGCTGAAGTGTGGTGTGACAGAGTTTGCAACACATGGGTGCATATCCAGAGCATCCCTGTTTATATCACAAAAAACGTGCATTGGGTCATGTCTATTGTTATACAGTACCTCTGACATAGATGTTTGAAGATTTTCTGAAGAAATTGGGCCTAAACCGTTTGCAAGGTGAAGGATCTGCGGAAGAGTCCTGAGAACCTCTTTCATCTGAACCACAACGCTGCGGGCCCAATGTGGTTGAGTGAATTTGCCTTTTCCTTTCAGCAGGGGAAGTGGAAGGTTAGTAAATTAAGCAGAACATCCAACAACACTGGGTCATCAGCTCTAGTGGTTATACCTTTCATTTGCTCTTAATTTGGAGCAATGGGTATTGTTAATGGTGTGAGCCCAGAAAGAGAGGTTGGGAAGGAAATAAGAACATAAAACTGCGGCTCTCCAGTTAAAATGCATTTGTGGTGGCAGTTCTCCATCCTGCTGTAGTCCTTTTGTGAGAGTGAAGCAGTGAGGGTGAAGGCTGCTTAACATTAGTCTCCCTGGGCTTGGTTTTGGGGTGTGGTGATTTGAACATGAGGCTGTAGTCAGGGAAGGTGCCCCTTCCAACCCACCTCCTTTGAGGTAGCACCCAACTATTTCTAGCCACAGAGCACCACTGCCTCCTTTCTCAAGCCCTTTTAGCCAGGTGAAGCTAGCATGAGAGGTCACGGAGCAAGAGAGAGGCTTGGTGTCAGCTTCTACAAACATAAAATGCATGTGGATTAGGAGACCTCAGTCTTACAAGCAACAACTGAACCATGTAAAATGATCTGGGCAAGCCCCATGAAGGCATCTTCTGAGCATGATCTGTCAGTCTATTGTCCTTTTCTGGCACCACATAACCAGTAATCTACAGTGCCTTGCACTTTCTGGTTGCTGGAGGCCCTCTTAGATCTAGTTTAAGTTAGCGAGTCTGTTCTAGTGTGAAAAGGGTGAGAAGAAGGCCCCAAGTTTGCTTAGCTTTTTCCTCTTTTTCTTCATTCATGCATTTGGTAGAGCTCGGTTGAAATGGTGGATTAGTGTCACTGGCTCTATTGCTTTCTGAAGTTATTAGCACGTGGGTCCAAGTTTTGGCATGTCTTAAACTGACCCACTGATTCCAAATTGTAGCCACAGTGAGTGGCTCAGCCAGTGCTGTCAGATACTGGCAGCAGAAATAAGGAATAAGTTATGCTCACACATCCCTATGTTGAAGGACCATCTCAGCTGAATTCACTGAATTGTTTTCTATACTAGTTTCTCCTGCATAAGGCTGAGAATAATCATGCATTCAAATTAGTGTTAGGGGCCACTAAGTCTTTCCCAGCTAATAGTGCCTGAGTCTTCTGATGCTGATCAGGGTGTGGACAATTTCCTGTGGAAGAATTGCGAGATGCTCTTCAAGTACCAAGAAATAATTTTTGAATTGTTCTTTTTATTCCACACAAGCTTTAAAATAATGTTTGAAGCTGGTGTGCTGGAGGAAGCAAGCTAAAATCATCTCAATTCTTCCTCACTTAAAATGCAGCCCTTTCCTTGAAAGGGGAGGAAACCCCACACATTGATGTACTGCTATCAGTTCTTGGAGAAGCCTGACTGGCCTGAAAAAAATGTTGATGCACTCTCCTCGCTGCTGCCTTCCGGCCTCTCTGGGACGGATATACAGCACCTCCAAGATACGGCAAATGTCAAGTTGCTTGTGAGGCCACGTCCCCACGTTCGAGCTTGGAGCTACCAGCTGGCAGTGGCAGCAGCCCTGTGCAGTCCTGGTGGTTGCAGCAAACAGCTTTGAAGTTCTGCCCTTCAGCTATCTCCTGTTGCACGCAGCTTGTGATACATGAGTCTGTGTCCTGCAGCTGTCTCCGTTTAAGTCAGCAGGCGTTTGAAGCAATGCTGGCCACCCCAGGGAAAGGGGCAGGAGTTGAACAAAGTGTTCATCTTCAATTAAACCGTTGGAATGCCAGTGCAGAGTCTGATTCTCTGCCACTTTCTCCTCTAAAACCAATGTCGTGTCTGAGCTTTTTAATAGGGAAGAGCAGAGGCAGCTGTCAAAGTCTGCTTGTCAGTTCAGGTTTGAACCAAAGGGAAAAATCAGTAATGGTATCAAATGGTTTGTAAGGGGGCAAGCTGAGTTTTAGGCAATGATTTCAGCAAGCTCCAGCTCCCCTTTAGACTACTGTCTTCAGTTTGAAACTTTGCTGCTGGATAGGTTAGAGGAAATCAACAGGATAATACCCAGGAAGATTAACCAGCAGAAGGGGTTAAAAATGTTTCCTTGCAGTGAGCCAAATTCAGCTCTGTATAAGGTATAAGCGCAATTCCTTCTAAAGTCAGTTCTGAAGCTGCTGCTAAAGATGGGCTGAAACCAGCAGTCCAGGTCTTCGCCTTGAATGGAGCTATCTGGTTGTCTTCACCAGGAAGGACTTAATCATGGAAAAGATAAGCTAGAGGAAAATATGACCCACCTGGCTGCTGCACACATTTAGTCCTGGGCTGAACTTGCTCAATTATCTCTTTTTTTTTTGTCTCTCTTGCATATCAAGTATGGCTGCCTGTTTGGAGCCACAACAAAAGCAGTAACAACAGACTTTGACACCTGTGTTTCCTCCAGCTGTGAGTCTCGTCTTTTTTTCTACAAACAACTTTATCTGCTTCAGAATGTGGGACCAGTTCTCAGAATTACAAAGGCTGCTCTGCAACAAATGGTCTCCTAGTTTGCTTTATCTGTTCAACCGTATGCTTTTTGGTCTAACTTCACTGTTTCTATGAACTTTGCATGCTGCAGGTTATGCTCCTGACTTATGGAGTGAGCTTGATATAAATTGCGTAACAAAACAATTTACAGTGCGGGCTTATATTTTTAAATCCATGGTTATGTTCTTTAAGATCTGACTTTTTACTCTCCCTTACCAGCTGTCCTCTGTTAGTGACTAGTGCTGATAACAGCCCTGCTGAGAAAGCAAATGGTAGAAAGCAAATTGCTTCTTAAAAAAAACCAAACAAACAAACAAACAAAAAAACAAACAAACAAAAAAAAAAAAAACAAAAAAAACCCAAAAAAACCCCAAAAAACCAAAAACAAAACAGTGGGGGGAGTACAGAAGTAAAATGGAAAAGAGGGTCAGAAAAAGTTATTCTAAAATACAAACTACTGTTATGCCTGGATAACTAGACTGGCAATCTTTGATAAGGCTGGAATCATTGCCACTGAAATGAGCAGAAAGTTTTGTTGTCATTCACAGCAGAAGAGTAGCAAAGGAATTTATGGTATGAAAGTTGTCTCTCTTTTAGTGCATCTGTATACACCATGTGCTGGGCCACTTGGCAGGCCAGGAGATTATGTAAAAAAAAAAAAAAATCTTGGAAAGTCTGCTGTCTTTGTTTAATATATCAGAAATGTTATTCTTCCATAACCAGAACAGCAGCGTGGTATCAGAATTTTTAATACAGGGTAGGGAATATACGCAGGAGGAATAAAAGCTGTCCTGTTCCCATTTCATGAACTTTCAAATGGACGCTGAGGATAGAATCAGAATGGTATGGCGGGCAGTAACATAAGAGTAATTTCTTATTCTGTAAAAAGTATTTTATGTTTACAAGAAAAGGAGACAATAATAAAAAAAAAATTAATTGTTGTATTTGCCTGTTGTGTTGCAGTAGGAAAAAATAGTGAGGATATAAGAAAAGTCACTGCAATGCTCCAGAGGGTGTAGTCATGAAGCCAGGAATGTGGTATGTAGTTGAAACCTTTTGGAAAGCATTGAAAATCTAACCCTCAATTTCCAACACCGAATGAAATTTAGGTCATTTTGATCCACCTGCTTCCCCTCAGTGGGTCTGAGAGAGGAATTCTGTCTGGGTAGACACATCTCCCAACCTAGATAATTAATTACATTCACTTATTTTAATTTAATTAAACCCAGAATAATTTTACATCACAAATTAGTTGTCACTACTTTATATTTTTTTTTAGTGTTCGTATTTAAGTCAGCTGGAAAGATCAAATAGACTTGTTCATTTCCCTCCTCGCTTGTGGTTGTTTTTCAGTCTGCTTCCTGTTCAAGTTTTTATGCACATTACAGTTTGCTTTTTATTTAAACTCTACTGTATGTTTTCAACAATATTACTTAAACCATGTCTAATCCTGCAAGCTTCTTTCATGCCATTTGTGGTCTGCTGGACTTTCCAGTCTCTTTCATAATTATTTGGAGCCTTAAGCATGAATTGGTAACTTCGGATGTGCAAAAGAGCTTGCTATTCTGGTTATGACTTTTTTCATTTGAGAGATGTCTGATCTGTAGGACACCATTTTACAGCCCAAATACCCGATTCATAAATATGAACAGATAGCAGGTGATTAAATCTGGAGAACTGCTACATCATTGTTTTGAGAATTAGTGGGACTCTGATAAGCCAGTCTTTAAAATTCTTTGTTCTAGCAAATAAAAAAGGGTGATCCTGGTAATTTCTCAGTCTATTCTAAGCCACCTCTTTCCATATTTTGACAAGAAAAGATCCAAATCTTGAAAATATACTCACTTTAACCTGGAATATTTGTGCATAGATAATAATAATAATAATCTCATTCCCAACCTGTATGGATTTTGTAGTCCCTTTATATTACTTTCTTATATAGAGTGCAGAGTACATACCAAGCTCAAAAGTTTATTTGCAAAGTCTTCATGGTCTTTACACGACCATGTTTTAGATGGTTCTTCCCACAACAAACAGAACTAACTTGTCAAAAGATATTAAGATAATTTTTTCCACAATGGGTGCCTCATGTAAGCCTTTACTTAAGCAAAATTATTGGTTTTTATTTTGACAAACATGGTAAAATTATCTCATTACCCTCGGCCTCAGAAAGCCTCCACAATTTCACATACTCTGCCTTCAATCACATACTCTGTCTTCAAATAAAAGCTTATGTAACATGATCAGGAAAATATTGAGTCCATTTTTTTTTAAGCCCATGAGCTTTCTTTTCATTTCTACTTCATAGGACTTTCCTATAAGGATGGAATATCTATAAAATATTATGTTACAAAAAAAAGAAAGGGGATTTTCTGCTTGAGTCCATTTCTGTCAGGGCTATGAAACTATAGCCTTCAGATAGGTTGGGCAATGAAACTACTGTAAATCACTATTTTTGCCTGTGTCTCTGACTTCTCAGCTGGTTCTGCCCATCTCTAATGGGCAGTGGTATTGAGGGCTGTGCACTTGCCTCTGGGTCTGTCATGAGGCTTGGCTGGAGCTGGACCTTCTGAGAATTGGCACAGCACACTTTCACACGCTGCAAAAATAATTTCTTGTGCTAATCCCTTGTGGCATTTACATATTACACAAGACCCTCTTTATAGAGGAAAAAACCAACGTTTTCCCATGACCATAGTTAATGTACTGTAAATCTGTGAACTGTTGGATCTGTGAGCCACATCTCAGGATACTTTTTCCTCCAGAAAAGGACTTGAAATAGCAGTTTGCTCTCTATCACAGAGGAAAGTTCTAGTGTGGTTAAAATATTAGTTCTAGGACCTAGAGGTCTGACTTAGAATTTCTGCACATCTACTGATTGCCTTGTAACTAGATGTCAGGGCACTACATGAACAGAAACCCAAAATAAGTTATCTGTGAAATACAGAAAAATCAAGAGTTTAAGAACGTGTTCTGCCTCTGTCTAAGGGTTCATCGAGCCCTCTATCCAGGCGGTTACAAGAAGGTACCCAGGGAAGAATAAAAGCAAGGAACAAAATATACTTCCTCCAAGTACATTCCACAAGTGTGTGGTAGAAGTACAAGGTGTGGTTTTTTACTGTTTGATATCCCTAAAATATTGATTTCTTTGAGTTTCTGGTACAGGTTCCTTGTCAGCCTGTGCAAACCTTTTCCATCCATATTATCCTTTTGCAAGGAGTTCTGTAACAGACAGAGCTGCTGCCTTTTATTTTTCCTGAGCCTTGTTCTTGCACATTTCATGTTGTATCCCTGAGTTTTTGAGCTGGAAGACACAGCATACAGTCAATTTTTTTCAAAGACACACTTTAATTTGTTGACCTCTGTCATATGTTACCTGGTTGTCTCTTCTCCAGGCTGACAAGTCTCAGCCTGCTCAGCTGTCCTGTCAGTTGCACACGATGGTGGCTGTGATGGTTTTTCTCTAGTGGGAATCCTGGAGGTGATATTGCAGCAAAATCATGTCCCTGTGTGTGTGTATATATATATATATACATGCACACACATACATATATATGTGTATAAAATACAATAAAGATTTGAGAACAGTACTATGCTACACAAAACAAGTATTAGATATTTATTCTAAAGCTAATATTAACAAGATGAAACTATATAATTATATTATTTTGAAAGCAGGAAAAAAGGGTGACCATTACCTTGTAAATGACCTTGTGGCTTCTTCCCGTGGGCCCTCTTTCTTACCTGAGAGGCTTAAATGCCCGTTTATGTAAAAGCAGGAGCTCTGGCAAAATGCCCACTGAGGGCAACTGTGTAACCAAGCAAATGCCCAAAACCTCTGTAATGCATTTATTGAACTTGTCTCTCAGCACAGTTTATTTTGTTCAGTCTTGTTAAAGAAAACAAAGGCTGAACCTCACTGCTGCTCAACGACTTCTCACTGCTCGACTCACAAGTGAAATCACAGGTCAGGTGGGGTGTCAAGACCTTCTGACTTTCTCCTGCAGGCTGCTTGTGTGCTCAGGCTAAATGCATCATGTACATCTCTGTGGCTTTGGGGACAGCTGGGGAAATGCCCACTGAAGGCTTTCAAAGACAGGGTAAACTTTTAACTTGGTGCTAGCACCTGCCACGTTCATGCTTTGAGTCAAAGGCAAGCAAATTCAGAAAAATGTTACAGAGGCTCTGAAGATCCAGCTTCCTCCCCACTGACACCAAGGTAAACATCCCCCTGATTCCTCACTTGGGCTTATCATTGTTACCTTTGCCTGAGCTGTGAAACTTCTTGTTTTTGCACTGAGGGGGCAGCACAACCCAGGGCACGTAAAGTGTGAGAAAACCTTCCATTTACACATGATATACGTAATGACACAATGGTGTTCTTTGCTAGGAACTGCAGAAAATCCCAATATTCTATTTGTTTGGTTGGGTTTTGTGGAGTTTTTAGTTTGTTTGGGTTTTTTTACCATTCCTGACTGCTGAACTGATGAAAGGCAATTCAATAGTATTTGCAACCCAAGTGAAAAAAGAACTAGACCCAGTGTGAGCAGTAGGATAGACCACAACCTATTTCAACCTAATGGAGCAGATGAATGCCTGTTCTTCAACAAATAAATTGGGTTTTGACTGATAATTTTG
This sequence comes from Machaerirhynchus nigripectus, assembly GCA_013397975.1. Lineage (NCBI taxonomy): Eukaryota > Metazoa > Chordata > Aves > Passeriformes > Dicruridae > Machaerirhynchus > Machaerirhynchus nigripectus. The sequence goes on along the minus strand of VZRQ01011719.1, from coordinate 629,859 downwards.
CTTAGATCTCTATTGAATTAATGTAATCAAATAAAGATATTTTTGTTGGTGGATTTGGCTGGGAAGAGGTTGTATGCACAGAAGGAAGCCTTAAAAGGAGGAGCAAAAGGCTACTGGTGAAGCAGATGAAATGGGGCTGATGTAGATAATGGAAAGAGAGAAGCTCACGTAAGGACTAGGGTAAATCCCTGGCTGGCAGCCAGAGAGAAAGTCCTGGCAGAGCCTGAGAAAATCTTCTACCTTCGCTCCTTATGCTATTGCTCCTGTAGGCGGAAGGAGGTTACATTTTGTGCTTGTTTCCCCAGTCTCTGTTCAGAATCACTTGAATGTGTTTGAAAAATGGAACACAGCTGCTCATTTCTGGACTAGGGTGTATAGCAGGGAGCAGAGGTTCTTGAGTAGAATCTAGTTTTGCCTGCCTTCCACGTGTGTTTACACAGCCATCTCTGCCTTGCTTGGTTCTGAAGCAGTTTTTTTCTGAGACTGCAGAAGGCATTCCCTCTCCATTACATGAGTCTCACTTATTTACAAACCATGTATAAGGTCCTGCTCTGCTAAAACAGGGCAGAAATAATAAGAAAAGTATTTGTGTTTTTTAACTGCACCTGTTCCAGGAGTTCTCTCTTTTTTTTTAAAAAAATTCTTTCTCAGAACCAAATTGCAAATATCATAGTCATTTGCTGATTCAGGAGTGCAGCTGTGCTGGAATCCTCTCGTCCTCTCTTCCTTCTACCTCTGCACAGACAGAATGAATAATGCTGTGTATTTTGTCCACAAGGTGATAGATGCAGAAACTAGTTAGGTGCTTAAATATTTTTGTAACAGGTTACCAGATGAGCACAGAAGCTAGTGAGCTTATTTTTCTTTTTTTTCTTAAGCTCTCATTTTTTTTCTTTGTTCCTACTCAGGCACCATGATTTGCATGCTTGTAGGCTGCCTAAATCCAATGTCGTGGTCAGTGGAAATGAAGCCCTATCAGATCAGATAAATGCTTCTCTCTCTACTTTGGTGACACATTTCTGAGCTTAGCTCAGACCAGCTTTCCTGTCTGTCAAAGATCTTTGCTTGGGCTGCAGATGAGGAACAATCATACAGTCCACTCTCACGTCTCTGATGGAAAGGCTCTAAGTGTCCAGCAGAGAATCACCAAAAACTAAAGAAGAGCTACTTAACAATGCATGACTTTGTCCAGGTCCTCAGTCACTGCTAAAATGCTTTTGAATCGTCTGTGCACAAGGGCTCAGAGCTGCTGTGGAAGTGGCACAGGCGTTCACAGCAATGCTCCTGTGCTACCTGATCATGGCACTTCTCTTTCTAGGAACCTTGAGCAGAAAAGTATCCAGACAGTGAAATGCTGACTTTGACTGATCCTCCTGAGATGTTTTTGATCAAACACGGTCTTAAGCCCATGGTGAGGAGTCTTTTTAAAAAAAAACCAAAATAACAAACCAGAGATCTCTTTTAGAAGTGAAGATCCATCTGTCTTCTGGTAAAAAAATATAGTCTGGCAAGTTTACCTTCCCCTGCAATGGAATGGTTTCAGCTAGGGAACACAACCTTTCACAATACTCAAATATAAGTATGTAAAAATACAAGCCTATGTGGTTTTTATCTCCTTCTGCTTCAGTTTAACAATAACCCTGCATAGGACTCCCTTCATTGGCCAACTGCTTACACGAAGGCTGCCATTTCTGTTGCTGACATATCTCTTACTTTTTACTCCTCCAGACTGTGTAGCATATTTAATTAAATTTTGCAGCTTTGGTATGAAGTTTAGGAAAAGACAAAGATAATGTTCATGGGGAGAAAAAGGAATTCTTTTAAAGTCAGCTTCATTAACTATCAGGCTATAGAGTGCGGGTCACTTTGCCCAGACTGAAATAACTGGATCTCCCTAATTGCGTTTTACTTGAATTATTTCTTTATTTCAAACATGTTATGCTTGTTAGTGATTTAATATGACTGCAAGCACAAATTAATTATACCTGGTAGCTAATTGTAGGAAAGCTATGGTGATCAATGTTTATGCTTTTTTTTTAATGTCTACCTTCAGTATACATACTTGGATCAGCTCCCTCCCAATCATGAATAAATATTTGCTGCTTATATGTTCCCATGCAAATTGGATTAATTTTAGCATATTCATGGAAGAAGGACATCACTGCCTACCCTCAATATTAAGCTAGCTGAACAAGCAAAGGTTGGGGTTTTTTTCCCTGCTTAAGTAGTGAATGAATGAGACAGACAGAAAATTCAGCACAAGTTTGCTTATCCCAAATGGTTTGGGGGCATTCAGGGTATTTGGAGAGATGGAGGTAAAGTCAATCAAAGAATTGACAGAGAAAAGCGACTCTTCCTGGGGCCCTAACCTTGAAGAATTTCAGTTAAGCACTGCTCAGCTAAATGAAATGGTAATTGGATAAACAGAGTGGTGGGTGTTTGGGTGCGGATATGGATATGGACAGAACTCTGCACGTGCCTGTAAGGTTTTCTCTTTGTATTTACAGCATCTCATGCAGCCTTTGTGTCTTCTCTGGCACCACTCAACTGCCTCCCATTCTGTGGTGTAAATGCACCACAACTTTGGCATCAAAGACTCTCCTTTCTCCCCATTTAATTATGTGCCATTTCAGATATACTTTTTTCCCAAGGGCCTGTAAGGAGCCTAAATACCTTTTCTGTATGTCACCAGCCACGCTCAGCACCTGCACACTGACTCGGGGAATGGTAGGGACTGATCCTGTGTGGTGCTGACTCTCTTCTTGTAGGCAAGTGGTAACTTTTTCCCAGAGCTATGTCCTGATGGTACCCCCTATGTTGTATACTTTTCAGGGGTTTGCTTCTCTTTTCCCAGTTCTCCTAAAAATATGGGTGGGTCATCCCTTACTGGAAATTGCACAGTTGAGAAATCCTCATCTCTGCATTTGTCAACTGAACTGAATTGCGGAACAAGCCTTGAAGTAGAAAGCCTTTTTAGTCAGAGATGTGACTTCTGGCTTTTTTTTTTTTTTTTTTTTTTTTTTTTTTTTTTTTTTGGCAGATTGATCAGTTGTAGGAATGCTGTTCCTGCTGAGACAGCAAGTTGCTGAGGACTTGGACATTGTTCTTGTGTCATGATACAGTATCAGGAACAATCTGGAGACAAAGGCACAGGGGTCAGGCAGTGCTGTAGCATGAAAGTTAGTAGCCAGCTCTGTAAGCTCTGTGCTGTGGAGACTCTTATTATTCACTTATTATTGACAGAGAAAGGCAGCACTATGCAACAGTGTTTTGGATGTTCAGCGCTTAGATGAGGTGGTGTGCAAAGGAATTTTTGGGGTCCCAGCTCTGGGCCATCAGTATTCAAAGACCTGAGAAAATACTGGGATTTTTGTATCATCACTCAGACTTGCCTTTTCAATGTTTAAGGCAGCTGGATATAAACTGTATTTATTTGGTTCCTGATGTCTTAGAGGATACAATGCCTCTAGGACCAGGGAAGAAAGGGCAGGAACAAATTCAGATTTTGATTTTGAGTCCCTTAGACTTGATCTTTGACACCAAAACAAAAGGATCAGTATTTCTCCTGCTCCTGTGGTGAGGGTTGCCAGTGCATTGCTTCCTATCCTATAGGATAGGAAGATACAGAGTTGAATGATATTTCGATGCTGAGCTGATGGAAAGCTCAGCAATGAAATGGTCACCATATCATAGTTTCCAGTCCTCCTCAGACCAGCAAATCAGACATCTCTATATGAACATGTGGACATGCACGTGTAGATGATTCATGCTTGTGCAGCTCCTCCAGTGTGTCCTGTGCATGCCTGCCTCCTGTGATGTCTGTGCCTCTGAACTCCTGGGATGCAGCAAAGGCTTGTGTGATATAGAGTCGGTTTTTGCATGGTTGGTGGCTGTTTGTCTGAGATTTCCAGATGTTACAGCTGTTAATTGTCTGGAAATCTGGTGGAATACTGCCCAAGGCGGTTGGGTTGGCCGGCGTGAAATGTCTTTTACATGTCTAATTAATTTAGTGTGCATGTAAAATATCTTCCCATGCAAAGAGGACCAGGAAAAAAAGTGTGAGTTGTTAATAAAAAGGCTATAAATTAGAACTCCAGACCTTCATTTTCACATTTCTCATATCAGTGCTACTATTCTACCAAGGTACAATAATGAATATTCAGCATGTGTACTTGTATTTACATGATATCTTCTGCAACATTTTAATTTTTTTGGGGGGTGGGGGGGGTGTGTGTGATAAAATTCAGTTGCTGACTCTGTTTCCTTTCTGCCCCACACTAGATTAGATAATTAGTGATGACCTAAAGGAGCACAGCAGATCCTCACTGGCTACCACTGCAAGTGACACAGGATTGGGGAAAAACAAAGAATTATGAAAAGGCCAGTGACATAGACCTTTCTGCATGAATCGATAAGGTAAAGGAAATGTAATTATTTGAATGTTTATACAATCAGGATAGGATGGATCATGAAGGTGAAAATATTGAAGATCTGATAGCAGAATGGGAAATTGCTTGAAAAGTGACAAGTTTAGAGTGTGGTGGAAATTTTCTAGTCAGAGAGCAGTGTAGCACTGACTTCATGACATTCTCTAAGATGTTAACCATATTTGGAGATATGAGCAAGGAAAGAGAATGTCACAGCAAATCTAATTGGGAATTCTCTGCAGTGTCACAACAGTCCATCAACAATTCAAAGAAACTGATGATAAGTTGGCGACAATTCAGGGAAAAGATGAATTTGCTCTAGGAGAAAAACTATTATAGGGTGTGTACGAATTCTGAAACTCACTTTATAATTTACCAAAAGGCAAATAATATGAGTTTTCTTGGTCAGTGTCTGCCAAGACGAAATGCAGTACAAAGTGTGGAAATAGACTCTTCCATTTGGTAAAGGATCTAACTGCTAGAAATTGAAGCAAATCCCATTTTAACTAGTGAAAATGTGTGTATTTCTAACTGAGAGGGTAAATATGCATGGGAACATGTATTCTTAATTGAGAAACTGCTACAGAGTGTGCAACTCCTTTAAAAAAAATACTGAATTGGCACTATGGCTTTGGAAACAAAACTAAGGGGAGTATTGTTGCTGGTGAAAGGGGACCCATTCCAATTTTACAAGAACGCTTATTCAGCTGAGCTAATTTATCTTGATGAAAGTACGTAAAATAAGAGGACTTTTTCTAAATTTTCTACCATCTTAAAAATGCCTGTAAATATTTAATGAATTAATGTAGTTTGATATTTGTGAGTATTTTGTGCCTTACCACTACAAAGTATTGAACTATGATGGGGTTTTAATGAGCCATGGAATTTCGGTCTAGGTGTGTCCTGTAAGTGTCTCTCTGTGGCCAGCATTTCCCACTGGATCTTCAGCCACAAGGACAGATTATTGCTGGTTCCTGTTGTTGGTAGACCATTGTGAGATCCTGGCATTTAGAAAACAGGAAAAACATTGACCTGAAAAATCCTACCCTACATTATTCTGGAAAGACTTTCTATTCCAAAGTAACTGTATTTAAGAGAGATGCTTAGCCAAGTACACAATAAATTATTCGTTTTTTGGGGGAGATCAAGAAATATTAATCTAGACATGTCGGAACCAGGCTTTCTAAGAAATGTGAAGGGGGTTTTGAGTGCAGTTAACATGATGTACATGATAGAGATGTAAAATAAAAGAATTTAGAATCATCTGGGAGAAAATTAAAATCTCATTTTATGACGAAAATTTTCATAGTCTCTCTCTTTAAAAGTAACCACTCCTAAAAAGAATTGAAATGTGTGTTTTAAACCACATTTTCTAATGCTCAGTCATGCTGACTTCTTCAGCAGTCTGCATATAGAATCAGCGATTGTACATTGTCTTTTAGGAAACTGTAAGAATATGTTGGAAAGGGGTGGTGAACAAAAGGCAGAACCACGTTTTCTGTGCTCCAGTCTATTGCACCTTCAGAGCTGCTGTGCAAACAAATGCTTTTCCTAGCATGCTGGCCTTGAAAATGCAGTCTGGATCAGAAATTCAAAGAGTCTTTTCTCTTTTAGCCCTGCCTTATTACCTTGTTCCTCTTCTGTCCAAATGGGAGAGGAAGAGGTGAAAAGGTTGATTTAAAAAAAAAAAAAAAAAAAAAAAAAAAAACCAACTTACAAAGTAATTAAAGATTCTTCTAAGTAAACCAACTGTCCTGCAGAAAAATCCAGCTGTACTTCTCCATATGTTTGCAGTAGAATGGTTGGGCTCCCTTTAACTTCTGTGATCCCTGGTGTAGATTACTCAAAACTCTCTGGTAATAGTGGCTGATATTAGATGTGGGCATGCCCTGCTGTGTAGCTGGCAGTTATCAGAATGCATCGCCTGGTGAACTGTTCTATTGGCATTCTGCTTCATCTTTCATTTTATCAGACTGCATTGTTTCCCAGAATTTTAACAGGATATTCAGTGGGAGGTTCTCTGTTCTGGAGGGCTGTGGTGTGAGCATCCACAGTGGGCACCTCACTGCTGTCAGGCCGCTACTGTCACCCCAGGAACTGTTTTTGAGGTCACTTCTGTGGCCACATGGGTTAGAAAGTTGTTGTAGTTCTTCTAGAGTGAAGAAGAGTATGTCTCAAATAAGGGGCTCTGATGAGGAGGAGTGGGAAGGAGACACCAAATATCACAGCATTCCCAACAAAACTATGTAGGGTGACCGTGCTGCTTGCTCTCCTTGTAGAGATTGGCTGGGAATGACTGTGATTTCTGTTCAAAACAAAACAAAACACCAGGACACACATTAAAAAAAAAAAAAAGAAAAAGGCAGTTCAGCCTTTTTCAGGCTGAGACAGACCTTGTATTTCTTTCCACTTGCCATGTTTTTTTGTCTGCACATGTGGGTGATTGCATTGTACACAAGCAATCTTGCTCCCCTCTTTTTGGCAGGCTGCTGAGCGTGTTTTCCTCCTCAGTGACAAAGCTTGTCCTCCTGGAGCTGGCTGTGCACTAGTACTTGTCACGGAGGGAATGGTTTCATTCCCCTAACAAGGCAGAGAGGATAGCGTGCCTCTGACTTCAGCTCTCTTGTCCTTGTTAAAATGAATGCATGCTTTCCCATTGATACACCTGCCCATCAGATAGGTTCCACCAGGTCTGGGCTTGACCCATTGTTCTACCAACAATGCAGCCAATTCAGTAGTTAATGCATGCGTGAGATGAAAGCTGAAAATAAATATCTCTGCCAGATATAGTACATGCTTTAGTGCTCTGCTTGCTACAAAGCGAGCATACTTTATGGTATTTAAGTTAGAAGTTCTAGGAGTTGCCACAATATTTTTCAATGCCAAAGGTCACGTCTTTTAATCTTCCATGATAATAAAACAAGGTTAGCCCGTATGAGAAGAAAGTGACATCACTTTGCCCTAGTAAATGAGCTTTTAAACAGGTAGAGTTCAACTCATTGTTGGCACCAAAATGCACAGCAAGAGATAAAATTAAAATTTTAGTATATGCTTTTGAGTCAACATGAATAAAGAAGAATAAAAAAAGCAGGCAAAAATAAAATATCAAATGGGAGGTAGTTAAGGCTAGACTAACATGATGTTTCAAAGCATGAATTGTCATATGTGTTTAAATTATGACTGTTCCTTTATTCTCAGAATGTGGGTTAGATTTTGAATGTGGAACAAGAACTTAGCCTTTTTTTCAGAAGCTGCATTCTTAACAAATTATTCTTAAAATGAAACTGTTTAATGAAATTGCTTTTTAACTGCTGTATAAAACCATGCATTATTAACAGATGACCATACATAATACAACATAACACTGCAAGGTAACAAGACTTCTGCTAGCCTTATGCAGGGTTGAATTTTACCACTTTTACTTTAAAATACAGTGCAGGAGCATGCAGTAATATATAGTCTCTGCTGGCGGTCAGTGACATGTCTAAAGCACAACTTTCTGGCTCAGCCTCAGCTCTGGGAAGTTCAGGGTGTTTTGCAGTGAGCAGGTGGGCGAGTAAGGCGTACACTGCAGGGCAGATTGCACAGCTGTAAGATGTGGAATTCCCCTCAAAAGGATCGGCATGTCTTTGAAAACGAATTCAGCACTGAAATAAAAAAAAAATTCTGGTGCAGGGGAGGAAAATGGGGTTTGATTTGTTTCACATAACTCTTTTTTGTGTTTATTTTGTCTTCCTCTTCCTCTTTTTTACTGCTTTTTCCTAAGAAATAGTTTTCAAGAGAGAATACAGGGGGAGTTCTCATGTTTAAAAGGTGGCATTGGACTGTTGGAATAAACTCTTCAGTGCAGCCTGCTTCTTGTGAACACAGAGCAGGTAATGCATCTGGAACACTGGATTCTGCAAACCCCATGTTTTCTCAGTACCTATTAGGAAATACAGCCATTACCTATTTTCTCCTTAGAATTGTCTAAGTAATTATTTTTCATTGTATATTTTGGTGGATGGTGGCTAAACAGTGCACAAATTAGGAAGAATGGCTGCAAGGCATTCAACGCTCCATGCTCCAAAGGGATTTGTGAGTTTGTAGCACCTAGCAGGATTTTATATATATAAAATATATTTAGCACTATAAAAATGTGTTCTTATTAATTCATTGGCTGCATGAATGAAAATACTGGGATTTAAATGCTAGATTTCTTCCCTTTTATCCTTGAACTTACTTGCCATCAGCAACAGTTCAAGTGTCAGTTAAGACGGGAGCAGACACACTCTCCAAGTTTTTTGCAAATGCCATAGCTTTCTGCCCTCAGAAACTATCGTAGGTGGGAGCTAATGCTGATAGGCCATGTGGAAACAAATCATCTGCCAAGCACTTTAGAAGTTCTTATTTTGTTTTGAAACACCAGAGTTTTCTCTGCTCTTGCTGATCAATGTGAGTAGTTTCATGGCAGTGCAAGTCAGCCAAAAAAAACCACTTCTCTTTTGCATCTGATAAAAATTTTATTGCCATATCAAGCTCCAAATAAAACTCCTACTCTTTAAGCAATTCCTGAAAAACACAAATTAATTTGGGTTTGAATAATACCCCCAACATATTAAAGCTGCCAACTGAAAAAGGAACAGATAATTAGGAGATGACAACAGACAGCACAGAGCCAACACAGGAAAAACTGGAACACAGCTAGACAGCAACACTAGCCATCTAATCCATTAACAGCCTCCTGAAATTGTTTTGCTTTTGCATTAAACTGGTTTAAGCACAAAAAGACATTACTGAAGTTTTAATCTCCAGCAAAAGAGATCTCCTCCTGCCTAACAGCACGCAGCACACACACAAATGTGACTTCAATTAGCACTACCGTAAATTTTAATTTAGCACTTCGTAGGAGCATTCAGTAATGTATGTAAGAAACAGGGGCTGATGCTCCATTAAAGACATTCCATGCAATTATCCCATTGATCTGTTGATCCCTTGATTCACATTTGTGGGGTGAACAGGAGGGGGGAGGATTTAGGAATTTAGAGCTTAGGAAGAATGCTGGAAGAAATTTTTCCCCTGAAGTTTCCTGCACCTTTTCCCCGTAGCTGCACTTTGCCTGTTGTCAGTGTGCCACTGCCGCCTTTCTGATGCGTGGGGACTCAGCTGTCCTGTTTCTGTAGAGGCTGGGATGTTGGGGGTGTAGCAGCACGGGCTCTCTCATGCTGTCCAGCCAAGCCCGTTGCCCTCTGCGAGTGGAAAGCACCCACAACCCACCCAGCCTCCTCTGTGATTGCTGCCATTTACTGCCCTTGAGGTTAGAATTTTGTCCCACGGACATCTGCTTTCTCTAAGCATGACTTGGATGACCCACGGCACACAGAAGCATTCTCATTTAATTCTGCACATTAGCCCGTGAACCGGACAGCAGCCCAACAGGTTAATTGTGTTAATTATTAACAACGGTGTGCATGTCAGTGCTGCACAGTGGTGCCTGCTGGTTGTGACCATGCAGAGTTGACTTGGAAAGTCTCCAGTATCCAGCTCTGTCATGGTGCACCTGGTTCTCCTTTTTTATAGGATTATCTTGTGTGGGTAGCATCTAGGTTTAGTTCTAGCAGCCAGCTGTGATTTGGGTTTAGCACATTAGAGCACCAAGAACTTGTTTGTTGTTGTAGAGAGTTATTCCCTGGTGGCGATGCTTATTTGTGTTTAAACTGCCGATGCCCACATTTATACAATTTGCATTGTTTAAAATGTCGCTATTATTTGTTGAAAAAAATTTCTGTTAGACTTGACAGAGTGTATCCTGTGATTTATGCTACAGCCTTGTGCTATGCCATTTTAGTGAGGATCTTGAAACAGGGCCCTGTGGTTTCTTTTCCCCTTTTGCTGTTTGTTCTGCTCTTTAATTACATTCATATCAGCTACTTTGAAGTTAATGAGACTGTTGGGATATGTAAAAGAGAATCTTGTATTGATTTCAGTCCTAATATCTTATCTTTGCATCTTTTCCTTCCTGAGTGTAATGTGTTCTGAGTCACAGTTGCTGACATGTTGTGATGGGTGCAATAGCTTTGGCCTGACATAGAGCTTTATCTCACAATCAAAATGTAAGAGGAAATAGATAAACACAAAAAGCTAATCTGCCTTCTCGTTTTCTTATTAAACCTGGCATATAAGGAGTATAAGATATTAAAGTTACTGGGTTCCATATACATCCTAGGCTATAAAAAATACTTTTTTCCTGTCACTGTACAAAAAAACCTCCTTCTGACTTCTTGTCTTCCTCCCCTTTTATGACAAAAAAGGAAGAGTCATGTAGTACATTGCAGGTCATAATTATAATGTTTGGATATTGATTTTAGGTACGGTGCAAGCAAAATAATTGTTCTATGCATATTGGCTAGAGCCAGGTTCTTCAATACAGTCAGAAGATGGTCTGCTGACGTGAAGGGTGCAAGTCCAACACCAACTGCTCACATAAATGCTTTGGTACCTGGAAAAGAATTTTGTAAGCCATCAGATTTAATCTACCTTTTCTTTTTCAGCCAAACAAAGTAAATAATCACTTTGTGGTTTTGGAGCTTTTTCTGAACTTAAACCGTTTATTTAACCTCAAATTCACCTGTTCCACTGCCAGACAGAAATCCTTTCAGAAATGTTACTGAGTAACTATCTTCCAACTGCCTTTTCTTGGTTTTATTTGGTAACCCATAAATGCCAGGGACCAGGAGCTCAACAGACATACATTCTGCTCAACAACCTGGTTGACCAAGTGAAGAGAGTGAAAACTAATGGCATATTTTTAAATCAAAATCTGTATATAATGCCCTTCAGTTTTACAACCCTATTACTCCTGTACTCTCATTCAAAAAGACTGTCCTATTACATTTTGGTTTTGTCTCACTTGCTATCAAACTGTGATTTACACTTGTGATACCAGATCCTTTGGAGCTACATGAGAAGCCTGTGTGGGCAGCAAAGCATTGTACTGTTCAGCTTGGTTTCAGTTTACAGAGCATTTCCAAATTCACCCCAAACTGATTAAAACTCAGGCAACAGAATTTCATCCTGGTTGCCACCAGAAGGCTGAATTTGGATATGAAATAGTGTAAATGGTACCTTTTGTAAGTGATGACACTGAAGTGTTTAATGACACCTGAGGCTGTTTCACTCCTCATGTTTTCTCCAGGCCATTAACCACAGGGCTTATTCTATCTTTGTAAGGGGTCAACTTGCATTGCCTGTATTAGAAAACTCTTTATTTCTTGTAATTGTTTTACTAGAGTATTGTATGGGAATTAAAAGGCAGGAATAAAGTTTAGAAAGTTCCTTCCTGGCTGTAGAAGTGTTGTAGAGCGGCCAGGACCCTGTACAGGAGGGTATGAGCAGTCAAGAGATGACTGGACTGTAGGGGCCTGTAACAACATTATATTAAATTTTCTGTCCAATAAAAGATTTGAGGACATTCTCAGCGTGAAGTAGCCATGGATTTTTTATGTTCTTTTTAGAGTTGTGTTCTTCTAGTGCACGTATAGGTAGAAATGCTTTATCATATTGACAACTAAAAGTATATCATACCCAGGGTTTAAGTACAATAGTCAAGTTCCTTTCTTCGGTTTCCCAGTGGCATTTCCAGCTTTACTTCTTTGTGTCTGCTGCACTGCAAAACTTTGTCATATTTCAGGAGGGCACCTAGAAATTACCTGTGGATGAGGATGATCTACTTAATAGTCAGTGCCGAGAAAGGCAGTATGTTCAAAATCAGTTTCAAAATTAAGTGCAAAAATCAACTGGCCTTAACATGAAAGTGTATTTTTTTTCCCTGTGAATAAGAAGTCTTCCTCCAGCAAAATGAAGCAGCTTCAAATCCCAGAAAAGGCAGTATCAGTTGGAAACTAGGGTAAGAGTCGCTATATTGCAATCTATCAGTGTTCTGTAGCAAGAAAAATTCCACACACTCAATACTTTGTATTCACTGTAAGCTGTATAATTTCAATGTATGAGACCAGACTCTGAGGACAACTCCTTTCTATCCTATGCTTTTTGACTATGTAGATCACTTGAAAGGCCACGTCCCTGGTGTCTGTCTGCCTTGCTCCCTTGCAAAATTATGTTTCCCATCTTCAGAAAGCTCTCTGGGATGTCTGGGTAAAAATCTCTCCATCAAGTCTTAAGTATTTTCAATTATGTATACTTGCCACATGTATTTGGATGGTATAATGTTTTAATGATTGCCTTCACTGAAGATTTCTGTGAATTCATTGTAATTTATAAAACTCCGTATTTTTCTATCCACAAAAAAACCCCAAACCAACCCAGCCCTGCATAAACTCTATTCATACACTTATTTATTTTTAATTTAAAATAAGATTATGCCTAGTACAATTCCATCTGTAAAAAGTGTCTTGGCACGTCCTTTTTGAATGAGCTTATCTATCTTATTAATCTTTTCTAAAATTCAAGCCTTTCCTACACTATTTTGCAGTAAGAATAGATTTTAACATAGAAGTGAAATTCCCTCAGTACTAAGGGTTTTATTCTGTAAAATTATGTTGTCAAGCAATGATAGAATAAAATTTCCCCAGATAAATTGGGCGATTGTAGCATTTTTTTCTATTTCTGTTCCAAAATATGGATTTTACGTATGATTAATCATATTTTTGTTATGTAGTGGCAGGAAGCTGGCCTAAAATTCTAAAATAAAATATGCTTCATTGTCACAAGGAAATCTACTTCACCACCTGAACTGCTTAGGATTTTGATTCCTGTACAATAAATATGAGGCACTTGAGGCAAGAAAAATTATGACATAATTGGCACAAGTCCCATCTCCAGATGGAAGAATTTCGAAGACTGACACATTAGACTCGTATAATTTATGGGAGAAATAAAATAACTGAACCCACCTCTGATTACTCCACCCAGAAGCAAGGTTTAAGCAGGCATGTTCTTTGAATTAAACCCAAATTCTTCCCCGAAGTCTTGACTGAATACAGAAAACCTTGTTCTGAAAGATACACAAAGGGCAATTTCTGAAGTTAAGCCTAAGCTGTGGGACCCAAGGGCAGTTCTCAGAGCTATTACAGATTTGTTTCTGCTCCTGCAAATGAATCTGAGAGATTTACATTTCTCCTGCTCTCCTAATATCAGAGTTCCTACCAGTCTCTCTTTATTCTTACAACCCTTTGTGTAGAGGAAGAGGATTATTCATGAGATAGAGAACGGCAGGATGCAATAATGAAACAACTTGTTGGGGAGAGGCAATTGAACCTGTGTCTCATGTACAAGACCCTACTGTCTCCTTCGGGCAGCAGCTGTTCTGGCTTAGGCAGAGCTTGGGCTGCCTAAGACCAGGCTGCCAATGCACGGTGATGCAAACCACTTGTGTGCCAAGCCAGCTGGATGTGTCTGTGCACAAGGACAGGCTTACCAACACTGGACATGGCAGGCAGGAGCAACAGTTGAACTACCTAGGAATTGAGATGATGGTTTAATGAAACCATCTCATACCAAACATCTTTTGGGGATTGCTTGAGAAATGTCAGTGCTCACTTTTCTTTCCATCTCTGACTCTCCTTGGTCACAGAGAATGCAGACTGAAGAAGAAACATGAGTATGAGGCCAGTAAGGGTTGGGAAGCATCTTTTGATAAGTGTGTTTTCCTAATCCTCTGTCCTCAGTAAAGGCTGTGCTTGCTTTTGTTCAAGACAAAGAAGACTGTTAAATATTTTCCACTAGCACTCAACATCACCAAACTTGGATGCCAATGGCCTTCATGCCAGATTGTAGGGCGCATTTTCATGACAATTTTAAAATAAAGGGTTAACTAATTTTTCAGCTCCTTTAAGAAAGTATTACATTCATAGCTTGCCTCAATATCCATGCAGATATAAGGAGATGACTCTTTCAATACCTGCTGCTGCTTACAGCAGAAACAAGTGTTGGGTGGGAGGCCAGACGTGGTCTCACAAAGTCTACTATTTGTCTGCTGCCCAGATGGCAGTCTTGCAGTTGAATACAGTCATTAGAGTTTAAAAAGAAATTTCCTTGTTTCTGCTCACTGGGCTCTAAAGTATCAACAGTTTGAATCTATTTATGAATGTCCAAACTAAAGGTGTGACATGCTTTGTCTGCAAAGTGGCAGGAAGTTGGCATCCTGCCTAACTTTCTCTCTGTTCCCAGCTTTTATGTGGTAAAGAGATTGATGGGTTTTTTAGTGGCTGGATTATTTGGGTTTGGTTTTGGTTTGGGGGTTTGTTTTGCTTTGTTTGTTTGTTTTTTAACTATTTAGGTTGTGCTCTTAGCTGAATTGTGACACTTTGGATTGGAGGGTGTACAGGAGTAAATGAGATGGCTTTGGTTTGCCACACTCTGGTCGCTTTCCCACTGTAGTCACCCTGGAGCACAAGAGCTGTGGTGCTCAGCCACCCCCTGCCCTGTATCCTCTTGGGATGTAAGATTCAAAAGATGTTTCGGGTTCTGAGGGTGTTCCTGCCATATCATCAGCTAGTGACAGAATTGTGATGAGAAGTGTGGGATGAAGGGAGGGCCACAGTCTTCTGGGTCTGATCCTGAAAAATGGGAAAAAGAGGAAACGAGTAGGAGAATGGGCACAACCAGAGGGGTGCTCCTCTGTCTAACAGGGGTTTTAACAACTACCTTGGGAACCACCCGTGATTTTAACAGCCAGTTCTGCTCAGCTGTACTGAACTGCCCCCAGAAAGCTTTGGCAAACATTTTCACAGAGGCATTTGGGGAAATACATAGCAGAGATTTTTCTTTTTTTCTAAAAAACTTGGAAGTTGCCTTATGCCGTAAGAGTTGGCAGATTCGTACTCCTCCCAATCTGATCTTTTTATTGTAATAATGATATTTCATTTTTAACTCCTGCTGTTGTGATTCTTGTCAGTCACAAAGCTCTATGGTCTCTTCTGAAAATGATGTTTTGCTCTCGGTCTCTTGGAGGATACAGTTGGAGGATAGGAAATCCTGTTCCTCTAGGGATCCTATTCATGTGGAAGTTTCTAAAAACAATGTTTATTTCACACTTCAATTTGTGTTTGGCTGTGCTCACATCTTCCCTCATCTCCTTTCTATGTGCTTCAGTAATTTTATTTTCATAACGTCCTTGGAAATAAAGGCTGTGAAAAGTTTGAACTAATGATTTGCCTGGTCAGGTGGTCTGAGTATTTGGTCTGTAATATAGTGCTAGTCTGGATCATACAGTACCCTCTGGGGGTCCTGTTGTCCAATCCCAATGTTATTCCTATAAAGACTTACTGAAAGGTCCTCTACTGTTGGGAAAGGACTCCTTTGAAGTGTATTCTTTAAATATAACTCCATATTTGTAGAATTAAACTGTGGCCTGAAATAGGGAATATAATACTCTAATAAATTCTGGTGTTCAAATATCTGTAAAAGTTAATCCTGCCTTCAATTATAAAATACATTTCTACCTGGTAACAAGTATCAGAAGAGCAAGCTAGCTAGAAATCTCAGGAGCACACCTTTTGTTGGATGTCAGAGATCAGAGATTCGGGAGTTATCCCCATACAGTGTGAATGTACTCCCTGCTGGTCTCAGCAAGACATGAGCAGAGCAGGCTGCAAGTCTTCTCTCCACGATGTGAAAAGAAGGGCATGAAGCTCTTGCAAAGCCATTTATACCTCACCCCTGAGCTGGGTAATGAGTACTGGAATGTAGCAAGGCTGGGTGATATGCATGGAGGTCTTGTCTGTAGCCCAGTGGGGTAGCCCTCACTCAGTATGTCTGATACCACAGCAAGTTTGTCTTTTAAAAGAGGGAACATGCCAGCCATGGCAAGAGAATGCTTGTGTGCTCTGAAGGTGTTTTCTGCAGCATGGAGGGTGTTATTGTGGGTTGCTCTTTCATCCTCAGTGCTAATCAGGTCAGCTCTGTGCAATCCCCCAAAGATGCTGTGACTCATGTGTTTGTCTTCTCCCTGTGGCTCACTTTTAAGTTGGGTTGAAGTCTAATTCTCCTAGTCGTCAGTCTCTTTGGACACATTAAAACCTGGATGGGATTAGCATGCAGCACAAATATGACTGCTGTCTACAGGAACTTTCATTCTGACTGCTTGAATGGAAGATCCTTGAGCTCTTACTATCTACGTTCCTGCAGTCCCCTTTTCTTGTTATTTCGTGGTTTGTAACTTTGTGAGGCTGGTAATGCATATGCTGAAAACTACCAAGAGACCTCTTGTGATCCTCATTAAGACAAGACTTAAAACTTCTCTGAGATTAGTTGAAAGTCTGATGAACACGCCCCCCTGAAAATACCAGCAGGAATTTTTATTAAATCTTTCTGCATTCATGCTTAGGCACCTGAGCTGTCTGTCATTTGGCATTTTACTTTGCTTAGAATTGATGAAAAGTAATTCTATGTACAGTGAAAAATAAGTGTACGGATAACACAGAGAGGCTCTGAGTACAAGGAATGCTGTTCTTTGTGTGAACTTTGCTGGGTTTTGGAGGGCAAAGCTGCTACCTATTCCTTCAAGAAAGGAGTCACAGCTATTTCATGCAAAAATTCAAAATGAGTCACGTATCATTCTGTACTTCCCTACAAGCAAAAGGCCTATGAGGAAGAAAATCTACATCTGGTATTGTTGGTGCTTCTGTAACACATTGTCTCTTCAGAAGCTTAGTACAAACATTAATTCATTGAGGTGATTGCTTTGCCTGGGATCACTTGACCCGTTGCTTTCAGTTCTAGAGCTGATGCTGTAATTGAACTGCCAATACTCAGACTCAAAGCCCCCCATGAAAGTTACATCCAGTGGACCGTCAACCTGTTGGAGGATGACGTGGATTGTGTAAGATTTACGGGAATTATAGAACCTCTGGAAACTGTATGTGATTACTCTAGCAAATAAGAGCAGGTAAAAAGATGACAGAATGCAAAATAATTTTCTATTTGCTCTCTGGGATGATACTAACGAGCCTCTTTTATTTTCATGAGGCCAGTTTTGTTAGAAATTCTATTCAAAGGCACAGCTGGCAACAGCTGTCTGTAGTATGAAGTGTCTATTTTAGTGCTTTTAATTCTCTGGTGTCTTAAGTTAAAAACGTTGCACATTCAACGTGGTTTCTTTGGCAGGCAGGCTATAAGGAGTAGTTAGCATCTCAGTAGAATGGCTGTCCATTATGTTATTGTGCGTCCTCCATGCCAGACAGTACCGCACTAGATGTGCCCCAAATAAGAGTAAAAGCATAGTCTTAAAGTGTTAAAAAAGCACTTGTAAGTGAAGAGCGAAAACCTGTAGGCTGAGAAAAAGGCAGAGCTGTGAGAGCAAACAAGCAGGAGAGGTGACAGGCAGAGGTCTTGGTGCCGTAGCTGTCAAACCGTTACCGCTCTGCGCGGTGCCCTGATAGCGATCTCGGCGCACTCGTATCAGCTCCCTCCACAAAGACCTGCTGTGTTGGACCAAAAACTGATGTCAGAGTGCTGCAGTTGTCTCCAGGAGTTTTAAACATGAATGTTTGTACCGTAACAATGCAGGCCATGCTTGAAGATCCTTGGTCTGTCTAAACCAGTGGCAAACTCATTGGGACACAGGGAATGATAGTGGATAGTTTGCGCGTTAACAAGAAAAAGGAGGGAGGACTCTGCCGTGCTGGCCTTTGTGGCTGGGGGCTGATCTGCTCATTACTGCCTCTTTTACCAGCCTTGCCAGCACTCTAGGCTGGGCTCTCCCTCTTCCTGGGGTCAGGAGGAGGCAAGCTCTGATCTTGGAGAAACACTCAGGAAATGGTTTAGCAAAGGCAAAGAGGCGTCAATGAATTTCCATGTTAGGGAAGACTCTGAAATCAATACTCTGGCCCGAGTGAATGGAGCTATTCATTTTGGTGGGGTGTGGGTGGGAAGAGACTAAGATCTAAAAGACTGCCAGATTTTGTAAAGGCTCTGCACTATTCCCGCAATTTGTGTCTAAGAGCCCTGGCCAGCCTCTTCCATAGCAGGGAGGCACTAGTAAGCAGGCATCCTCTCCAAACCACAGCTGCTCTCCCACTCCACCTCTGATTGTTATGGTACCTTCTTTCCTTCATAATCTCATCTGAAGAAGATTTGCCTTCTTGGCTGACATCCTACCTGACCTCCTAGCCCCTTGTCTTCTTTCCCTCACCCCCCTTGACTTACAAGCCCAGAGCAACACTCCCATTCACTGAAAGAGCCTTGCTTCTGTTTTCACAAAACACTGGTCCTCCTCTGCTCGGTTTGAGCATCGCTTTCTCTCTCACCTCTCCACTTCTTTCAACAAAGCATATTTACCCTCTGCCCCTTGCCTCACCCTGCCCTCTTGAGACCTCCAATCCATTAATGTCTATCACTTTTTTGTCACTCTCGGCATCCTCTCCCTGCTCTCTGTTCTCTTAAATGACCTCAGCTATTGCTTCTCTCCACTTCAGTCTTTCCTTGATCCTCAGCTCTTTCTTCAGTGCCTCATCAGAAAATCTGCCCCATGAACCCACTCAGCCCAGCTTCATGACAACAGCTATCGCCACGTTGTGCTTGTCGTCTTCCCTATTTGTTTTGCTTCTTCCCGCTATGTCCCTGGCCATCACTTAAATTCAGAAAACACTTTCCTTAAACTGTCCTGTCACCTATCTCTCCTTCAGATCCTTTTCTGAAATCTCCTTATGTTTTGATACAAGAAACGTTTGGGATAGCAAACATATGGTATTCTTCTAAACGTCTTCCTATGTTTCAGTCTTCCATGCCCTTTGTTATCAGTCAACTATTTTGGTATGTTCCTTCATACTTGAGTAATACATTCTTGCTAAAAACACAAAAATGTAACCGTGCATGGATACATCCAGACAGGAGAGCTCAACTCTTTTCTTGCTGTCTGAACAGGAGGAAGATGCTATACTTTACTCTTTCTAGGAAAGAGAGTCTCCCCAGTTTGCTAATTTATTTATCAGCCTGACCACATACAGCTGCTATTGGTGGGAATTGAACACCGTTTTTCCTCTACATTTACCCCAAACTGTCATTTCCGTGAATACCTTCTGTGCTGTGCTGGTTTTGGCTGGGCTAGAGTTAACTTTCTTCGTGGTGGGAAGATGGGGCTAAGTTTTGGATTTGTGCTGAACGCAGTGTTGATAGATACAGAGATGTTTTTGTTATTGCTGAGCAGGGCTTACACAGAGCCAAGATGTTTTCATACTGCCATGTTTGGGAGGAATTTGGGGGTGCATTGGAGGCTGGGAGGAGACACAGGTGGGACAGGTGACCCAGCTGACCAAAGGGATATTCCAGACCATACGACATTATGCTCAGTGGTGGGAAGTGAGGAAGGGGCGACACTTAGAGTGATGGTGTTTGTCTCCCAAGTAACCATTACGTGTGATGGAGCCCTGCTCTCCTGAAAATGGTTGAACACCTGCCTGCCCATGGGAAGCAGTGAATTAATTCCTTGTTTTGCCTTGCTTGTGTGCACTGCTTTTGCTTTCCCTATTAAAATGTCTTTATCTCAGCCCACAAGTTTTTGACCTTTTACTCTTTAGATTCTCTTCCCCATCCTGCCCGTGGGGGTGTAAGCAAGTGGCTGTGTGGGGCTTGGCTGCTTGCTGGGGTTAAACCACAATATGTGCTTTGCACTGTTTTGCTCAAAAATATGTTTAAAAGGCTCTACATTGTCTTTTCCATATTAGCAAGTGAATCAATACTGCCAGCAGCTGATTCCTGAATAAGGAAGGCACATTAGGGAAGCACTCTCTATCATGTCCCCAATTGGTTATTGTTACAATATTCTTGAAACATGACCAAATTTGCTAACAGTTCTTAGCAGTGGGTCCAGGAAACAAATACGATTTTCTCTGCTCATAATAGGTGTAGTCAGAAGCACAGCAGCAGCCTGGAAAGGGTTAATGAAGGCTTGTCTACCTCTGAGAACTGTTGCTGCAGCCCAGGCGGGATGGGACCACAGGTAGAAGGCAGGAGGGTGTTTCAGTCCAGTTCCTCTGAGGTGTAACCCTGCCACAGGACAACCTGCTCAGGGCAGGCACAGGGCTGCAGGGTGGGGGCCCACCTCTCATCCTCACCGTAGCTGGCTCCAAATACTCTTGTCAGTCCTTCTTCATATTCAGCATTGCTTCTAGTTTATTTTTATTCTGCTTTATTTGTCATGATACAACTTCTCTGACTCTCTACTGTAGAAACTCTTCTTATTTATTAGCTTAGGATGAGTTTCATGTATCTCAAATACTTCTACCAGGCACTTAAAGTATCTAATTCTTCCTCCTTTTTCTGGGGTTTATATCAATTAAATTTTATGTACCCTTAAAAAAAAAAAGTGTAGGATTTACAGGTGTTGTTAGATTTTTTCAGAACCCTGAGTTTTTTGACTGCTATTTTCCAGAGAGCTGTCTTTAAGTTTGAACCTGGGACTCCTTCAGGAGCTAATTATTTTTTTACTTCTAAAAGAAATATTGTCCACAAATCTCTACAGCAATGGACGAGGACTCCTCCTAGAAAGAGTCTTAGTAGCTGAACTTCTGTTGCAGTATTTGCTAGGAAAATTTATGAGTTATTGTTAAAAAAAATTAAATTAAATTTTTTATGCAATCATAAATTTGAAAATGATTCTTGCTTTCTACTACTGAAGCTGGAAAAGTGAATAGCTAGAAAAAATGCTGATTACAAGGACCGTAGAATAAGCTGTAGAGCTCCAGAAGGAAGTCTTGATTAAAGACAGTATTAAGCTCCAAGAAAATGAAGACTTGGAAAAATCTTTCAAAACTTATTACTT
This sequence comes from Machaerirhynchus nigripectus, assembly GCA_013397975.1. Lineage (NCBI taxonomy): Eukaryota > Metazoa > Chordata > Aves > Passeriformes > Dicruridae > Machaerirhynchus > Machaerirhynchus nigripectus. Next base: position 608,673 of record VZRQ01011719.1, on the reverse strand, counting down.
GAGAATGTTTGCCTTTATGGAAGTGAAGGAAGATGGATGGTCCTTGAACCATGCCTGAAATAAAAGTACATTTGCCCTTTCCTCATGATTAAAGCTTTTAAAACTTTCCTGAAATACTGTGATTGTGCTTAAATATATATTTGCTTTTGAAACCTGACTAGTTTCAGGAAGTTCCCCGTCTTAATTATAGATGATTTGTGCTCAGTTTCTCACATCACACCCCTGTATTATAAAAAAAAAAAAAAAAAAAAAAAAAAAAAAGCTGGAGCAAATCTTGCTTACCTCTTAACCCGGGAATTGAAGAAATCTCTCTAGCTAGTAAAATGGTTAAAAAACCCAAGAGAAACTAGTTTTAAAATGAGGAGGATTAAATATTTCCACTTTCAAGGCCACTCCTCATGAAGATGCTGGTCCAGGTCTTCCCTCTTTGGGGCTTCATTCTAATTGTGGCCCTGGCTGTTGAATTGTTGCACCTGCTTTTCTTTTTGATGTGTTAATAACTCGGAGCACTGGAAATAACTATTTCCATGAGAAAAATATGAGAGTACAGAAGATTGTGGAAAGCTCAAGCCTTCATACCCAAGTCTCAGCTATGCCTGTTTCTCCATTTTATGCCTGGTATAAAGAAATCTTCTTGAACAGCCTGTCCTTCCTTTGGCCTGGCTGTGTGGCCCTGTGGGAGTTCTAACAGGGACTGCAGGCGTGAGCCTCCTGTCTCCTACAGGAATGTGTACCTTAGACAGCATTTTGCTGTTCTGGTCCCTGCTCTCTACTTCATGGTGTTTGTCCTACATACGTTCAAATCACTAATGAATAATAGTTACAGTCAGCAAAGATGTGATATGCCATTCCTGCAGCCCTTGCTGCTGCTTGCTTGGATGGTTAAAGGGTTTCTCCTCCCTTTCCACCCTGTACACCTTCTCCCTGCCACTGCTACCTCCAGCCAGAAGGGCAGTGAGGGTCTGCTGTTGGATGTGTCCCAGCCTAGACCATAGTGGTTTCTCTCTGAGTGAGCCAAGCCTTCTCACTGCCCTAAGAGGAGAGCACCTCCTGCTCCCTCCTACCTGCCAAGCAAGGGCATGGACAGAAAAAGTGCACTGGAGCAAAAACGGAAGTCCCCGTGCATTGCCTGTAAGAAACACAGACTGTAAGTCTCCACTCTCTCGATTATTACCCTTTAAAAAAATTGAAAGACAATATAAACCAAAAAAACCCCTGTAGCCTAGTACAAGCTCTGCTTATTTGTGTTTCACATTTGGAGAGAATAAAAAAAAAGAAGTTATATTGAGGTGCCAGTGAGTGGCAGCTTAACTGAAATAATCATAGTAGAGTAGACAAAGACAGTAGTGCTTAGACTTTGATCAGCACCTTTTAATCTCGCCTATGATAAATTAAAAAGATTTGTTTTAATCTCCAGCTACTGGAGTTGGATCCAGTCTGGTGCCCAGATGATGCAAGTCTGGTGTCCTGTCAACTTTAAGGAAGTTTGGCTCCAGGACTACTTTGCTGTTATGGTCTAGGGCGTAGAAAAACAATACAGACTTTGGATATATTTCATTTTGATCTCTGGAGATCCAACAGACTAGTCATGACTGTGAATGTGGCCAGTTTGTAGGAAAATTGTCCCACATGCTGATTGTATATCTGATGTCCAAATCTACTCTGTGGATCAAAGGGATATCTGCAAGGAAACAAGAAAGGAAGTAAATCTGAAAACAGCCCTGAAACTTGTACACAACATCTGAAAGGATTTGGCCCCCTTATGAACTGCTGACAATTTTGCCGCTGCAATCTGTGTGAGAGCCATCAGAAATAGTGGAGGAAAGCAAAAGTCTAAGACCAAAGAGGAAAAACCTTTGCCTTAGTCTAATGAACTGAAAAGGGAAAGATTTCATTTCCAGAATCACATCTGCAGAATGTGAATTGAGCATGGCAAAGACTGAACACAATAGCACACACTGAAGGAAGACAGAGTAACTAATTACCAGATTACCAATTTCTCTTGAGAGTACTTTTAGTGACACTGGTACACCTATACTTGAGTGACTTTGCTCCCAAATAACAATTTAATTTGATAACAATTATTAAGATAAAAGTAGTTTCACAGGACCTGTTTTGTGAAGTCATTGTAAACAGCAGTTCTGAACGGTATTAGTTGGGTTGGGAAAAACAAATCATTTGTCTGTGGCCAAATTACAAGAGAATACATGTATATATGACCATTTCTCAAGAAATTGTGGTAGAAAGCAGCAACATGAATGCTCTTCAGAAACTTTTTTTTAATATTTCTAGGAGGGGATGGAAACCAGTTCAGCAGGCATTGGCTCCCATTCTTATTACTGTAGGCTTCCTAAATTATTTTCTTCTGGTCTGTAAGTGGCTGTATGGCATAGGTTTACACACATTCTCTCTCAAAGTCATGTCAAATTGATCTGATTTCCTCTTAGGTACAGAAAATACACCTCATGAGAGGAGCAACCATTTAACCTTACTTTGCCTTTACTAAAGTGTTTGACATTCGTAAGGGCATAAATGTCATTGATTTAAGATGATGTTATGAACAAATGGGGGCAAAACTGTGCTCAGAGAATGATGATCAGTTCCCTGTCAGATGGAGGAATATGTAAAGCACAGCTGAGATTTGAGATGAGTCTTGTTCTGCTTGATGGCTTTCATTGCTAATGGTAGGCAGTTACACGATGGAGTACAGAGAGTCCTTACTGCAATGACAGCAAGCCAGAAAGGAAGAGTGAAGAACACTTCAGAGATGAGCTTTGGAGTCTAAATGATCTTGATGAATTGACAGCATGGTCTGGAGGAAGCAGGATGTTTTTCAACAGGGGCAAGGAACAAGACAGGCTCAGCACCAGGAACTACAGCTGCTGGAACAGGGAGAGCAGAACAGGGTAGGTAGCAGTGCACTGAGGGACTTGTACTCCATGGTTTGTGTGGCCTCTGGGCAGCTGAGCTCTGAAAGTGTCAGGTCCCTAACCCTGTGGTTACCCGTGCACCTTGTACCTGCTTTGGGCTGATTTTGCAGGACAACTTAGGGACCCAGCTTCAGCTGAAATCAGTGAGAGTTTTACTCGTAAATACTTTTTAAGTACCTGAATCCCTGTTCCTCATCTGTAAAATGCATAAGATAATATTTGCCTCCCTCACAAGTGTGCTTTTAGCATAAATACATTAGAGATTGTAAAGAATTAAGATGCTCCAGTAATGGGGATCATATAAGTACTTTGGATAAAGCTGTTTCTCTTTCCTCCTTGCACCTCTCTACATGGCAAATTAGACTAAAATTAATCCAATATAGCTTTCTCATCCTTACAGTATTTTTATTCAGGCATTTACATGCTTTACATTGCTGGGGTTTGGCACTTCTCTCCTTTAGGGCATGGCACAGAGAAGCACTGTCTGAGAATTGCGGATAAGATGGGACAGAAAATCTGAGCATGTGGATACCAAAAAGGTTTCTTGGCAACAAAAATAACCAGAGAACTCCCAGAACTTTCTCTTCTTGCATTTGACAGTCTTTTTTTTCTTGTGACTTCGTAATAGAGTATCTCAAGTTGGAAGGGACCCATAAGAATCATTGAGTACAGATCCCAGTTTGTGACAAATAATCCAAAAATGGGATTCCCCCTCCCAAATTGGTTCAAATTAAGCCTCTAATAGCCACCACTTGGAAGTATGCACTTTTTAAGCATTTTTGGTTAAAGCCTTGCTATTTGCAAACCTTAACTTAGGCTTCAAGAAATACAGGAATATACAGGTGTATATGTCTCTATGGATTACACAGTGAAATGAAGCAGCTTCATGTGTGGTTCTTCAGGAGGATTTGAACCAGCAGAGGACATTCAGTTATCAAGTGAAGAAACCAAAAACAGATGGAGGGAAAATCTGCCTTAAGTTTGTCCAGAATGGTCCAAGATAAATATTCAAGAAATGAAAGAAACCATGCAAAACCAAGAGAAAGGGCTATTAGAAGAGAAGCCCAAGCCCATCTCCCCTTTTTCTGATAGCAGAAGAGTAGGAAGCTGGACTTGAACATTTTGAAGTACATTTTGAATTATGGGACAGTTCAAATTTTGATCCAAGTATCAGTTCCCCAGCTGCTGAGGAGGGATGTAGGATAATGACAATGAGTATAAAACAGCACTGTCAGTTTTTGGTAGGGGATTTGCATAGTAGCAAACCAAAAGGCTTTTACTACTTACATATCTTCCGTTCAAGAGCGTTAACATCAGAAGCAAAGTGACCAGTGGTGACTGACAGTAGTGCTGCTGAAGTCCTGATCTGCTGGCTCTTCCTATTCCACTCAGGAGAAACAGGTTGGACTGAACAAAAGAGAATGTTTATGTGCAGTCTATTTTCAGCAAGTGCAATGGCTGGCCGTGCCTGGATCCGGAGCCAGAGCAACCAAAGGGAAAGCATGAGGGAGGGAGCAAAAAGGAAGTTGTGTCTGTCTGTTGCACGACTGAAGTGGTGTTGCCTGTAACACTCAAGCAGGAACCAAGGTGTGTGTTGGACAGAGAAGTAAATATTTGTGGCGCTTTGGTTTTCAGGAGGGTTAAGAACCAAGACTTTACAAATCTGGTGGAAGAATCAGGTTGCTTTGATGTGGAAGTAGTTCTGGTCCGTAGTTCTGGGACTTGTGTTTTGTAATTTCCAAAAGCAGCTTTAATAAACGTATGTTTTAGGGTGGCCTATGGAGAAAATTATCCTCAGGATTTTAATATTCAAGGAGAGTCATGCCTGTGAGGGTCCTTCAAATGCACTTGGTCTGCTAGGGCAGTTTCTGCTTCTGTGACTGGGCTCACTGTTAACACTGCAGCCGGCAGAAATTCAGGCAGAGGGTTCAAGGGCTTTATCTTGTTGCTCTACCACACTGTGATCCTGTTCCTCTGAAGTCTCTTTGAGTTCAGTGTCAGCAGATCCAGCAGCCACAAGTGAGCAAGCATCAGACCACCAGACATAAGCAGTTATCCAAAGGTTTTAGGGTTTGCCTATGCTGGCAGGATATATGACTAGCAAAGCATTGCTCATGTGCAATTTTAAGGTTTTTGTGACCAGATGTGCTTCTAGCACTGCATAGTGCAACTGAGGCTTCAGCCTTCTGGGAAAGCACTCAAATTCATGTTATTATAAATCCAAGCCCAGTTACTATGACCTGAGGCCATATCATGTTCAATGCACAGAGAATTCAAGCAAGCTTTGCAAGAAACACCTGCATGGCTTCTCCAAGTGGTTGCCAGAGTATACAGTGGTCGTGAGCAATTAAAAGATCAGGGAGATAAGGGGCAGGATGGACTGCAAATTATTCATAGCTTTAAATGTGTTTTAGAGGCAAAAATGTAGTTTTTCAACACATGACACCATTGATCATGAGTGTCAGGAGTGCTCAGAGTATTACAAACTGATGTATTAGGTTGTGCTTTCTTTAATAAGTCTGGGCAAGGAATGGGAGATAAGAGGTTAATAAAAATAATTGGAAACACCTTAGGAGTTTACATACATTTTCTGAAGGAAGCTTAGAGAACATCCCTCACAGAATTTAGCTTCTCATTTGATAATGTTTCTTCCTTAAACGCAGTTTTTTGTCATCCTTGATTTTGAGGCTGGAACATGTCTGTGACTGTGTGAAGGCTCTTTATGCTTTCTTGGTATACAATTGTGAAATGTCTGAATGTGCTTTAATTTGCATTATTTCTTTTCTGTCTCTCTTCTCATCCCAATTTTCAGCTCCCTTTGGTCCTGAGAAATTAAATGGTTTTCTTTTTTTGGCAACAAAGTGACTGCCTTGTTGGAGTAAAGATGTTTTCTTTCAGCTGTGTCCTCTTGCTACCAGCCCCAGGCCAGACTCCCTGACAGGTCACCCTGTGATGGCACCAGATTCCTCTTGGGAGCAGTGGGAGCGCTGTTATTCACAGCAGTGCCAGGGAGGGAATGCCAGGGCCAGCTGGCCCCCTTGGTGCCCCCGAGGCAGCCTGGGCCACGCCACACACAGAGTGCCTACATCACGAGGCACAAGACAGCCAGCAAAGAGCCCACAAAGCAGAAAGGCAGGCTCCTGCTGCCAAATACCATGTCCTTATGCTCTGCATGCCTCATCCGACACCCTGCAGCAAGGGTTCATTATTCAGCCTCTTCCTTGCCCTGCCACATCAGCAGGAAGTTTTCTGCCAGGGCTGGTGGCCCCTACACCACACCAGGACCCCGAGCCCAGCCCCAGGTGAGGTGAGGGCTTGCTCCCCGGCTCTGCAGTGGGCAGAGAGGTACCTGGATATACAGGTAGGCTCTGTGACCCTCCATGTTTTGAAGGGAGGGAACAGAGCTCCAGGAGAAGCCATGAGGTGGGCAGCAGGCAGGCCAGTGGAACAGACATGTCCTGTGATGCCACATTGCCATGCATGAGCCGTCTCCCCACCCTCACCCAGGCATGGCCATGCTGGACAAGCCACAGCCCCTCCTGGGTTCCGTGAGTCACTCCCTGCCTGCACACTTGCTGTCAGGTTACGTGTTTGGTTGTAGCCCCTGTGACTTATGGGTGAGTCAGGGCTAGCTGTTCCTGTTCTCTCTTGCCCCAAAACACAAGGTCTGGTGAGCAGCAAAGCACCCGGAGCGGTCTGAAATCTCAGTGATACCAAGTTGTGTGGGAGTGTAGATCTGCTGGAGGGTAGGAAGGCTCTGCAGAGGGATCTGGACTGGTTGGATTGATGGACCCAGGCCAATGATATGAGGTTCAATACAAAGAAGTGCTGGGTCTTGCCCTTTGGTCACAACAACCCCAGGCAGTGCTACAGGCTGGGGAAGAGTGTCTGGAAAGCTGCCCAGTGTAAAAGGACCTGGGGATGGTGGTCACCAGGGGCTGAACACGAGCCAGTGTGTGCCCAGGTGGCCAAGAAGGCCAATGGCATCCTGGCTTCAATCAGCAGTAGTGTGTCCAGCAGGACCAGGGCAGTGATTGTCCCCCTGTACTTGGCACTGGTGAGGCCACACCTTGAATCCTGTGCTCAGTTCTGGGCCCCTCACAACAAGAAGGACATTGAGGGGCTGGAGCGTGTACAGAGAAGGGCAACAGAGCTGCTGAAGGGTCTAGAGGGTAACTCACATGAGCTGAGCAACTGAGGGAGCTGGGAGTGTTTCACCTGGCGAAAAGGAAGCTCAGGGGAGACCTTATCTCTCTCTACAACCACCTGAGAGGAGACTGCGGCCAGGTGCGGGTTGGCCTCTTCTCCCAGGCAACCAGTGACAGGATGAGAGCAAATGGAATCAAGCTGCACCAGGTTCAAGTTTGATAGCAGGAGGAATTTTTTCATGGAAAGGGTCGTTAAACTTTGTAATGGATCGTTCAGAGACGTGATGGAGTCACCATCCCTGTACATGTTCAAAGAAACAGCTGCATGTGGCATGTAGTGCTCAGGTCTAGCTGACATGATGGTGATCAGGCAAAGGTTGGACTCAATGATTTCAGAGGTCTTTTCCAACATAAATGATTCTGTGATTCTGTGAATGTGCCCTGCAGGTTTAAGGCAGGGGTGCAGATGAGGGCACTTCAGCAGGAGGGTAGTTTGTTGGGACTATGCTTGGAGAGAATTTAATGGACAGGGACAGAAGGTAGGTGGCTCCTGTTTTTCATACAGAGTGGGAACTGGGCTAAAAACAAGGTGAATGGAAGGCAGAGGACAGGCAGTGTTCATCCTTAAATGTTGCCAGGCTTCTCAAACCTACTGTGTGTGGCCTGTCTGTGGCTCTTTTGGCCCATCCTCTTCAGATGAGCGTAAGCCCTGTTCTCTGAAAAGATGTAGCAGGCTTCCCCAGCTCTTGCCTTCCTGAAGCCCCTTGCTTTGAAACCTGACCTGTGTGCAGCTCTCAGTAAGGACCATTCCACCAGAGAGGCTGTTAGCTGGTGTAAGGGTAATGCCTTAAGATCCTGGCGAAAGTCCCATTCTGGAGCACCTGGATTTCTTTGCTAGCAGCACACGTGCCTGCACGGCCCATGGAATGTGCTCACTGCTGCGTTAACAAAAGCCCGCAGCAGAACACTTGCCAGATCCTTTTGGACTTTATGTTTCTCCCAGTGCTGTGGTGTTCACGTGCATCCTGTGTGTACACCAGTGGCATCATCTCCACTGATGGCCACGACTTGTGGGACAGTGCAATCCTGTGGCAAATCCTAGGACAGTAGGTCACCAAAAATGTTGCTTTTAAGATGTAATGTACAGGAAGCAGGAGAGCCCGTCATATGCAGCACAGTTTCCCTCTTTGAGAGTTATTCCAGGAGAAGATTAGTGCCTCTTGCTTCTTCCAGTGCCTTGCCAGTGTTCCAGTCCTTCCACAAGAAGAAGAAATGCAGTATGAGGACAGGATGCCACTGCTACGAGTGCATTGCTGTTGCTGCACAGTCAAGCTGCATCTGGGGAAAGGGAGCACTGCCTGTTCGTTGTGCTCTAAGACTGGAGAGTATGTGCAAACCCTGACAAGCTGGGTGGTCTCAGTGGAGACTTTTAACCTCTCTGCACTTCTGCTTCCCCTACGTATAAAATGGGGATAGTAATAATTAACTCTTTCACAGAGGTACCATGCTTTCATGTCCATAGAGTGCTTTCAAGGGGTAAAATACTTAGCACTATTGCAGCTTTTCAAATTTCAGCTGTATTTCATTGCAAGTATAACAGAGAGTGATATATTGGTTTAAAAACGTATTTGAAACTCTTGGTAATTAGGAAGTCAGGCAATGGCAATTAATGCTCTCAGACATGGTGTTACTGCTCTTCTCCAAACTATAGCTCATTTAAAATGCTAGCCCCATAATTTATTAGCAATATTTAATACCTCAGTGACCATAAACCTCAGTGTTTTATTACCACTGATTAACATATGTTTGATGTTCTGCCCAGTGTTACACAATCCAAAACAAATTACTCTCAGGAAGCTGGATATTATATAAATACAGAAAAGCAATAAATAATGCATTGAAGAAACAATTTTCTGTAGGTTCTAACATGCCACAATCTCTTCAAATGGCTTATAATTCTTAGGCAGTTTCTAAGTCCTCCAGGACTGTTTGCACCAAAGAACACACTTCACACCACACTGGCTATTACCCCTGCTGCCAGTTTGCTGGTGATTCCTGGCATCCTGTCAGCCTCTGACACTACAGTCTGATCATGTCCTACCAGAGGAAACCTGGAATTGCTTGGTCAAAGTGTCTTCAGTTATGATATTCTCCTTAATAAGCTACAGATGTGTGAGAAACAGAAAAGGTTCTTTCATATTTCAGGATGCTTTTTTTTCCCCTTCTCTCAATCTGGTGCAAAGAAAAAGAAGAAGGACTTTACAAACACATTAATTTTTTTGGTTTTTTGAGCCTCTTTAAGGCACAGTTTGGATTTAAGGCACAGTTTGGATAAGAATAACGGGTGAGGGGAGGGGAAGCTGATGGACTTAAGGAACACAAGCTGCCCAGAATCAGATTATTCTCGGCTGGGCTTGATGTTGCAGCTGTGATAGGTACCTGTTGAAAATCACAATATCTGGTTAGGTTTTCATTGACCATGCCCAAAACTCTGCAAGGATCCATGGTTTCAGAGGTTCCAGTTACAACTTAGAAATCCAAAGGAGATAGGTCCAATTATGTAGCAGATTTATACCTGTACAACCCCACAGCTTACTTTCCTGAGGACCTGCAGTTCCACCTCTCCTAAGACTAGAGTTCATATGAAGAGCGAGTAGATATGTGCAGCAAAATCCCAAACTCAGGTCAATAGTGTCTTCATTCAGAAGTGCAGCCCTGGGCTCCCTCTTCTATTTTAAAGAGCTAGATGCTGCAACTTGTAGAAAATGAGGATTTTACTTCTGTTTAAAGTCCTATTTTCACTGGGAGAAGGGGGATAAAGTTGTTTCAACCAACTTGTCATATTTATTTTAGGAGAACAAGAAAGCCAATATTGCGTTTGAGAAAAACTGTTCTTCCTGTGGCAGTACAGATTTGTGCTGAAGAGCCTTTGCAATGGACCAGGCAGATACTGCCCAGACACAAAGTAAAATATTGCTTGCTATCCTGAGGAACTTCCTGCTTGAGTCTATGATGCAGAAGTGGGAAACAGGGAAGAAGAAACAGTAAGATAATGACCAGGTTTCTGGCTGCTGTAATCCAGCCCTGGCTCGGTGAACAGCTTAATGGCTCCTTTCACACTTCTGCTCAGCCATACAGTATTTGGAACCTCAAAAAATGTACTCAAAAACCTCAACCTCAAAAATGTACTAACTGCACACCCTCCCTTTTCCTTAAAACTTTCTCTTGCCCCCAACGTGTTCCAGGAACAGGAGGTTTTAGTCTTTTAGCCAAGTTGGGTCAATAGTTGATGTTTTGTTTCAGTGGCTGACTTAAAATTGGGTTAGGCCAAACAAAATGGTTTATTTTCTTTCTATTGGTGTAACCCCAATATGAGAAAATTCGTGTTAGAGTCAATGTTGATGATTTCATATATCTTGAAGCAATAAGATTTATTTCAGTTTTTACTACCTAGCTTTCTTTCCTACTCTTACATAGGGCAACCTTTAAACGAAAATGGCATTGTACAATGAGAGTTGAAAAATCTGTCTTAAAAATTTTGAAAAAAACATTTTCAGCATCTTTGAAATTGAAGTGTGAAACTTGACAAGTTTTGTTCTCTGGCTTTTGAACAAAGCACAGTTTTTGAAGAACTTACCAGGAGATGTGTTTGTCTGTCTGTTCATAAGCCATCTAATAAACCATTTCCAGGACCAGACCTAACATTCCCCTCCTCAAGGAGCTTTCTGTCAAGTCAGTAGAGGAGAACACAAAATGAAGCTTTTGGAACTGTGTTACAGGCTATTTACTATACATCCTAAAGTTTTCACTTCTTTCTTCATCTTTAGCAATACAAAACAGTTTTGTGTTGGCATCAGGGAGAAGGGTTAAACTTCTGTCTTGCTGTGACCTTGCCATGTACAAACTAGAGACCAGGTGCTGCAGATTCCCCATATAAAACCCAACACTCTCACAAATGTAGGCAGTTTCAGCTCACCTTTTTACACTCCTAGAGAGAATATTCAGAAGCTGAGAAAAGCTAGGAGGTTTTACTGGAGCCAGTGTTAAGGTAGAAGACATCAAGCTCTTTCTCAGGCTCGCCCCTACCCTATCTGAGAGATATCTCTCTCTAAAACTCTTCTCATGAACATCTGCTAATTTCTCTTAGAAATATCAAGAATCAGGTTGTGAAAACACCAATTAAAAATTCACAAAGAATTGCTAGTGAGTTGTTTAGCATTTTCTAAGGCAGATGAGAGATTTGGGCGCCAAAAGATAAAAGGATTTTGACACTGTGATTTATATGTTAAGAAGCCTCCCCCCTCCCCCACTCTCTTTTTATTTTTTAAACTCCTCGTAGTCCTACTGCCCTGCAGCATTCGTTTTGAGAGAGGCTAAAGCAACTTTTTATTTTCTCGTGACTGCAAGTCAGTGCCTGTTCCTTAATTCTACATCTGACTTAAGTGCATTCAGGTGACTCATAACTTTGGGCTTAGGTTTTTTTCTCTTTCTTCATTTATCAACAACAACAATAATACTATGTGGGAAGATTTTTTTTCCTTCCTATTCTACTAAATTGGAAAGCCATGTGAGTAGCCCTGATATGAGCAAATAATAAAATATTAGACAAGATGGTGAGAGGAAATGAGATTGCACTTTTGCAATAGTTTGTTGATGAGTTAAGCTCCCTGCTGCTATCTGGATTTGTACTCATCCATGTAGACTACACATACTGTCAGTCTGTACTGAAGTGATTTATTTTTCTTCCATCCCTCTGCCATGGCACAGAACTCTTACGTTCTTGTAAGTCTTGATGCCTTAGACTAGGGAACCTAAATTACACATTTTGTGCCATGACAAATCATAGCATCATAGAATGGCTTGGGTTGGAAGGGACTTTAAGGATCATTTGGTTCCAACTCTGCTGCTGTGGGTCTTTCACTAGATCAGGTCACTCACAACTATATTCAACCTGGCCTTGAACCTTCCCAGGGATGGGGCATCCACAACTTCTCTGGGCAACCTGTTCCAGTGTCTCAAAACCTCCAGAGCGAAGAATTTTTACCTAATATATAATCTATACCTACCTTCTTCCAGTTTGAAGCCATTCCACCTTTGAAGCCCTGACACTACATGCCACTGTAAAAAGTTCATCTTTCTTGCAGGCTTCCTTCAGGAAAGCTGCAATTAGGTCAACCCTAAGCCTTCTCTTTTCCAGGCTGAACAAACCTATGAATGGCCCATGAAAATTCACTCAGCCACAGGTATGCTCTGGGGCTTTTGGGAAAGGGAGCAGCAGGGACAAACTGCAGGAGCTGTTCTTGTTCACATGATCCACTCTGTTCTCTCCTACCTGTAGAGGTGGGTTACTGCAACTTATCTATGGAAACTGCACATACAGCTTGTGAGAAGCAGGAGATCCTGTGATATGTTGTACACTTGCCTTATCTCGGGAGTCGGCATGCCTGGATTAACTGAGATGTTTCTGGCAGACAGGAACTATAATTTACTCTTTTTCTCTATGATATTAAGCTCAAAGGGCCTGGCTGAGGTCAGAATATGCTGCTGTAGCATGAGTATATAATACAAAGCTGTCATCAGCTTCTAAGACAGTAAGCAGGGCAGTTCCTGTTTTTGTGGGACCTGGAAAAATTCACTTTTGCAAGGAAAAATATATGTCTAGATTCACAAGAAATGTTGTTGCCACTATTGCAGGAAGCGTCCATTATCACCGGCATGTTCAAATAACAAAGCTGAACTGAGATTCCATCAAAATTTGAATTGAATGTTTTCTTGATAATCTGGAAAACGACAGTTTGTCTTTGTCTTTCTATATCTATACTATAGATATGTCTATGTCTGTCTATACTCTTGTTTGCTTAGATAGATACAGGTGTCCAGGAGCTCAGCAACATCCGTTTACTAACAGTACCTAAGCTACTGAATTAAATTGTTATTCAAAGTATAAGGAAAGGAATACTTAATAAAGATTAATGCTCATTTCTGTCAGTTACACTTAATGCAGGATGTGCATATGTTTGGAAGGGAATGGAAAACAGTGAGTTTTGTGCCACATCTTTTTCCTTTCTTATCTCAAAGCCACTTTGTGCCCAATCACACCAACCACAAGGATGCCTTTTGCCCATGCTCTGTATGTTCCTGGCTGCTGAAACCTTTTGGTTTTCTGTGTCACATGTCCTAGGCTGGAAGAGTGACTGAGAAATGTGTCAAATGAAATGTATGGTAGTCTCTTGAAGTCAGTGTTTAGCTAGTGATGTTCCTAGACATCAGAGTTTAGGTATGCATTCCAGAAAACTGCAGCCACGCATGCTGGGTGGCTCCAGTATTTTTTAAGTACCTGATAATGTTGGCTACTGTCAAAGTCAGGCCACTAGTCATATGTTTATGGCTGTTCTTATGTGTGTATAGGTACGTGCATAAATAGCAGATGTAGGGTAACTTGCTAAAGGCTTTTTCTAGAACTTGATATAGAACAGGAATAATGCCTGGCTTCTGATCTGGAGCTGCCCGCTCCAAGGCCCTCTGCCAGGTACGGTTTTCACTCTGGGACTCAGTGTAGAGGTTTACCTTGGTACTGTACTCACCTGTGATGCTGCTGCTTCAAAGAGGTCTCAAGAGGGCCCCAGGCCTGGCCTGGGCTGGGAGCAAACCTTCTTTCCCTGTGGAAGGCTAAACAAAGTCAAATGTCTTCCTGTTTCAGTTATTCAAGGTAAAAGCTGTACGTGGGTTGCCTTTCATGCACAATAGTAAAAAGGCTGCTGTTTGTTTTTGCGCCTGCTTACGGGGATCTCACTGATGGTTTGCTTGCCATCCTCCACCCAGGTGAGTCATGTGGGAAGTCACTTGGGAAAGTCAGAAGCAAACCAGGTGCAGACACTATCTGGTTTTGGTATCTCTTATGTACAAATATAAACAGAAGGAGGTTCTCCTTGAGTGATGCTGGAGAGCAAGTTGGCTTTGAACTGTCTGCCCTGTTCGTTCCAAATGTGTCTTGGCAGTATTGTTGAGGATGCCTTTTGTGTGAACCTCGTGCCATTTTCTGTACATAACACAGACGTGGCTTTACAGAAGTCTCTTCTTACAGGTAATGGGCTGCAGGCTATGTCATCTCCCAGGTGCATTGCTTAATGTTAATCTTATGAAATACAAAGTTCACACATGCTTGACACATCCCTATGTGCAAAAAAAATCACACCCTGAATCCAAACAAATACCTGTAAATAGCAGCAAATATAAGTTAATTTGTCATCTGCAGCCCCAGTGCAATTACAGCATACAAGTCAGACAGAGTGAAAATAACCCTGAAGTCCCAACCACCAGGGAATCCTGAGCTCAAGCCAAGTCTCCTTCCTGTGCCTGCCTTCATTGTGTGTGTTCAAGTGTAAGACTGAGCATTGTGAAAAGACTTTCTGAGAGACAAACATGCGGGGTCATTTTTTTCAAAACCCAGCCACAGTCTGGCAAAATGTCATACTTCAGGGAGCTTCAGCCACTCTCTGGTACTGCCACCTTTCATGGGACTTTCAAAGGAAGACTTTTTTATCCCATTTTGTGGAACAGGTAAGCAACTATTCAGTCTCATCTGGCTTGCAGTAACAGATCGCTCATATCTGTCCTGTATTTTGCAGCCATTCCAGGCAGCGTATTTCAAACTAGATCGTACAATATGAAATTCAGGAAGACAGAGTACCATAATTCCACTTTTGCACTAACTGCCAATATTTTTAACAAGGGGCTTCCTCAAGAGACTTCCAGATTTAGTCTGGTATGAAGCTTGTGGGTAGAATGTCTGTCTTCCCATTGAGAAGGAGGGGTTTGGGCAATGTAATAATTTGTTTTTCCATTCAAAATAAATGCTGCTTCATAACCCAAACAAGGAAAGAAATAACACCACCCAGCAAATAAACTTTGCTGAAAATGTTCCCACTCTGCTTTTGGAAGTTGGTTGAGTTTGTTAGTGCCAGAGTGCTTGGTTTGCCTAAGTCAATATGGCACCCAGAGAGACGTCAGGAAATGAGAGGCAGCTTCTTGTCACTGAATACAAACTGGCCTATTGCAGAAGGATGTTTCAGTGGCCCTTTTGGGATTCCCTGGGCTAAATCTCTTCTAACATAGGTGACTAAGCAACTTAAGAAAGGAGGAGAGCATCAGCAGTGTAGAGGAAGTTTCCCACTGATTTTTGGGCAAATCGTGCCTGTATATTCCATTTATCATGTAGCTGAGATCTTCTTCACAGCAGTATATTTCAATGCAGGGAACCATTTTAAGCTTATTTGATCACTCTCTTTTTTTCCCCAGCACACACATCCGTAAGTGCCTACTTCACTTGTGAGGTCACAAACTGAGTATGAGTGTGGATTTTGCCCACTGACTCAAAGTGGTCGTATTATCCCCACTCATTAGAGAGGTAAGCCATTGTTAATGCCTGCAGAAGCTTTCCAAGCTCAATTAAGTTGTAGCACTGTAAAACAAGTGTTTGCAATAGGGCAAACTTGTTCAGCTCACATCCGGCCAAAACCGACAGTGAGTAGTGGGCAGACTGCCCATATTTAATTACATTATCCTCTGCCTGCAGTGTACCACAGGCCTCTGGAGGAAATCCAGGGCCATATATATTTTGTTTATATTTGCTTGTAATTTTTAACGATTGATTGGAGTTTTGGAATATCGTTATGTTTAAAAAGCCACAGCTTTGGAAATAGATATGTTAAGACTCTGTGTCTGGGCTTTAAGGGGTTGCACTATGGTAAAGCTGCCGTGAAAGAAGATGGGGAAGAGATTCCTGCCGTTTACACCAACGCAGCTGCAAACACATTTCGTTCTGTTTGTCATCAGGTCTTGTTTTTACGTGGCCTTAGTGGATGTTGTTCAAAGTTTAGCTGACGTGAGAATGGGATTACATTAGAAATATGTAGGTTTGAGGGAAAGATGGATAGCTTACGAATCCCAAGGGAGTGATAGGCTGATGGAGACAATTCAGACTGTGCAACAGGTGTTGCTACTGACCCCAGCTATCTGTCCTTCTCAGTCTTGTTCTGCTACTGAATCAGAGCAAGAACTGTCCAAATTAACAACTCTGATGAGGGATTCCCAGTGACCACCATGTTCAGATCGCACTTCTTCCCTTGTGATGAAAGCTGTAGGATTTTGGAAACTGTTTCCTGAGCTACATGTACCCTGTACAGAATGGGACCAGCAACTGAGGGTGGTAGCCTGGATGGGCACTCCAGGCTAACTTGTCAGTGAAATATGTGTGTAATGAAGGGGGAAAGAGAAGAAAGAACTATTGGTTTGAGGTGTAACTCAGTCAGAGTGGTCTGGAGTCTGATTTCCAACGAGCATTTATTGCTCCCTCACGGCTGACTCAGCAGAGACATTCAAGACTAGACTTGCATTCATGTTGGAGTCTGTTTTTACTGAATATGGGACCTCCAAAGGCAAAGCTCTGAGTAAGTAGCCTCTGTCTAATGATACCATTGTAACTTGACAGAAGTCATGTGCAGTTAAGCATCATGGAATAAGCTGCTTCCATTCTGTTGTTGCAATATCATCCATTATTCTGAACATAAAGTTTTAAAAGCGAAATTTGGAGAAAAGTGTTGATTTTCCTTTTCCTCCCTAGCCATTTTGAAGATTAATTAGTTGGTATGGCCTTAGTGGATAAATCTATGAAAATGTCTTCCATCTGCATGTGGAAATCCAGTAAGAGAGTGCACATATTTGCATGCAGAGTCACCCAAATTGCATGTGCTGGTGTGCTGTTCTGTGGTCACCACCACCTGTCTGCAGGAAATGCAAACTCCTTGAAAGATGTGACCTTCATACACTGCTCAGAATAGTTTTGTTCTGTTTCCATCCTCTCACAGGTTAAATTGTCAAAAGGTGTGAATAAACTGGGTATAGTCAATGCCTGGCAGATTGTTATATATCTAGATGGGTAAAACTGTGTTAGAAGGACAAGAGTTCCTGAAACAAATTTTGCATAAAAAAAGGCTTCTAAGTCTTCAGCTGGAATTTGCTTCTGAACAGCTCTTAAAAATGAGGGTCTATAGTGATTTTGAAATAAACTTTCCAAAGTTGTACATCATTTTGTTTATGAGTAGCCTGAGGGAGAGAAGTTCAAGAATCCCTTTCTGGGTTTCTCAGATTACCTGAATTTCATCATACGTAACGAGAAAATTATTTTGTATTAAATAAAAAAAGTGGTTTTCAACAGTTAGAACTTGCTATAATTTTATTATGCTATAGCTTTAAAATTTTATTGCGTGCATATGAGTCAGATTTCCATTCTTGCTTTTTTCTTAGACAAAGGGATTTGACGTTGTTGGTAATATCACCATGTGATGCTTGCCAGGACTAGAGCATTGTATGTTGGTGCAAAAGAAACATGTAGAAAACTCCATTCTCACCCTGCCAGTTCGGTTTTATCTGCCTTTGTTACGGGTAGTGTGGGTCATGGCACTGTATCTGGTACAGGGCGTCAACTTTGGCTGAATTCCATGTCAGCCCTCTGGGTAGGCTTCAGTATGAGCCTGAATGACACTTGGTCCATGAACTAATCCACTGCACAGAGGCAGATTTACTTCTTGAGCACTAGCAAGCGTTCAGTTGTCAGCAGTGACCGTGTGTTATCGACTTCAAAGAGATCCTGAGGTCAGTCAGTTTATTTAGAACTAAGTGTAGTGGCATGTCACAGTAACAGTTGCAGAAAATATTTACTTAATAATTTTTTTTTTTTATTTATTTATTTATTTGAATTAATCCCACCCATTTGAACAAAAATAAACTGGCAGCAGAGGTTGTTGGATGTGCATGTCCTTGCAAAACTTAAGAAAGCTTCTGGAGTTTTAAGCTCTGTCCAGATACTACAACAATACTGTATGCAGAGAGGCAAGTGAGTGCATGTGCTGGCAAATGGAAAGATGGCAGTAAAACAAAACAACCAAGGGTAAACTCACCTCCTTGAAGAGGTGAAAAGTGAATACAAACGATATTGCGCAAATTAGTCCTTCATTATATCACTGGTACTTGCTTCTGAATGGAGTTTTTCCAGCTGTCTTTCAGTACGTTTGTGTATCATTTACATTCTTATGCTGTTCATGTTCATTAAGTCATAAAGCTCTCCAGAATTCAAAATGAATCTCTTAAAACCTTGCTTCAGAGGAAGCTGACTGTCTAGAAAGGATTTGGGATCTTATTTTAGCTATCCAAAGGTCAGGCAGAGAAGAGAAATTTCTACAACTTTCAAGTAACATTTGGAAATGCCCTTTTGTCCATAGGGATGTACGTGTTTCTTAGGTGCAGAAATGCTCCAGGTGACTTGGTGTGAGCTAACTGGCAGCAGGACAGTGCACAACAGAGTGCGACCAATTCTGGCCCTGTAGGTCATATTTTACCATAGTTATGACTACTGAGCCTGAGCTGATTCTTCAGATCTCCTGAGAGAAGGGTCTCTGGCTCGTGTATATCACCGCTGAAGTACGTGGAGGTGTGCACACACTAAATCAGATTTAGCTGAATTTACTTACAAGCCGTGGGTGCAGCTTATTCACAGCAGCACATTTCAGTCTAGAAAGAGCTGGTATGCTCCAGCAATGACTCTGTGGTGAAAATTCACGTATCCAAAAGGTGCTGGAGGGGGTGTGTTGCTCTGAGGGGGCTGTAGATCTAGAAACCCCAGACAAACCTGCAAAGTTCTCAAATCCTACCTCAACAACTTTTCCAGGATCAAAAAAAGTGGGTGTATCCATCAGAGCCACATATTTGTCCTAATTTCTTGGACAACGGTGCACCTGGACCTTCATTAATTCGGTTGGGATTCAGGTTTGAATGCAGCATAAGGCGAGTCCAGGGTGAAATATTTGGTACCTCTGCATATCATTGCCTTGTGCATGCTGTAGTAACCCCTGCTTCTTGAGAAACTGCATCCTAAGTCAGAGAGACATTTTTAACACTCTACCTGAAGCCCACAGCTGTTACACTGATGAAAATACTGTGAAGTTTTGTTCCTTCTCTTAGTGTGCTCTGTTTTGCCTCCTTTAATCTGCTATAGATTTGTGGCAAGGGTGTTTTTATGCCCAGTTCTCCGGCTGGGATGAATAAAACAAACAGAGGTCAAGTGACTAATTCAAACCCAAACAGTGCACCAGCCCTTCAGCCAGGCTTTTGGAATGAGCTTAATGATTTTTAACTCCTTGCTGTAGCTGCTGCTTTAAGCTGCTCCCAGTTCCCAGCAGATTGGCCACAGGGTCTACCAAGCTACTAGGGACAACTGGCCTATTCCTTGCCTTTGAAACCATGAATTACCATAAACCCGGGGAAAAGTGTTTGCACCAGTGCATGGACAAGTACAGTGCACAGTTCTGTGTGCCTATTCTCTGAATGATCCTGGTGTCAGTGTTCAGGGCTGTGCTGCCTGCGACTAGTCATCAGAAAAGCAGAGTCTGCCTTATATATGGTGACTGCATGACTGATCCTTGAAACTGGGGTGGTTAACTGAAGAATAAAGTGACACATCCAGAAGTAAGTAGACAGTGCCCAATAAGCTGTTCTTTGCAACTGCAGAGGCCTTTGATAGGGGCAAGGAGGCAAAATTAAAGTTGGGAGGGTTAGAGTGCTAGACAGCTGACTAAAGCTGATGTTGTTTCAATCAGGGAAAACAATGGTCCTGTGCGTCACCTCGCCTTCATCCCTTCTGCAGGAGCCTGGGGCTTTTTTCCGTGCTCTTCTTGGGGTTCATATGTCCCTCTCCTAGGCATGGCTATCTGGAAGGGATAGGGATGAACAAACACTTCTTCCCCTTGCAATGCTGCTTGGTCCCTTTGGCACAGAAAGGGGGTATTCCCTACCTGCTCCTCACAGTGAGCTCAGCACTCTGAGGGGAATATTGAAAAGCCACTAGCACGCTGTCTTCTCTCAGTTTGGCCAGCAGCATGGGGAGACAGAGACAATCTTTTACCAGAATTAGTAACTGTGAGGCCTTGGAAGGGAAAATGCCCATAACAAGAGGGCCTTCTACATGACTCCCATGAGAGAGGTTGAGCCTAAATGACACAGCCTTGTCCGTAGCAACTTGTCTGTTCCAGTTTTATGTGACTCAACAATAGAGTTTCCACTGTTTCCCTTGCAAGACTCAAAAGAAAGCAGGTCTTACAGACCAGATAACCCTTCCTTATTCATGTGGAATAATCCCACTAAGAAGTCATTCATGGGTAAAGCAAAGAGAAGCTGTCCCTAAAACAGCTTTCTGCATATATTTGAGCCAGTGGATTCCTGCATGTACACTGTTGTGCTTGTGGAGCAGACTAGGGGCAGCCTGGGTATGTGAATGTAACTTCTCACCAGTACAAGCAAAATACCACCACAAACAACTCTCCCCTTCCTCCCCCCGAGCCTGCCCCCATCTTTATGGGTTCTGCTTGAATGGAGAAGTAGAGAAACAGGTCATGGCAGGAGCTGTGCTTGCACAAACAAGGAACAGTATCCCCCACATATAACACAACAGCCTCTGGTAGGTGTTTCAAACTGCTTGAAACCTTGAAGCCCCGTGTTTTGGGTGGTAACTGTCCATCCAAAAGAAACAAATTTAGCTTCTCTGTCACTTGCACTCTTTTCTCTTAGAAGTGGTGAAGTCTGTGGCTCATTATGAACCCTCAACAAGAAAGAAGGATTACACATTTGAGTTTGTGAGCTTTGCTGAGCTTGGACTATCAGGTTGTGAATGCAATGACAGTCCCAGGCTCTGGAGAGAGGCCCATGAAGACCTGAACGACAGGTGTCTTGTCAAACCAGTTGACACTGCAGTTCCAACTTACCCTTTGGCAATCTGCGCTTCGAATGAGTCAAGTGCAGTGGCCCTGATAACAGAAGGGACTGCCTTTGGCACAGCTCCGTAGCTTTGAGCAAATATGCTCTCATATACACTGCAAAGGGATGCCAGGTAGATGATGTCAGAGATGAATCCAAAACCTGTTCCTGCTTGTATTGCAATCCTTCAGATAGACTGGGGTTGCGACGAGTGAGGCATGGTTTGATAACTTGTCCAATGGGACAGCTTCAGGGCTGTGTGCAATAGTCAGATGAGGAGTGACATGCAGAACAATGAGGAACCCCGCAAGCCTCATCAGCCAGTCTCCCTGAATAACAGCTTGAAAGGATTAAATCTTTGGCTGGTTGCACCTTACATTCAACCAGACCATGTGCCTAGAGACAGCACAGCGTGATAGTGACAGCTCAAATTAGTGTGCTTTTGGTGAAGTTCTTAAAATCGCCAGAGTTAAAAGGAGATCCTAGGGTCAGATGTGACAGTATCCAAGAGTCTGTTAAGTTTCATAGTTGATAAAGAGCAGAGACTGTTACACTAGCTGTTTGTGAGGAGAGCAAAATCACTTTGAGCCTTCTCTAGATAAAATTTTAAGTTGATTTCCAAGAAATCAATTGTGTTATCAGTATGGGATTTGGATCGGGATTTCTTGGGTGTTTTCAAAAGAAATAATATTGGAGCTTCTGTTTTCTTCAAGGATCTTGGTAAGTGGTTAGCTTCTTTAGGACTTTTTCAGCTGGTCTCATACGCAACATCAGGCCAGTACTTTCATGGCCATATTTTCTTGGAGACAGTATATTAAGACAGCAAAAGTGTCAACCAGTTTGCTTGAAAGTAAGAAGATAGTGTCCCCATGCATTATGAGCAGGTGGCTTTTTTTGTTGTGTTAAAAATGAAGCAAACTTCTTGGACATCTTCTTGGCTGGCTGTTCCCTAATGCCAGTGGGAAACACAGGGCAGCATTGATTGTTTGACAGTCAGTCTCACTACCTGAAGAGTCAGCATGAACAAAGCAGGGAAATATTCCAGCAGCAATGCTTGCAGTGACGATGAAGCAGCACAGTCTGAGACCACATCTGCAGCTGCAGGTTGCTTGGAACACTTGTGCTGGGAGTTCTTACTGGTTTGAAAACATGATAAGATCTAGCAAAATATTTCATTTCTGCATGAACATGGATTTAACACAGAGTATTTCAAGAGAATCGCAGGAGCGACCTGTGGCTTACATAAACCTACTCTGGACAACTCGTATATATTAACTATGGAAAAATGTGATTCCTGAGAGAGTAGGAAATGCTTCTCCGTAAGTCATGCACAATTTTATGTATTTTTACTAAATGCCTTGATTGAAGCATTAGGGGCTTCATTTCTAGAGAAGAGGTACATCAAGGCAGTAATACAGCTTCTCACAATTAACCAAAAGTGGTGTGTTTCTGTGAATTACCACTGCTTTGAGTGTGACTTGTCAAATAATTTTAAGGGCCTCTAGGTACTGGCAAGTCTATCGCCATGAAAATCCCATGGAGAAAATATAATGAAGTTCAGCACTTTAATCCTTTTTCTGTGGTAGAAAGCTGTGGTAGAAGCTGAGCTATCCAAGGAATGCCTGTCTGGGTTTTGGCACAGAGGCTTACTGGATTGTTCCTATCAGTATCTGTGAGAATGATGCCAGCTGCAATGATGCAGCAGTCTGAGAAAGATGGCACTAACCCCACCAATTTTAAATTTTCTCTTTATAACTTGGATACTTTGTTCCTTAATAATTTCCAAAGTTGCTCAGAAACATCATGAAACTGAAGGAACAAAAAGCTGGTGGATACACTTCACTTTAAGTAAATAATAGGTATATCATTTAGGAAGAAGTGATCTTGACCAGGCTACACTGTGCTGGACTCTGAACTGTATGTTATCACTTCATAAAACAAATTTTGAAGTCATTACCTGTGATTTCCTGAAGTTCTTGGCTTAATGTGCTGTAGTTGATAAAAAGCCAATGAAGTTGTGGGCATCAGAAGGAATGATATTGTGAACAAGAGTGAGATTTTGCTCCTGTGTAAAACTGATGTGTCCACATCTTGAGTGTTGGGCGCAGTTCCAGTCTCTGCACCTGAAGAATAAAATAGTGGAGCTGGAAAATGCCCAGAAAAGGATAGCTAAAATGATTGACACAAGACAGCAATTGTCTTACAAGGAGAGATAAAAAATGCAGAGACTCTTCAGACTGGAGACAGAAAGGCTGAAGGGGGGGGTATGATTGAGATGTGTATGGGGTTATGAAAGTGGTGTATAAACTAAATGAGAAACTGTT
The DNA here is from genome assembly GCA_013397975.1 of Machaerirhynchus nigripectus. NCBI lineage: Eukaryota > Metazoa > Chordata > Aves > Passeriformes > Dicruridae > Machaerirhynchus > Machaerirhynchus nigripectus. The sequence continues at coordinate 585,465 of VZRQ01011719.1, read as the reverse complement.
AGCACATCTTGTAACACTAAAACTAAGAAGCACTTTGGGAAGCTAGTAGGAGATAATTCAAAAGACATAAAATAATCCTTGATAAGGCAGGTAGTGAACTTCTGGACTTTCTTACCCAGGATATTTTGCAGGCACAGTGTCAGCAGTTTCAAAAAGTGATTAGACATATTCACAGATAAGAAATCTATAAAGAGATATTAAAAGGAACAGGCAAGGGAGCATATACCCTGTAGCACTAACACCACTGCAGTTCCTGAACAGATAAGAGGGAAAGAGACCACAGAAAGTGGTCTCCCTAAATAGCATCACTTCATGTCCTGCGGTGTCCTTGCCAATGATCTGCTTGTTACATGCTTGAGTGGGTCTAATTTCATGACAGGTTTTCCCTCAGCAATAACACTGTATGGCCAATCTACAGCAGATGCTGATATGAAGGGTGTGTTGAGATGGGTGTTAGTGCACTTATGACTACCACATGCTGCATGACACCAGTTGACTTCTAACTTGGTACAACTGATGTAGTGTGTCTCGTTGTGGGTACTGCTTTGGGGTTTCTTTGCCAATGAAATGCTCTAGCTCTGTCACGCTTTGGGTGAAGGGGAAGAGATGTTCTATAAGGACCAGCACAGGGAGGGTGCATTCCTCATTTTCAGAAAGTACTTGTGGGAAATAAAGTTAGGAGCTCTTGACTGCAAGGAGGTTCTTAATATAGGAATTACTGCTTGAACAGAGCTATAGTAAAAACTTAACAACTTCTGAAGGTATCACTGTTGTGATCCCTGTAGTCTCAGAGACAGGACAGGGTGGTGTTGACCCTACTAAACAGGCTGATGCAAAAAGGGAGGATTTAAGGTGTCTCCACTGGCAATTGCCACCACTCAGCTGGATCTGACTTCTCCTATACAGCTTCTTTCGTTAGCCCATACAAGTCACTTCCGTAGATACGAAGTAAAAGCCTCTTCATTTTCTTGCTGAATAAAATAAGAATAATTGTTGTCTTTGGATCAGCAGCCTGCTGTATTTTCCATGGTTCTTTTCCTTTCCCAAAATGATTCGCAGTGTCTTGGAATGAGTGTCTTGCTAAATAAAGACTATCACAGATGTCGTCCCCAGCCTCAGCAGAGACTTGGGTGTTTGCTTTTGGCAGATGATACTGATGTGGCTGAGTTCCCAAAGTTCCAGTGGGTTTCTCAGTGATAACTGTGATGAAAAAATGTGCTTGTAGGGGTTTCCAAAACATAAATTTCCTTTATATATATTTGCATTCATTTCGTGCAGAAGTCCTTTTCCTGGGTGGCTGTGAAGTAAATAATAGAATCATAGAATGTTTTGGGTTGGAAGGGACCCTAAAAATCATCTAGTTCCAACCCCCATGCCTAGGGCAGGGACCTACCTTCCACTAGATCAGGTAGCACTAAGGGAGGGGATTCAAAAATCCCCTTCCACCTCATCATCTCCAGAGGAGACAATTTCTCACCAAGCTGCCGAAGCTTCATTGTTCAGATATATGATGCAGTACAATGGGCAACCCAGCTAACAACAGCCCCATTAGCTTTCTCATTCTGCTTGTGAAATTGAAAACTGTGGCCAGTGACTGATGATGTAGTAGGCAACAATTGTGCCTTCAGCAAGGCTACAGTTCTGCTGTTTCTCTCCATGTGAGGCAAAGTGAGAACTATGAGAAATATGATGATGACAAACGTCTTAGCTCCAAAGAACTACAAAGGGAACAGTCTGTTTCTGATTCGGACTGTCTATCTTGTTGGCTTCAAGGTGATGTAAATGTCATGCACAAGAATCTCATGACACCTCTGGAGTTCCTCAGTCCATCCCAGAGTTGTCATCTCAAATTGTAGGAGAGCACATTTGTTTGTATCCCGCAGTGGCAAAGCTTTTAGTGCAAGGGCTTGCTGGTGGAAAGGCTCCTTTCACCCCTCAGTGGCTCCAGAAGTCTTGCTGCTTGTTCCTATTCCTTAGCAGGACCCAGTCCTGATGATCAGAAATTTGACAGCTTATTTATGGGAAAGACTGCAGAGACTTGAAGCAGCAAGCAAACATAACTTTTTTGCTGACAGCACTATGAGTTACAGCAGCAAATGAATGGCTGCCCTGATTCCCCTGGCTGTTGCTGGATGAAGAAAGAGGAGAAGGCGCAGAACACAATATGATTTTTTTATCCTTTGGTATAAACAAAAAAATAGAGCACCTCAGATAGATAGGCATTGATGCTACATAAAATTGAGGTGCTCTTAAAATGATGCATATCTTACCTAAAAGGAACATAGAAAGACTGTGAACCAAAGAATTGATTATTGCTGCTTTGAGACAGGAGCAATTCAAGTGTGAGCCTGCTTAAAATACCTGTTGGAAACCTATTTCTGACTAGAAAAATTTAGAGATAATTTGTCACATTGATACTTATTATCAAGAGCCAAAGCAGAAAGACAGATACTTTAACCTCTTGCCTTCCAGAGGGAAGTGCAAAGGAGAGGAGGGAACTGCCGAGATCAGTGTTCCCACGAACAAAAGAGGAACCTACCTTGGGCTTCTGTCATCTCCTTTCAGCTGCAAAACCATGATGGAGCAAAAGCAGGAAAACTTGTTCCTGTAAATGTGAGGTGGAGTGGTTTGGTTCCTGCCTAGTACGTGTTTCTTAGGAAAAACCACTTTTTTAAAGGAGTGACTTTACTTACTCTCTAGACTGTCTAACCATCTCTCCATACTGATAAGTTGGTGCACAGAAAAAAGTGTCGGGGGTGATGCTGACAGAGGAAATAGAAGCAAAAAAAAGCACACACTTTATTTATGCAGAAAGACCAGGCCCTTAAAGCTACAAAACAGGCTAATTGTTTAATTTAATGGGAAATCGTGGGAGAAAATGCTTATTGAGGTAAATTGCCACCGGAAGAACAAATTTAGAAACTTCTTGGCTTAAGTGCCTTGCAAATCTGGCTGATGCTGAAATACAGCTTTGGAATCTAACTTGAAGATACCCATTTACCTTGATCTGAATGAAGAGTTATCAGACAATACCTAAGGCACCTGAAGGAAAGCCTTGAGGAAGGTAGAGTGGATTAGTTTTAGGTAGTGTGGGTTTACAAAAGGATGCAACAGCCATTTCTGGTTTGCACCTGAAAGTTGTCAGGTGCCCTCCTCCCAAATACCCACAAAGTCCTTCCTTCAGCTTATGTCCCTGATGCATCTCCCAAATGGTTGGAGAAAATTGTGATTAGGCAGGGTAAGACTTTCAGTCTCCCTCACTCTAGCAAGATTTTTTTAAAAGGAACACATGGCAGGAAAGTTCCTGGTAGTTCACTGTAATGATTTTTTTATCCAATGTCTAATGGTGTTTTTTTATTCTAAGTGGTATTACTTTAATTTGCTTAAAGGACATAATAAAACCCCTAAAAATTATTATGGCAGCATCCACCTTGATTAGCTCTTGGCAAGTAGGACTGCCCATTGTCACACAGACACCCCCACCTAATTGTGCCCCCCCAGAAACAGTAACATATTTGGTCATTAAAACCACAAGAAATATCTCATATTACTCACGTAAGACGGTACTTTCCATTTTAGTTTACCTCAGGCAAATTAAACAGGCCCCCTTGAAACAGTGACAAGAAGAGTTATAGGAGCTTAGCACCAGACACCAATTACGATTTGAGAACTAAATGCCATAATTAACAAGACGTATACTTTAATCTAAAGCAACTCAAATATGTGGCTGGATAAAGAAAAAAGGTAAGGGTAAACTCTGTAATTATAATAAATCAGTGTACTGAGAAAGTGTGTACCCTTGAGGTATATTCTTTTATTCTGCAATTAACTTTCAAGTGTTTTGCTTAATAACACCCTCTTCCATGCACACATAAAAAAACTTCCTTGAATTCTCATATTCCCCAGCCCTCTGAATAAGCATTCATTTCCACAGACCCTCTTCCTCCTGTCTGTGGGTGATAGGTGTGTGCCAGTAGTGGTGCATGGCAGTTTCCCCCTTAGTTGTGGGCTTCTTGTGGATACCCTGTAATGGCCCAGTTTTGCCTTTGTGGACAGCAGCAGGAGCAGTATTCGTACATCCTGCTCAGCACAAAGCTGGGGCAGTGCTGAGTGCTCCTGAAAATCCCATTGGAAACTTCTTTAGCATAAAGGACGCTTTAAAAAAAATACGGTTTCTCACGAATATATAAGTAACATGAATTTGTATACTTGGCTTTACATTACTATCTGACAAATAAGATCATGCTCCTGCTACTTTTCCTTTAATTTATTTAAAGGACAGCCTAATGCATCCTTCCAAGAGCCTTACTTATACAAACCTCTGCTTTTGCCATATTTCTGTCATCTGCAATGGAATTTGAGGATGTAGTAACCATCTTGAATTTCTCCATGCTCTTGCTAACAAAGATAGGTGAGAATTCCCTTGCTTTTTAAGACAGAACAGTAGCCTCTTCTAATTTACAAAACTATGTGCCAGAACCGGACAAGTGAAGAGGAAAGGAGAAGTGACTGTTAAAATTGAAGCTTTGTGAGTATAAGATGAATGTGTCAAGGTTAAAGTATTCCTCTAATCCCAGAGTGAGGAAGGAAAGCTGTAGCTAATAAAGTCCATCCGTGCAGTTTTATCCACTTGCATGCACTTTACTAAAGGAAGAGTTGCAGTCTGGAGACCAATTACAAATCACCCCTCTGATTCTTTTAATCCCTTTATTTCCATATCTGATCAAAATAAAGATTTAGTTTCTCCTGTGTCTAGGAAAAGAAAAAAATCCTAAATTTATTTGCAATACATTGTTTTCTGTTATTGACATGCAGCCTCATATTTTATTTGGAAGCTTTTCTGTTCCTCTGACTATGAGTTTCTCATGGCTATGCATGGGTCTAGATTTGTGTTTGTTCATTGTTTTTTGCTGGTTTGACATGGTTTGGGAAAAAATGGGACCATAAAGCTCAATTCCATTAGAAAGTCCCTACTTTAGATTGACCCTTGGCAATCCCCAGGAACTAGGGCTAGAAATTGGAAGGACAAGCATATGCACAGCAGCAGACAGAACTGATTCCTTAGTTCTGTCTGGTTATGCAAATGTGTTTCTGGTTTCAAAATAATGTAGTCTTTTCTAAAATTTTGGACATGAATTGTGGTACAGCTGCACCCACTGTTTCAGCTACAGGCAATCAGAGACAGCATCAAGGGCTCGTGGTATTTAGAGTAAGAGCAGAGGAGGTCACTGCTTTACTGAGGATCCACCTTCAACAGGTCGCATATTTGGGAGTGGTACCAGGAGGAGTACAGGGCAAGGCAAGGGGGGAGGTCCCTCTTCTCACCTAAGGGCATGTTAGCTATTGCTGACCATCAGTGAGTGCAGTGAATGGTTCAGAAGCTGGACATATTTTATTCAGCACCATGATAAAGAACAGAGAAAGTTAACAGAAAACCCACAGCTCCAGGGAGTTTGAGTGCAAAAGTCTGCAAAGGCCTCAGTGTATGTGTTGGTGTTTGGACACAGATACTTGTTAAAGAAGGTCCTGTCTCGATTGCAAAAAGATGGAACACTTAATTGAGCCTCTCACTTATTAAGGATATGTAATATTATTCTCCATTTTTGACATTTTTCTGCATTTCATTAGTCCTTTGAGAGATTTCCTAAAATATGTTTTGTCGTACCCAAGCCTAATAGCCTATATTATCCCTAAGCAGAGCAGTGTGAGTGAACATGACAGTTGCTTCTGGTATTCAGTGTGGTAGAACATGTATTTCATTCTCTTAATCATTACGCTCCAGATGCAAGAAGTGCCCCACATCAATGAAGTGAGCTTCAGCCTAAGTCTGCTGTGCAGGTGCTAACTCTGCAAGTTCTTTCTGCTCCCTATCACTCATTCCCTCCCTGTTGTTCTTTCGCTCTAAGGCTGTGTTTCTAATGCTGCTCCCCAGCAATGAGAATAAAGTGTGTGCCTGTGAGACAGCAAACCCTGAAGTCTGACTGTTGCAGTGCTGGTGATAAGATGTAAACCAAGATTGCATAGCTCTTCCAGCAAAGAAGTCTAGCTGCGAGTGAGATACTCTGAGCAAAGCTCATGGGGTTTGATTCTGTCCTCAGATAGGGAGAGCCCCAGTGATGCAGAGTATCTTATCAGATCAACCACCTGATTTTACAAGATTTGCAGAATGCTGTGCCCTTAAGCTAAGGCAGATGCTGAGCACTGGGTATGTGTTGCACTTTCATTCAGTGATGGTGTAATTTCTTAATACCTTCCCTGTCACTTAGAAATTGTGCCTTGTGTTAGAGGGACTCGCTGTAGTATCACACCAGTCTCCACTGCTGACTGGGCTCTGCTGAGCATTCTCTAACAACAGTTTCCTGAATGTTGTGAATGAGTGGGAAAAAGCCAGACAGCGCCTCTTTGAATGCCGAAGAAGAAATCCAGGGTGCAAAAAAGTTTGCATGCAGTGGCCAGGTGTCTTCTCTGGGATGTAGCACAACTTGCTTTATGTGGCCAGGAAAAGAGAATAAATTATTTTAAGTGATGTGTGTATGGAGTTAATGAGTAGCAGTGAATGCTACTTAAAGTGCCTGTGCCACGGTTTGCTCAAATGTGGGGAGAATCCTCCTCTCCAGATATTTACCTGTCTTTTTGCCATTTCTCTCTTCAGTACTTTATTGACCCAAAGGTACTGTGAGCCTGGTCCACTGGCAGAATTGGGTTTGCAGGAACTGTCAGCACTAGGGAGCTTAATCCATTTGTATGGGAGTATTGAATATCTTAGTTAACTTCTGACAATATTTTCATTCTTTACTGTTCCTTGCATTTTCACACTACCGTGACAAGTATGAACCATTCTTGATTTGGCATTACTAGGCTAAAATGTGGTTACTAAAATGTGTCAGTGACCTACTGGTCACTCTTTGTGTGCTTATGTTTCTAATGTGTCTTTTGTGTTTAGAGAATGAAGTAAATTTTGCAGGAGAACAAGAAAATATACGCGTCTGGTTATGTTTGAATTTGTAGCCTGTGCTGCTACTTGTGGGAATAAATCTGGTTTGATTATGGATGAAAGTTCCAAAACCATGTGGAGAATCTATTCCTTTTTGGACACACTTGTCTAAATCTCTGCTAGAGGCTTGACGTTCTCAATCCACATCTTGAAGCACTTGCACAAGTGGCTGGTCACTCCTTTCACTTTACATAATCTCTTGACAAAAGTTTCTTAGAACCCAAACTGCCTTTGAAAGTGGGGTGAGGACCTAAAATAATTTACATGTCTTTGTTCCCTGTCTAGTAATCAGGCAACAAGGTCTTAACAATCCAGACCAGCCTGTACCTGAGGCAATAATTCTCTGCAAATCTTTTCTGTGTGCTGCATCCTTGCTGTTTCTGCCCTTGCTCTCAAGCATCTGGGTTGCCTTCTTGTGTTGGAGCATGTCAAGATGCTTTCCTAGTCCATTTGATCTTGCAGGACATCTTGTGAAAGGGCATTTTCAGGCTCATGTGATTTTCATCTGCATTGCAGAGGTTGGGTTTCTAGAGGAGTGAAGGTAAACGTCTCTACAAGTAGCAGTTTTTGGAATGAGATTTAGGTGCATAAATCAACATATGCACTTGAAAAAATTTTGCTTTTGCTCTTCATTGTTAGAATTTCCAGCATATTTTTGAGGTTGGCAAGATTTCCTTCCTCTGCGTGCGAGCAAAGCTTGCCCATATCTCTTCATGTATCTGTATTTATACATATGCTACAAGTAAAAGTAGATTTGAGGGCAAACACTGTAGAATATTGCCTCAGGATTTAAGCTGAGATTGTAATATGTTGCTTGAAGGCTCTGGACAGTACTGCTTGAACAAAGGGACTCTTTAAAGCTGAAAGGGTTTGTTTTCTGTCATGACTCTCAAACCCAATCGATATTTGTTTTATTAACCTGATGGGTGGATTCAGTTTAAAGTCTCAGTGTAGTTTGTTTGAAGTGCTTTGTACTTGGAAGCTCTGTGAGAGGTAAACAATGCTGAGAGTCACAGCAACAGTGCCCTATTGTATTGAGCAAGTCCCTTTTGTATGGAGGCTGTTGACCACTTGTGTTGTTTTTTGAGGATATCAGCCCATGCTTTTTTCCTGACACAACCTCAAGCACTCAAACATCCCAAAGGTTGGTAAATATTTATCAAGATGCTTTAAAAATATTTTTCTCACAAGTGTTTGCTGGCTCTGCTGTGCAGTTTTCTTCTCTTTTAATACTGTAGTACAGATGCAGGAGGAGGTGAACAAGATCATTGTTTGCCAACATCAAGAGCAATGCAGCTGTGCCTGATTACATTAAATCATACGATGACGCACCATTTTTGACATATGCAGCATTTCTTTATTGTAAATTAATCACCCTAAGAATCTATTTTCATTAGTTAGAACATTAGTGTTTTGCCTCTTTATGTTTTGCATTATTTAGAATCATCATGGACCGAGTTGTTTATTTATATAATTAGCTCCATATGCCTTCACTACATTCAACATATGGCTACAACTATGCAGGACTCCTGTCCCTTCAAGAAGCTGTGCTGGCCCTGAAGGCAAGCCTGGGAGAGGTCCTCTGGGCATCTGCATGAGCCTGCAGCATTCACCACCTTGAGTAGTGGTGTGGTGTGGCAGCCACCTTGCACTTAAAATATACCTTTCCTCTTTAACTGGGATTAAAAGAAGAAAATATCCATGCCTGCGATGGGCAGTGACAGCAAGGCTCACCAGTGAGAGGTTGTGTGGGGAGGACCAAACTGTTCTGCAAAACCCTGGTATTGTCTTAGCTGCAAGGGAGCAGCCTTCTCAAAAGCTGACTGTGGCCTCAATTCATTATGATTTTGAGGCATCTGTAGTCCTGCCAGGCTTTCATGCTCAAAAATCCCAAGCTACTCTCCAGCATAATGTGAGGTTGATGGCAAAATCATGAGATTTAAAAAAAAAAAAAAAAAATCAGTTCTGGATTCTTTTATTTTCTTTGATGTTCAAGGCTTCCCATTTCCAAGCTTTTGTTTAAGAATATGAACACTAGAAACTTCGATTTAAATGAAAACTGAGAAAAATCCAAAACTGCAGGATCTCTGGGTCGTATGACTTTGACTATGACTTCCTCCGCATTCCAACTTTGGATATTGCATCATTTGGAATCCTGGCTCCTGGTCACTTGTTGGTTGTTTCCATGAGTGCTGCCGTGGGTACACCTCGTAAAGCAGCTATCCTGCTCGTCTGATCCTCCATCTGCTCCTCAGCTGACCATCAAGGGGATGAAGCCTACGTGCTCTGAGCCAGGGCAGGGGAGTGCCAAGTGGAGGAATAAAGCAGGAATGGGTTTGTAACTCAGCAGGAAAGAAAACTGCAGACCTGCATGCAGAAAATTTGTGAAAGTGAAATATTAAAAAGGGGGCAGGCAAAGTTTAAAGAGAGGGAATAGGCAACCTAAACCTGGTGAAAGAGGGACCCACTGTCTTTTTCAATTTTTACTTTGTTTCTGGGAAGTGTCACTAAAGCAGCCTTGCTCTGATATTGGTATTTTCTACATCCTTATCACAGTTTCCACGTGTGTCTGTGGAGAGAATGATTGTACCCAAGCACTGGCAGCACCTAAGCTATCTGAGTTTAGGCATTAGATATAATTTGGGAGCATGGTTCCCCAGTGAATGCTTCAAAACAGTGAAGGGTGCTTAAAGGTGTGCTAGTCAGGGGACGTGCAATTTCCCTGTAGCTGCTGCTTCCTTCTGATTTTATATTCTGTTTCATGAAAACACTAAGTGCGAGTGCCCCAGATCTGCAGCACAAGTTAGCAAGGGAGCTCGGTACAGCCAGGAGACCTGTGCCAGCCATCCTCTCAGTAGTGGAGCACTGCTCTGTTATTTACCAATTTTATTCCCCAAGCCCTCAGGAATTAGGGAAGAATTACTGCCCCTTTCCAAAGGATATCAACAGTCAGGCAGATTAAAGACCTTGCTCATGGTTGCACACAAAGTCTGTACTTAACCTGACAAATGAATTTAAGCCTCTAGAGTCCTAATCCAGAGCCCTTTCTACTAGAGGAAAGATAACTAATCTGAGCTCTTGAACTCTATGAGCGTGAGAGCACTTTCAGCAGGGCTGGCACGGGAAGGCAGCAGCCCACTGCTGGCATGGGCTGGCCAGAGCTGGCTCCCAGCTGCCAGGCAGCAGAGTTAGCACTGGGGCAGCCATCTTTGCTCCTGGTAGTAAAGTGGTGGAACGTGCAGACCTATCCTATTCAGCCTTTAGAGTTTTCCCGAGGTTTCCTATCTGGTGCCCTTTTGAATGGCATCTTCTCAGCCAGGGACCCAGGACATGGTTAGTGCTCCAGACGTGTTCTTGCCTTATAGTGCAGTGAAAGTGAGGGGATACCCATAGAAAGGAGACATAGGACTGTGAGCCAGGAAAGAGCTGGGGGTGAGTTGGAATACAATCTTTCTGTCTTGTAGCTCTGCCCCTAGAAGAGTTTAATACGCAGTTATTATATTTTGTGTCAGTGCTCTGAACCACTTTTTCTATCCTGTAAACGGCTTATGTAGGAATGTAGGGCAGATTTACCCCATCTATGGGGTTACAAGTTACAAAGTGTACATATCTTCTCCTCCTCCTCTTCCAACATGTGCTTCATCCTTGAGCTTCCAACCTGATCCTCTTTTTCTCCCCAGGCTGTAGCTCCTTTGCTCTGTTGCAGTGGCTTTGCAGGCTTGGCTGATAGACTGCAACACATATCCACAGAGAAGCATATGCATGGGCAATATGATTCATGTTGTGTGAGTGAACTCATTCCAACAGCTTTAAGCAATTGGTAATTTCCCTCAGGCTCTGCCCCTTCCAGTGTTTGCCACCCCAGCAACAACAATAAGGCGGCAACACCAAGAATGACCTGTGTTACTCATTGACCAGAAGATATTGACCTGGGCTAAGTATTGCTGTCAATCGTGGGCCATCCCACATCTACTCACAGAGAACACCACAGTGGATTGTAGCATTAAATCCTCTCTCTGCAGTTATACTGAATACCATTCATTTTGGACAATGCACAAGAACTGTTTTTGTTATTCATTACCAAGTCCTCTGAGGATATGCCTTTTTTCTCTCTTTCTTCTGGTGATTGTTTTAAAACCCTTGAATCTTTAATTGGAATGAAAATTTGCTTTATTGCTCAAGAGTCTTAACAATATAGCAGTTTGAATTAAATGCTCAGACACAGCTCAGCATGCTCCCTTCCACGCTGTTCTCAGCCCCCCTCTCTCCCATGTGCTATACAGTCATGTACACTTTTCTCGCCCCTTAAACATATTCTCTTCCGAGACTTCCACACAGAGAGATGCTGTACAACCCCCACTGCACGAACAGCTACCTTCTCCATCTGCAGCTTGTTCCTTTTTCGTCATAATTCTTCCGTGTATTCTCTCCTTTCCCTAACATCTCCTGAGCTGAGGTGTATCCTGCAACTGAGGTCCTGACACTGCAACTGCCACTGTGGAAAAAAGAGCACAGCACCTGCTTCTCCATGTCTGGGTTTTACTCCTGGTTGGAGTGGTAAGAAGAACATCCCTCAAATGATGAACGGGTTTAGGCTTTCAGAAAGAACATTTCCAATGGACTTGAGCTTAGTGTCATCAAATTCTGCATAAATTAGTGGTTTAACAAAATAATGATCTTTACTGAAAATATAGAATATTTTCCTTTTCCAAATAAATTATTTCAATAACTCCATATCACTTTATCACCCAGCCTTTAGAAGAATGACAAAACAGCCAATAGTCCCCAAGTCTATAGGTCACTTACCTCTTTTCCCCGATACATAAGGATTGCTCATTCATCAGATACTTACTTTTCCCTTCAAGTAAAAGGGGACAGGAAAAGTTGAAACAAAGATGACTTTATTCCTGTTTTCTGCTTTCTCAATACTTTTTGTGTAAGGCTTAAGTGGGAATAGTGTTCAGAAAAAAAAAAAAAAAGTGTGTTTGAGTACAAGCTCCTGTTTAAACAGGATACATTTCAGGCTGCCAAGAGGACTTTTACAGAACTAAATACAAGGATCTTAACTGAAAAGGAAAAGAAATTTAATATCTTGACAGAACCTTTTTTATGATTTATTTTTACAACGGGCTATTAATGTGTGTGCATGATTCCTTAGCCTTACGTAAGTGACATGCTTTTTTGCATCTATAAATATTCAGGTTAGCATATGCAGGACGTTGATTTTATGGGTGATACCAAGACTTACATTTGGTGCAGAAGGACAGTTCAGATGACTGGCTCGTAATTATTTATTTTTAAATGTGTGATCCGCGTGTTTCAAAAGCTGCTTTGTTGTTGGAGAGATGGCCTGAAAAAAAGCTCAGCAGCTTGTTATTTCGCGCAACCGGGCTTTCACCGTCGCGGCGTCGAGCAGAGAGATGAGTCTGCTCTTGATGTTTACCCACCTTGGGCCCGTGTTTGCCTAATATATATGAAAGGGATCCTGTTATCATCAGGCAGGCATTCCGGAGGAAACACTTTGGTAGCCGCAGCCAGGGAGGGGAGCGGGGGATGCTGCCGCCCTCCCTCCCTCCGTCCCCCCCTCCGTCCCCCAGCGCAGCGCGGCCCGGGTCTGTCCGTCCCTCCAGCACCATCTAGCGGGACCCCCGCAGCTGCCGGGGGCTGGAGATTCCGGGGAATGCTCCGGTGGTCTCACCAAAGAGTACGGAAGTGTCTCGACTCTTGGTTACAGTTTTCCCAGGCTGGGTTGGTACCTGCCCGCTTGCCCGTGGACACTGCTGGGCACCAGGGCTCGCCGGTGCTCCCGCTCGGCTTTTGCCACTGTTCTGCACGAGCTGGGAAAACCGCTGCGCCTATTTTTGCTTTGGCTTTCCCATCTGTGTAACACATGGCATGGTTGAGTAAGGTTAATAGGAGGCATAAATAAAGGCAAATGACCACGAAATCCTGAACTCAGATCTGCTGATAATACAGTTTTGCTACTTATCGTCCGATTTGCTCTCAGCTTTGGTGTGGCTTTACCATCCTGCTCACCGCACAGCAAGGCAAAGGTTGTTCCTATGTCCCAGGGCAGCTGTGCTGCACGTGCCCTGGCCGGAGCAGAGAGTGTTTATTTAGAGTTAAAAAGTAACATTTGGCCAGTGGGAGGGGATGATGAGGGAAACAGACAGGGGCAGAATGCTTTTGTAGCAGAGTAAATAGGTTGCTTGAAGAGGGAGCCGCTTGTGGTGGTAGAGGGCACATGTGCTCAGAGTATGCCCAGGGCTACGGCTGCAGACGTAGAGATGCTTCAGAGCAAAAACTGTCTGAAAACTGAAGCAGGATTTCCCCTTACCTTAACTGAAGGGCAGTATTGCCTGACATACATTGTAGAATAAAACCCGACAGATTTGCACTGATGTTCCTTTAGTTTTTCTTGACCTGGGCAGGGGGCAAGACTGCCCTGCAGCCTCCATGGGGATGCATAACACGGGCCGTGTTCCCAGCATCCCATGGCAGGAGTGCACAGTCGTCATGCTGACGTTCCACTGCAGGAAGCTGCTGGTTCCAAAGAAAAATCGCAGTCACTGTGTATTTGCATAAGGCAGAGCTCAGAGACTTCTGGCAAGCAAAAGCAGAAATGTCTTTCCCCCAAATGCAAGCAGCCCTTGCCAATCAACTAGTGTTGAAGTTTTAGTCATAGCTCAAAGAGACCTTCCCAGTGAACCATGTCAGCCTGTTAATAACATGAAGATGCCTTCTAATAGATGGGTCATAGCTGGATCCTGGGTTAAATATACTCAAAGGCCCTCAGGATATGATTAAAAACTTGTAAACCCCCACCATCTTAAGCTGCAATTCCACCACCTTTCTCTCCTGCATTTCCTAAAGAAAGGGACAACAATTCAGAATTTTCTTTTAAATCACATAAAAGTTCAGTTTTCAGTGTGTATTATTAGAAACAAAGGCTTAAGTTTACCCATGGAACAGATATGATCGTGAACAAGTTAAACTCCCCCACGCACATACCTTAGCTCTCACCTGTCATTTGAGGTATGGTTCACGTTAGGTGTCTGCTCTACTGGCAGCGACTCTGCCTGGTAGCATCAGCTGCCATATGAGATGCACGCCTATCCAAATTCACCTTTCAGAGGGCACCAAACAGACATGATAAACTAATGTTTGATCTTAGTTTCACAGCAGAATTAGGTCTCAAGTAGTTCTCAGATTTGTGCCATGTTGTTTCAACAGGGCACCCCAGCAAGCAGTACTTTCTTCAGCATAACCTTGTGTTAGGTTAGAGAGTCAGGCAAACAATCTTTTGATATGCTATGGATGCAGCAGTCTCTCCTGACTTCACTGAGGTTTCTCACGTTTGGAGACCTTGCCTGATTCAGGCCCACGAAGATTATCAGTTCGCTGATCTGTTATTTCTTTGTTAATGCAGTAGTAGTTTGGGGAGTTGTAAATTGTCATCCAGAATTTCTACCAAACCGCTTCTACCCTGGATTACTGATCTGTGTTTTTGCAGATCTGGCTGAGAATGAAATTTGCTTCTGAGCAGCTGCCAAACAGGGCATCTGTCAAGAAATTTACATACTGTTATATTTCTGTAGTTCTGTACTCTATGTAAATAATATTTGCCTCCTGGCATCTTCCTCGCAGAACTGATTTCTTCCCTGTGGTTTCTTGCCAGAATCTTGGCCATTTCAATAATTGAGACTCACACTGAGACCTCAGAAATGTTAATACCCAAAAGCACTAAAATCACAGAACACTGCATGATTAAAACTGTTCTAAAAACTGCATCAACAATCAAACCCAGCATATCCAGAGAAACATCATATTTGCTTGCCCCAGTTCTGTGCCCTTTCATAATACAACAGATGGAAACTGGAGCAACACCTGCTCAGCCGATATTTGTATTCTAGAGGAAGGTGGAGCTGGTTGGCCAGTACAGCTATGCCCATTCCATTTCACCCAGCACCAGAATAAGGGGATCAAGGGATGTACAGGAGTGTTGAGAAGGTAGGCTCATCACCAGTTTCACCAATCCATATGTAATGCCAAATATCCCATTACCCACAGCCAGCTAGCACAGTGCTCCTCTAGCTCAGTTCAGGAAATAGCAGCAACCTGAGAGTCAGGAATTTATAACCAGCTCCCTAAGGGTCTCTTTAATCTTGATCCAGGAGGGAATGCATCTCCAGCCTTTATCAGCAGGGTCTTCCCAGGCAGGGTCTGATTCTTGTCTCTGTGAGTGCTCTATCAACAAAATCATATGTACATCTAGGCAGCTAAATAAAACAGGTCCAGGGAGCAAGCTGGACTGCAGATTGCCTTTGCTGCCTAATTGTTAGCACACTCCTGACACGAGCCAGGGAGAAGTGTACGCAAGGACTATTCCCAGCTGTGTGGTACAGTGAATGCTGTGCTGTCTGGCTCCTTCCAGCTTCTGTGGTTTGCTTAATTCCATCCACCACACCGTCCTCCCAGGCTTTGCACCCTTGGGAGGCCCCCTCATGCCTTACCTGCCTGAGGATATGCAAGGTATAACCTCAGCATCTCGCTATGAAATCTTGGAAGCTGCAACACATTATGCACACACTCTGAACTGAAAAAAATAAATGAAAAATAGTAATTATGTATTAGACCTCAGGGCATCTTTGCAGCCTAAGAAAGACTCTGGAAAGTGCTACATGGTGTGGTTAGGCCATAAAAGGTCCCTGGTCCTGGTTGACCAGCTTTATAGTCAAAGGTGTTGCTATGTTTATCATGTTTCAGACAATGTAAAAACTCGGTGAGCTGTGTAATCCACAAAGGAAAATTGCATTAACCCATCACCATGCCCTACAAACAAGTGGAAGGGTTGTGCAGTATAGGTGTCTCTCTAGTTTTGCATAGTATTTCTTACTCTCTCCCATGTTAGCTATCCTGGTAGAGGCCCATTCTGCTTTCAAATGAAAAGTCATTTTATTACTTAAATGCATAAATCACAATATTATCTCTCTATCTTGATGAACTATGTTTTCTAATGAACACATGCATGTTCCATATTAATTTACACTGTTGAAGGGAATTGGGTCCTCATATTTTTAAAGCTGAACTGAAAGGCATTCATAATTCATTCTCATCAATTTAGCTTTGCAGGAAAGAAGTATGAGAGATAGGAGCTTCTTTGCTTTTTCCTTGCCTTTTTGGGAAAGACATTTTTTATATGTGATATGCTATGAGATACAGGGAACAAGTGTTTCGAGAGAGAAGAAACATTGCATGCATACACAGAATTGCACTGCTTTGAATTACAGCACTACGAACCCAAATCAAAGTTACTGACTCTTAGTGAAGCTATTTTGGTTTTGCAGGACTGTTTTTTTCTGGTCTATTACAGTACAGACCGGTGAAATCTGAATAGGCAAGGCACCAAATGGGGCAAAGGCATAACAAAAAGAGCAGGGATGTGAGGTGGAAGCACATGGCCAGTTCACTCCACGAGATCTGCGTCCCCGTCCTGCTGAATGTGAGTGAGAATGGAAGATCCCAGCCCAGTGGCAATGCTCAGAGAGGCAGTGTGTTGCATGGTCACAGGGTCAATCAGCAGTAGAACTGGACAGGATCTACTTCATTGTCAAAGTGTTTAAAAGAGGTAGAAAGGTTTTTATGGGGCCTCCCTCCCACTTCAAGATCACCCTAACCAGCTGAGCTCTGCGGGTCAGCAGAATCTCTTGCTCTTTGAATGACTTCCCGGGGCACGGAAGTTATGCTGGGATTCTCTGAGTGAGGGCTCAGAAGCATGCTTTCTTGCTGTTATATAATTATATTTTTCTCCAGAGGCTGTTTACAGTAGATTCACATAGAGTAGTGAACAACTGGCTCTCATTATTTTTATAAAAACTCCTGCTTGATCAGATCATGCTAGCAGAATCACTTCAGTCTTCTCTTAATTAGTTTATTTCTTCAGAGGGGATTTTATTTTTTCTGCAGTTTCACTGTATTTCCTATGTATATTCTGGAGCAAAAAGAAATCAATTCTTTAAGGAAGTTGCTTATTTCAAGAGGAAAGTTCTTTGTTTAAATGGGCTCCAGTGCATTAAGAACTGAGCTGGATGCTACTAAGATGACAGCATTTCCAAACATATTCCTCTGGTGTTTAGCAAGGTTTAGGGAGTTGCCATGGAGGTGTATTTGCCTCCAGATGAGTCAGAATTATTGAAATATGTCTGTCTGAATCAGAAAATTTTATTCCAAATTATGAAAGGGGTGCAAGCCTTCCTCTTTGAACAGCATCTCCCCCTGCAACTCCTTTCTTCCCAGCTTGCTGTCACTTTGCTCCCAAAACATTTTCCTCTTTCAGGTCCTCTCCTGCTCTAGTGAGTATGTGAGGGTGTCTTCTCTGCTTCTTCAACCGGAATTTGAGGCAATGTGCCTTTCCACCTGGTGGAAACTTTGAAATCAATGGAAATCTTTTCTTTCATTGGCTCTCTTAGTTATTTGATTACCTACACCCCATTTGCCATCCTTCAGGGGAATTAGAGGTAGTCCCTTCTGAATCCCCAGTAAATGTGCAGTGGCTGGAATGTTGCCCCTCTCCCTGTGCTTTTGGGCTGCCAAATTTCTGTATGACCTCGTTCTTCAGAATTGTGTTGTCCTCATCCAGGGAAATGTAAACAGTATATTGAAAGAGTGATTTAGGGGAAAATTGCCTTCGCTGGGCATTGCATCCATGATTACCTTAAAAATATGTCCAATAAGTCATAGGCCTGAGTGAAGAAAGAAATATTCATAGAAGAGTGATCAAATGTTCCTCTTTCTTCTTCCCAGGGTCTGTGAACGGGAATGCATTTGAAATTCTTCAGTCTCTTGTCAACATCAGAAATAAGTGCTCAGACCTGCCACCAGCAGAGCCCCGTGCTGCTGTGGGCTAGCAATTGCAACAGCTCCCTTTTGTGTTATGTGGGCTGTCCTCTGGCTACAGGAATGTTATACCTCCCTGAGCATCAAGGTGTTTAGGGAAAAATATCTGCCTTGCTTCTTTTTATTTTTTCCTACATCCTCTGAACCCTGACACTATCAGAAAAGATACTATCAGTTACCCCTTTCTGCACTCCCACGTGGGTTTATCTCTGTAGTGAGGAGGGCAATTGCTAATGTCTGTAGAGATGCACATACAGGTACAAAGATCAAAATAGTAAGCACATGTCAAGCATAACTATGTTACACCTGCCTGCATGTCTTCATCTGTGTAGAAAAAAACAGCACCAAAACCACTTTGGTTGTGTTCTTAGCCTAAATTCACTTTACCAGCCTCAGGTTTTACAGAGCCACTTATCACTAACTCTGCATTGCCTCAAAGCAGGGATTTCCCATGTTACCTTTTGCAATGCCAGAAGCACTAATCAAATGGAAAGAGGTCTGCTGCAGCCATATGTAACCTCATGACCTGGAATTGCTTGCTTTTGACTGTGGGCAACCTTGCTCTACCTTTACGAGGAAGTCTAGAAGAAAGCAAAATTGTTAAGAGTCTGCAGCTACAGCAAGGTGAAATCTGTGGTACTGAAGGCACAGAAGAGCAGGTGCTCAGCTGATGTCACTATTCCCAAAGTTTTTCATTCAGTGAACTTAAATTAATCTCTTTTCCCAAACACACAGTGTTTTAAATTCCAGGCAAGACAGTGTGAGCAGAGAAGTGGTCCCTGACTAGAGCAGGTGGACATTCAACTCTATTTCATAAACATGGATTTTGACATCACATTTCTTCTGGTTAACTCCCACACTACAGAAGGTTAAATGTAATTTTTAATTTTCATTCTTAAGAAACTGATGGGGTAAGGTTTGACAGAAACATGTCTAGCAGTCTGTCTTCAGAGGCCATCCCAGGCACGTGAACCTTATCTGTCTCCTACACCTTTTGTTGTCAGTGACACATGTTACTTTTCCGACATAATCGTGATGTCAAAATTGGTATAAACCACATTGTTGCCTCTTTTTTTGTGTCACATTGGTCCGAACCCAGGGGTGGACACTTTTACTATTTGTGCAGTCAGATATACTAGCCCAGAGCAGCTCAGAAATTAGTGACAAACTGTTAAGTCATTCATATGCAGAGCCAGAAGAACTGAAATATCTGTGGAATTGCGCTAAAACTCGATTGCGCTTTTTGTTGAAAAGGTGTTTCACATCTCAGAAGATTATTTGCTCTTAGAAAGCCTTACTTCTATCAAAAATTTTGTAGCACCGAAAAATATTGTAAAATTTAAAGGAACAGAGTGGTAAAGTTTTTACACTCAAGAAATCTGGGAAGAAGCCACGTCAATAGGATCAGTCTGTGATTCTTCCCATTTGCAGCGAAGTGAAGTAAATAGTCAGTACTTCACCAAATGTCTTCCTTCCTTGGAGCAAAGCACTCACTGTGCCACCTTTTGCGGTTTCCTCAAACATGATCTCACCCTAATGCATGTGTTCAAGGTGCTAACAAGGAGAAGCAGATGAGGTATTCATCTTTCACCCTATCCCAAGGGATTTGGAGCATTTGGTCTTGTAACACTTGCAGCCTATGTGTTCTGGGGAGTTGGGGTCCTCTGATTGTTTGTGAATGGGGCTGACCCATTTGTCCTTCCTCACCAGGATGTGACTGGCAGCTCATACAGGTCTTGGCAATTATTTCTCAGTGCAGGCCTGCTCTAGCAGAGCTTTCCGTGAAGATGTGGAACATCACAGCCTTAGGTGTTTGCCACCACGACGGTCTTTATGTTGAGGTCCTTCAGAAATGGCTGCCTGCATGCAGGGTACTGTCCAGTTTCTTCTGGAAGCTGTAAGCTTGGAGAAAAGCAAGCACCAAAAATTTGGTAACTGATTCCCCAGATGCACACAGATTTACCACTTTCATAGGTTTTTAGATTTCATAGATTTAAATCAACTTTAGCTGGCACTTCTATTGCTTTTAATTTACTATATTCACTCCTTGTAATTACTTTTTTGTGCTGCTGCTAGTGCTAGCTACATTACGATCCTGTCTTTGTTATTGCTCTTTATTTGGCATGGGAAATGTACACAAACTTCTGAGCTGTAAACATTGAGACACATTAAGAGGAGAAACAGACAAACTGAAGATTTCACTTCCACACAGAAAGGTTGTATCACCAAAATTATTGTGAAATTGAAGGGAATCAAACTTTTAGTTTGCTTATGCTCTTTACATTAAAAATTTTAGAGGAATTTTAGCTACAAAAATTCAGACACCTACCTAAACTAACTGAGGAAACTTGGCTCCCTCTGTAGTCAGTGAAGAGAAAGAGAGAATCAGCTCCAGATAGCAATTCCAGCCCAAGAGATCAAAATTGGCTTATTATTTTCCATGAAGAACTAGACATCCTGCACCAGAAATATGTGTTGCAGGTTTTGCCATTTTCTAACGCTTTCATGCATCTTTTACTTACTTAGTTTCTCACTTACTGAAAAGACCTTTACAAAAATATTCATGAACCAGAGAAACTTACATGCAGAATTTTTCACGTGTTCCAAGTCCAGGTCATGTACTAAGCTTTCTCTTTTGAGAATTTGGATTAAATATTCAAACTTTTAGGAGAGTCAACACTGGTCTCTGCAACTGAGCCTTGTATCTAGTGTCACACCCAATTAATGCAAAAGCCCCACAAAGTCAGCTCATCCATGCTATTTTATCTGTATGAATGGGATTTCTAGTAACGGTTTCACACACTGTTCTTCTGCCTTTTCCACCTCTTCTGCTGATTTGGCATATAAACATCAGCCTGTTTTCAGTACACACAGAGGAAATTTTGAATATTGATGAGGTTTTTTTCTGCTTTAAATGTAAAGGGCATTGTGCCATATGAAAACCTTCTTTCCCTCTCTCTTTTTAACATGTAACTTCACATAGACGTTAAATGACTTTTTTCTTAAGTGAGAAATGTGGCCAAAAGGTTTGAGACCCTATAAATCAAGCAAAGTTGCTTTTAAGTTGTCATCTATCTTTTGCAGTGTAAGTTAAGAAAAAAAAATTGTATTATCTTCCATGACAATGAAGATACAGCTGGTAGGACTGGAAATATGTAATAAAAAAAAGGGTGTAACACCTGTCTACCTTGCTCTGGGGCCAATCACGAGTCCTCTCAGTTTGCTGTTATGTCAGTGGGGCGTGGGAATTGCTCATCTGCTGAGTAATTGGCATTGCTCTCAGAAGGCTCTTCCTTCTTTCTCTGAGATACACACACATGTAAACAAACTGGTCTTTTAAACTGCTGGGATTTATTTTAGACAATAGAAGATTTCACTACAGTGTTTGACAAGAAACAAGAACAAAAATTCCCCAGATTTCTTTGGAAAATTTCAAGGTTTTTAAAACCTGTAAGAACAATGATATTCTGCTCCTAAAATTGTTGTCAGGTTTTTAAAAAGCATTAAAAAATATATAGAAGCAGTATTTTTCATAAAAAAAATCTGTCCCCATTGAGACATATTTTGTTTGCTTGTTTATTTTCTTCACTTATCAATCTGACTTTGTTTCAGGTTGTTCCTTTCAACAGATTACAAAACTGCATAGAATGAGCCCTGTCATTCTTGTAATAATTTTCTGTGCAATATTACTGACTTCAGCACAGCTATTTGCTATTGTGGTCAAACTGAAAGGACAAGGCATATCCTCCTTGCAACAGATGCTTTATCAAATACATATCTTAAATCTGTTGCTTTCACTAAATTAAATCAGCTTTGCTGATTCATAAATTTTTGGCTGAGCCCAAACAAATCTCCCACTTAACCTATCAGAAATTTTGCTCCGCCCTAGGATTTTTTAAATCATTATTCATAGAAAGGGACAATTAATATTAGTCAAATATATTTTACTAGCTAATGCTTTTAGAAGTCTTTCTAATAGAGTTTATAATTTAGGAACGACATTCACTCATCTTCCAGTGTATCTTAAACCTTGCTTTGTAGATTACTGCAAGTTCATTGAGGAAAAAACCAAGGAGGCATCAGGAGCTAATATTGGTGATGAGAAGGATAAAAGCAGAAACCCAGCAGCAAATACTTTGCCTGTTTGAGCGAGAGATTTGAAACTTTCCCCAGCTTGTGGGTAATATCAGATTTCCCCCTCCCTGTCCCCACCCTCCTACTGAGATCAAAAGACAATATTCCTGGCTCTTTGTAAGCACTGTGCCATCTGCACAGCTCCATTTGTAGAAGCAGAGTCCGACTCACCCTCTGTTTCCTCACTTACATGTATGATACAGTCTCTGCCACCAGAGATCTGATGTGGTAGGAGCAGTTTTCTTATGTGTGAGCCTAACAAATTGAAACCTGCTCATGTGCTCATCCTAGCTTGAACAGCTTCCCACCATGTCAAACATCAAGATCACAGTCAGTGTTTCAAGGCAAAAAATGAGCAATGGATGCTGGTTTTTTTATAGTGCCGCAACTCTAGTGGACAAAAATGGTGTTTATTAAGTATTTGTGGCCTGATAGAGCTATCTGTTCTTGTCGCATACTGAGGAAAGGTAAGATGTATAGGAAGCCATGTGAAATGTTCTTCAGATGGTGGCCTTCCTGTCACCATTCAAAAATGTGTGAAACCCCAGCTGACCGGAGACTGCCCTGGTCCTGGTGGTCTAGAGAACACTGCTTACTTTAGTGCAGCATGACAAATCCAATCTTCCCATGGGTATTTCCAACCTTGGTGGCAGTGCTGAGAGAAGACAGATGATGCCTCTCTCAAAAAGTTATGGGCCAAATCAGTTGGAGGAAAGAAATTTTAAAAGGAAGTAAAAATTGTAATTGACAACTGAGGAGAAACATTTTCTCAGATGGACAAAAGTCAGACCTTCACATTTGGAAAAGAGGATTCTTCCGTTTTTCTAAAGAAAATATCTGCAAGTAAAATTATTCAAACAAAACAGAAAAGAAAAAAAAAAACCCAATATTTGAGACATGGATAAAAAAACCAAAGCAACTAAATTAAGAAAGTTCACAGCAATTTGTATAACTTATAAGCTAGAAATTTAAGAATTACAGGTGAAAAGGGATTGTTTCTACAATAAACTTTTCTGGCAGAAATTAATCAGGAATGATTTTGTCTCTTTGGACTCAAATTATTGTGGACATAATTAAAAGTATTTTTAATAACACAGAAAAGATGAAAATGCTTGGAAATTATTTTACTTTCATGTGGGAGTGTTCAGACAATATTTCACTTTAGTGTGGGGAAGATCCAAATGATGTCACCAGCTGTGGGTGAAACACTTTTCACTCCAAGCAGGAAATCTGAATGTGGGCATTTTCAGTCTGCAGGTCTTGCCACCCTGCTCTTTTGGTGAATTTAGGGTATCTCTCCATGTTTTGTAATGCCATTGGTCAGCTTTTGCTTATATGTGATCCCCTTCTGGTTTTGGACAATCTGAGGACTTCCCATGACACCGCAGGCTCTCAGGTCAGCCATTCTCTTTGCCTCAGTGGTTTACTGTCTTGGTAAATCTACGCTATTTCTGATTTCAGGTTCAGGGTTTGCCCTTTGATGCTTCACAGGTGGAAGTTCAAAACCTTGAACCCCTTCTGTGCTGCATTTCTTCATGTAATCTCTGTATCATGCTACAGGTTTTGTATCTGCTGGAATTACAGGGAATACATATCTACCTCTCACAAAGTATCCCAAAAGCGTGGATGTCAGTAAGACCAAGATGTCCAGGTCACAGGAGTACGACCCTGTCTGAGACCTTGCAGTGGAGCTCCAAGTCTGTGGCGCTGGTTGTGGAAGAATGAGGTGTATTTGCTATCCCTGCATAGTTAAAATGGACCTGTTCTTTACAAAGATTGAAGAGCCAGGCCACAGTTGACAGGAAATTTTTTCCACAACAGCAACAGCTCTGGGCAAGTCTGGAGGTGGGCTCTAAGGAAGTGCAGTACTCGCACTGTGCCCAGCCAGGGTCTGCTCTGAGTCGGCTCTTGTGAGCTCTACCAGTCCTCCCTGCTCTTCCCAGAAGCAGAGGTGTGAAAGGTGATGGAATAAATGCATCAAGCTTTCAGGTGAGCTTGTGCATCCTAGTCCTACACAAAACGTGCATGAAGGCTGCTTTGGCAGGCAGTTGCAGATAGATGCACTTTCCCTTACCTCTACTGCACAGATGCTTCTTCCACTCCAACAAGGAGAAAGTCTTGTGCACAATCTGCTGTCTTGCCCCAGGCCTAGCTGAGAACCCCTGAGGTGCAGAGAAAGCACCACTACTGTGTATATATATAGGTAGTATTCAGCTCACATACTGTCCACCTTTTCTTGAATCAGACACCCTGTTGCACACTGGGTCTGTGCTTGGTGTATGCTGTTGGCAAATTAAAAAGGGTAAGTTCATCACCGAGGTTGTACAAATTTTTCTTTGAATCAGCAGGAACAAAAATAAGCTGCCTCCATTTGAAGAGACTGTACAAACTCTGTTTTCCTGCCTCTGTTCATAAAGCTCTTGAGAATGCAGCATCTTCAGCTGTTAAGAAAAATGCCATAAGGTTTTTACAACACAGGCAAGCGAAAAAACAGTCTGAGATTTGGTATTTTGGTTTACTTCTCTGCTTCAGATAAATGGTTGGAGCCAGAGACACCAGAGCCACAGTGAAGCAACAGATTTCATGGTAAGAAGTTGAACCAAGTCCTGCTGTGCAGCACTTCATGCAAAACTCAGATTGCCTCTTTCCAAGGAGATGAAGATGCCTGCCTGTCCAATGGAAATCTCAAAGTGGCCTCACCTGTATGGGCTACTGTTGGGTTGGTTAAGTGAGTGGCATTAACAAGCAGTGACCTAAAACCTGTTACTGTGTCCTTCAAGAGAAATTCATCCTGCTATACTTGTATAGAGCTGGTCATGTTCATGGAGCGCTGCAGTAACATAATTTATTAAGCAGCACACCCCTGCCTGCCGTGCTCTGCTGCAGCACTCTCCCAAAGGGACACTGAGGTCTAAATCCTGCAGGACCCAGAGCTGGCTCCTTCCCGAGCCTCTCTTCTGAAGCAGAGCTATGATGCAGGACACCACCACCAGTGAAGAGGACCATTGTTGTCCACCTCCAGCACTTGGCTATGAGCCACCATACATACATACATTGTGGGATTTTTTAATTTTAATGGCTTTTTTTAATGTGCCAACAGGACTTCCAAGCCTTAAGGATGCACTGAGTTTTATTTTCAAGTTAATTTCAAATGGAAACCTTAACTGTGTATTGTGCTTAAAGGAAACTTCTCTGTAAGCCAACAGCTGGCTTTTTAAAAATGTGTCCCATATTTTTAGCCCAGAATCCCCTCCATGAATCCGTTTTCCTTGGGTTTTGATGTTTTACCTTCGTTTAGCTCCACCACCATCAGCAGTCCTCTCTGTTTCCCCAGGGGAAGGCAGAACAGGACCCAGCCTGTTCTCCTCAAGAAACAGATCAGGAAGCCAGCGTACTAAACTCTGATTATTTCTCTGGCTCCGTGTATTTCCTGAGAGATCTGGAAACAGAATCATACATACAAGTTATTTAGCTGGAGGCGAGCTATGAAGATGATTATTAAAAAAAAAAAAAAGAAGAAATGTTGTGGAGGGAGTGAATGAAGATAGCATGTGATGGCTTTTGTAACAGCAGACTATAGAATGTTACTATCTTTTAGGATACGTTTAGGTGTATATTACAATCAGGAAACAAATTTCTTTCCTTTAGGCTGGTCTACTTGCTCTGAAAGACAGCATTCGACAGCTTTTGCTCTGAGAATGGGTCTCTTGGCTTTTGGGTGGGGTCCAGGCAGAGCAGTTGCAGATCTGTCACCAGACAAGCCTACTCTTAGTCATTGTGATATGACAATGGATGGGCATTTCTGGGAGTGCAAAACACACAGCTGTCTTCTAGTTTTACTGGTTGTTGCGTATGCATGTGTATCCTTCAGAAGAGTGGCAGCTGAAAGGGTTTGATTCTCTTCCCATTAAAAATAAATTGCAAAAATTGTATTGATTTCAGTGCAGGAGGATTGGACCCTTAGCCTTCAAGAGGATATTTAATATATTCCGTTACCAGCATCTTAATGGGATACAGCTATACCATGCTGCACACGCAGCTACATATGATACAGCTCCCTCAGGCTGCTTGTCAATATGCTCTCCACTTCAGAGACTAGTACATAAATACAATTCACATGCTCTGTCTTTAGTCATGCCACAGTTTTGTCAACCACATCACATTTTTCTGCCTCAGGCTGTGGTGTATGCTATTAACACATGTCTCCGGACTCAGGTCAGAGAGTGCAGGGACAGCATTGCATTGCTTCTGTTTTCATGGGACTTTCCTGTCTTTTCTTGTCATGCAATTATATTGCCTCATTCCTATTTTGGCTTTTTTATTATTATTATTTTTGCCTACCACACAACATCTATTTAATGTAAATACAACATAATTTGTACAATTCATTCTGCTGTATTTTTCAAGTAGATGTAAAAAATGCTGAAGTGTAGGAAAAAACCTCTGTAGCATATGACTGTTCTGAGTAAGTAAAATCCACTCATTTTTTCAAATTGCCACCAAATCTTCTTTCTCAAGTTTTCTTCCAGAAGATTTTAAACCTGTGGTTCCTTAGAACTGACTGAAAATCATCACAGGTTGAAATCTTGATTAACCTTTGAACCCTTGAGAATTAACAAGGGAAAAACCTTTGGCCCACTTAGAAAAATATTTTTCCCAGTCATAGAGCTGGTCAGCGGTTTTGCAATTTTCCATATGAAATTTCATAGAAATTGTGAGGAAAGGGGAACAACCATCAATATCTCTTTTGTATTTAACTAACACCAAACACTCTGCAGCTGAAGAGGCTGGATGGTGTATCACGTCAGGGGTTCTTTGCTGCTCCCTATCTTCATGGGCAAGGTTTCTCCCAGGATGCTGGCATTATGCTGGGACTTCTTCCCTCTCTCTCTGGACTGATTTTGCCATAGCCTAATATACACAGCAATGGAGTAGATGAAAGCTGACCAAGGGCACACAGAAGGCAGTTCAGCTGTAACTGCAAATCCCTCTTCCTCCATCCTTGTTGACTGACCCCACCCATTAGAACAGCTTTTGTCTAAGAAAAGAAAATCAACATAAGACTACATAGACACATGACTTGCTTTGTCTCCATCAGCAGCAGTAGCTGGATGAACAAAGAGACAGCTCAGCTTCCTGTACTTTCTGGATTCAAAATGGAGAATACCTTACTATAGCAGTTACTTCTTTCATCTTGGACACGCTTCTTCATAGAGAAAACGGAGCTTAAAAAAATCACAATGTCTCTGTCTGGGATTTTTGGTTAAAATTTAGTGGCTCCACTTGCTTCTAATGGATAAGCATTCATTGCCATCATTGTAAATCTTTTAAAACAAAATGGAGTGAGAAATGTTAATGACAAAGGGAAGAAAGGGCTTATCTCTGAGAAGTTTCCTTCTCCACTGGACATCAAAATGTAAAAGGCAAATCAGTCTTCCAAACATGCAGCTGAAAGGAACTCAGGCAGTAAGCAGCCACGCACAGCCACATTCTGGCCTCCAAATACAGTTTATGTTGTACCACCCAGATGAAGATGGCCACTGTATCGTGGCTGAGCTTCACTCTGGCCTTGTTTCTGTCCTCTGCTTGAGGTGGCCATTAGGCCTGTCCGGGTGCACGATGTGGTGGGACCAGAGGTCTGTGGGGACGGGGCAGGGCCCTGCTCTGCCTCTGCCTCGGGCTGGGCAAAGGCCCAAGAAGAATGCTTTAGTAAATGTTCAGGGACATTTTATCTCTTGTGGTGGGGACAGCTTAATAGAGAATGATTTCTGAAGTGGTGAATTTCTCCTGGAAGCTTTGAGGCGTGTGTTCAGCCCCACCACTTTGCGTTTGGTGTGGGAGCTTGACTTTATTTAATCTGGTAAAAAGAAACTGGAAGGGAGCCTAAGCTGCCCTTGGCACCAACTGAAATATGTGTTGGTCCTGTTGGCCATGATGCTGAGCTCTTAGTGGTGTGAGAAGGGGTGCAGTAAGGCGGCCAGGGAGCTGGCGGGCAATGCCTTATGCAGCAAAATCCAAGCAGCAAATGTAATACTGAGGTCAGCAACAGAAGCAGGGGAATCACTAGCGTTGATGATAACTTGCGTGTTTCTTGTAGTCAGAGTAGGGAAACTCTGGAACAGGCTGCCCAGGGAAGTGGTGGAGTCACCATTTCTGGAGCGATTTTAAAGACATGGGATCATGATTTAGTGGTGTGTTTGGCAGTCCTGGGTTAATGTTTGGACTTGGTGATCCTAAAGGTCTCTTCCAAGATAAATGATTGTGTGATTCCATGACTTTGTGCTGCTCCTTTAGGGATGAGTTATCCACAGGAGGAAAAGGCTAGACAACAGAGCTTCAAGCAACCAGTCCTAACCCCATCCTGGGTTTTTCTGCAGCTGCTAGCCCTGTGTGGGGAGGTCTGACTGAGCTGGGACAGCCACGCCATTTACCTGTGGGCTGCTGGGCTGCCTTAGGTTGCTACAGCCCTGGTGCTCTGGCCCTGCCTTGCTCTACCACTGCATGGCTGGTTTGGGCCAGGCAACTGTGAGTGTCATCCTAATTTCCTTCATTGGTGACATGACTAATGAAGCCTTTTAGGCACTTTTGCTGTTACAAATCTCTTTGCTGATGCAGAGCGAAGGTGTCCTTGTGTGAATAATGGACAGTGCAGTGGGTCTTGTCTCTAAGCAATAGTATAAGTTTATTAAGATCATGCTGTCCTGATTTCTCATTCTTCACAGATAGCTCAGCATGAAGTGTAAGCCTCTCTTTCTGCTCTAGGCACTCTGTGGTCTGATTACAGCCATGCAGTACCACATCCCCCTCCCAGGGGACAGCTGACAGTACTGCAGTTGTTAGTTCAAACCCTGAAAGCTTTGGTTTGGGAAAAGGCGCACAAAAACTTGCAAGAAACAAAGGGAAAAAATACCACAAAACACTATGGAGTAAACAAGGTCTGGTTTGCAGAGGCTGACTAGAGACAGCTTGGCAGAGGCACTTCCTAAAGTCACAAATTTTCTTTGCTGCCTCTGTGCCTGTTTCCTGAAGGACCTGAAGTGTTTTCATGAACTCCAGATATAAGATAATAGACCAGTATAATAAAATACCCAAACCAAAAACATATCAATTCTGCTAAATTGTACAGTTAACACCAAAAGCTAGTATTTTTTTGTCAAAAGTATCATTTGGGTAGAGGACCTCAGGTACAAACTCACAGAACAGCCTCTTCTGCCAGGCAAGACAGGTTCTAGGATCTTAATTATGGAGGTCTTCATGTAGACTAGGCATCATGTGTGAGAAGATAAAAGAAGTAATTTTGGTTTTGGTAAAATGTGTTTATATTGGCATTTTTTAATGCTCATGTATTGCTTGTGGAAACATTTAATTCTCAGTTTAGTCCCAGTAGTACAATATTTATAAAACCCATGGGGAAAAAAAAAAAGTACCCTAGTATACCATAAAAACTAAGTAGGATGTGGCTGTTTTGTGTAAAACAGCAGAGTAGGGTAGGAAAAAACCTCAGCACTAATTCTGGAAAGGGAGCAGTCACTTGCTTGAGATGTCCTGATGAAACAATGGAATTTTTTGCATGAACAGCTGCTCACTGGTGTAATCACAGGTTGCTGGAAATGGCCAGTCAGTACCAACTGACCTTTGTTAAAAACAAGGCCCAGGTATAATTTTTAATATATTCCGTGGGCATACTGTCTTGTGATTTTATCTATGCACAACTGAAAGGAAAGTCATCTAGAAATAAAGAGACTGATGTGTCACATCATGATATTAGTGCAGTGTTACATTTTGTGGCCCATGTTCAGTGCAGCCCTTGAGTGATCTGTTCCAATAATGCAGATAACAACCAGTAGGATGATTCACCCACCAAGCAATAACGAGCAGCCATTGCATCACCTTCTGTTGTTTATTGTACCCTCAGGCTTTTCAGAATACAGTTGCCTTGATAAAAAGATAAAAGAAAGGAATATAAAACTTGGGTGAAAGAAAAATCTTATTAAACTGAATCTACTTCTTGTCTCCTCTTTCTCTGTTCTCTTTAAAGTTATTATTAATAGGGTTAGGCTGCTTGACAGGGAGCAGTGTTTGAATGAGAACCATTACTGGTGGAGCAACACCTCTGAAGGCATTTGCTGCTTTAGTCAATGAATAGATGAGACTCAAAGAATGTAGGATGGATTAAAGCAAAGTCCAGCCCAGGAGAGAGACAGGAACATCATGAGCCAAATTCTAAACACTTTGTTCCATATGTTCGAATGTCCAGAGGTCAGTAAGAACTCTGCCAGCATAAGAGAGCTGAGTAAAACCTGAGTGATCCCCACAGACTTTGAAGCTAAAATAATGTTTATGTCTCAACCTCCTCTCAGAGTTCATAATGAACGTTAATTAAATACACCTCAGGGCTACCTATGTAAGAGTAAAATATTCTTATTCCCACTAAAGAGAGAGAGGAAACCAGCCCATGAACAGGAGGGTTTGGAGTTTTTCTGGCTCTGGGTCTTATTTCAAAGGACTTTCAGTGGTCAACTGGGCATCAGATATAGCTGTGACCACAAAGGTTTAGTTGTGACGTTGATCCTGTGGCTCAGTTTTCAGGAACTCTGACCTCCTCCAGCTTCCCATATCTTTAGGCAGAAATGTTGCTTAGAGATCCATATGCCAATATTCTATTTATCTTTAAGAATGTGGGCTACAGCAGTAACCTCTTTAGTAGACAGTCAATGTAAATGATACTGAAGATAGCTGGTGCACTTAATTTATGTGAGATAGGCACCAAGTGCAAACTTAGTAATAAATACACCTAATTTGTTAGCCTCAAAGGTCATCAATATGAAGTCCTCTCTAGTCACCGAAGAAATAATTCAACACACTCAGTTAAGTAGTTAAAAGAAATGCATTGTTCTGAATGCGAAACAAGGTGCCAGACTTTACTGTGGGAGGGAGCATTGACAAGGTCTTTGTCACAGAAATCACACTGGATGTGTTACTGTGAGCCAGAGTACACAAAGAAATGTTGACATAGTGTATTGCCTGTGAGCCTCATGCTGAAACACTTACAGGAACAAACCCTGACCATTGCCACCATAAGGTCATTTGCTTAGATAAGGTCCCTGATCAAATGATTCTTCAGTTTCCTTTCAGCTGTTTCAGAACCAGCACCCACAAGAACCTTGACAGTGGTGAGAACTTGGAGGGTAAAGAGGGACTTACTATACAATAACAAGTTATCAGGGTTCACACTATCTTTTGCTGCTGCTGAACAGATTCCACATGTGACCATAATCTGCTCATGGGCATGGAGGAGGATTTCTGCTCCTTCTATGTCACGTGGTAGCACTAGCAGTGCTCTCTGCGTAAGCTCACTGGTGGAGTTCAGGCCATGACCAGCACTCATCTCAGTGACAGGTGAAGAAAGCAGAGAATAATATTTGGCTCTTTTAAAGAACAAGATGGGGGAATCACCATAGAACTTTTTTTCTCTGGTACAGGCTCCTCTTGGGCTGTGAGTCCTGAAATACCAGGTAGGTGTTTACGCACAGATCCCCCACACCATCTGCCTTGGAGACTAATAAGCTAAAGCAAATCATCTGCACACTATGTGCAGGTTCCCTTCATACAGACCATACAGCTCCAACAGCAGATGAGTGTACACACTTGTAAGACCTTCATGCTAATTCTCATATTCATTTCTTTGTATTATTTCTAAACATTTACAGAAATAAATTACTCTCCCTTTTCCCTGGACTAAATCAAGTTTGCAGCACTCCTACTTTTCTGAATTTCTCATGGTTTCTCCAAGTTTTGTGTGGTACCCTTAAAAGCAGCGTTTGGTTTATAATTTGTGACATTTTCACCTTAGTTTTTTATATCTAGATTATGCCATAAAATCTCACATTCATTTAGCTGTCTAAAGTAAGGGAAAAGTTATAAACTTTTGCCCCATGTCTGAGATAAGACTTTCCTTATGGCCAAGTGACCGTCAGGAGGAAACTAGCCAGACAGTCTGAGTGATGACCTGGGGGGGGTGATGGAAGCCCATCTGGGACAATGCTTTTTCCTGCTTCTGGAAGTCCCTCCTATTTCCACATTGGCTTCTGCATCCGGTACTTTACCGGGATTCTCTTTCACATCAAAGCATCTCTCCCCGGGCTACACATGTAGGGGCACAGCCTTAGTTTCCATGGGAAATAGTTTTATCCCAAAGGAAAGGGAAAGAAATGTTTGGTTTAAACATGCTTAACACTCCCCCTTCTGTATAAGGCACTCTGTTGTTGCACTTTCTCTGGTCCCTTGGGGTATCAACATGCTCTTTACCACACTCATGCTTATTTCCTTAGTTGAGGTGTTTAGAAGGGGCCATGGGGAAATTTTGCTTTCATCCACATTGGTTAAATAAGCATCATCAGGCTGAAAGCTTGCTAAATTAATTGCACCAAATTCTTTTTTGTTGGTTTCACCCTTAGGATGAGTTGGTCCCAGTTCTACCATTTAAAATAACTTCATGATATATACAACATGGAATTTGTGTTTCTTTCCTAAAGTTATTAGAAATACAGAAGGTGCCAACATATGGATGATAAAGCTGTTGCTTAGCTTAGTGAAGAGATCCCTGAATTTATGTGGAGGGATCCATGAATTTTCCTGGAAGACAAGGAGGTGTTTTTGATAAAGAGCTCAAATCAGGTATGAGTTGCCTACTCTGTATTTTGCTGAGAATTCTGTGCAACCTCCATCAGCCCACAGAATAAAAAGAGATTTCTGGAAATGAGACTGCTCTTGAGTTGTGTGCTCCTCTTGAGTAAACAACCTACCAGCAGAAGTTGCAAGCTTCGTGATAGCAGCTACAGCATCTTAAGGATACTAATGTGACGAGATTTGTAGCTGATACTGATCTATTAAACAAACAGGCTTTTGAGTGCACCATCCCTTTTCTAAGCTTAGCAAGAAGTCAATAGCGTGTTTCTGATTTGACTGTGACTGTGGGACCACTCAAAACTACACAAGTGTTTGCTGGTAGCCATGACTGATACCGAGGAGGAATCACCCACTGCTTTCCATGGCCAGGATTAAACCAAGCCTGGACACACATGTTCCTCCTTACCCCAAATACCTAAAAAACATGTAATTTGGTAGCCAAGTTACTCCCTTTTTGAAGTCTCCTGAATTTGTTTGTTTTTCAACTGTTGATGCCATTAGTTCCTCCCCTACTTCCCTCTGTTGGCAGGTAATCTCTTTAGGTTGGTTGCTCATGCCTTCAGGGTTGCTGGGTTTCTTTCCATGCCAGGCTCTTTGATTTTGCTTCTATTTGGGTGCCGGTAGGTCTTTTGATTATTTGAAGTGCTTTGAATGCTGACTTTAATTACATTGCCTTGTAAGAGGCTCTTCTACAAGGGTTGCTGACTGCAAGGCCTCTGGCTGCCTAAGTAGCCATGCTGCTGGGTGGGGAAAGTGCCATGGAACACATGTAAGTGTTATAAAGACAGTAGTCACTGAAATGCAAAACTGACAAATCACCTTCAAGAATGCTAGACTTTGTGTTGTTTTGTTTGTTTTATTATATATGTATTTATATATGTATATTTATCAGTACTAGCAGAAACTAAAATGCTTACATCTACAATGAAAGAACACTAAATCTGGAAAGAGATCTCTAACGTCTCACTCAGAAGTGTGGCATTTTACTCAGCGACAGGTTGTCAGCCATGGCCAAGCAGGGCCCAGCAGAGTTGAGGATGTGGATGAATTGGAGACTGTCCAGAAGAAAGCAGCAGGAATGATAAAAGCTTTATAAAACATGAGTGATGAGGAAATGGTAAAGAAACTGAGTTTGTTTAGTCTAGAGGAAAAAGACTATGGGGGAAAACGTATGAGTTTTTCAATATGTAAACAATTGCTTTAGAGAGGACAGCCGTCATTTGTTCTCCATTGCCACTGTGAGAAGGATAAAAATAAATCAACGTCATTTGCAGAAAAAAAAAAGTTAAGCTACGCTTTGAGAACTAGATTTTGTCTGGATATTGAGCCCTTTCATTGGCAGATTTGAGAACAGGTTAGACCAACACCTTACAGGGAGGAGGTGGCTAAACCTTATTCTGACTCCTGGGAAGGCATAGGGCAAAATGATTGCAGAAGATTCTTTCCAAGACTTACAGCTTTATAAATTCACGAAGAAGGACTTTGAAGGGAAGAGATTTTAGCTGGGTAAACGTGTATTTGCTTTTTCTCACTGGTAAGTTCAGTCACCCTGGTGTCATTTCAACAGTAATAAATCAAGTCTTTCCTGTGTCAGATTTTTTGG
This sequence comes from Machaerirhynchus nigripectus, assembly GCA_013397975.1. NCBI lineage: Eukaryota > Metazoa > Chordata > Aves > Passeriformes > Dicruridae > Machaerirhynchus > Machaerirhynchus nigripectus. Next base: position 551,149 of record VZRQ01011719.1, on the reverse strand, counting down.
GAAGAGTTTTTAAAGCCATACAGCTACTCTGTTTAGCAGAAGCTCCCATTCTTTCCTCTTTGTTCATCCTCTTAACTTTTCTCCATGAGATGTAAAATATGTTTTTGTCTCCTGCTTGAAGGCCTTGGAGGAGCCTCACTCAGCCTCTCATGCTGGTTTAAAAGAGATCCCCAATCTGCAATCACAACCAATCCAGTCTTTCCAGTAGGGAAAACTGTTTGTGGTGCCGTGGTGGGATAATAGAGTTGCACGTTTTAGGTATCACACCTCAGGCAAATTGTTCTGGACCCTCACTGCCACCCTGAGGAAGTTTTCAATGCACATTCATCTGATGTTACAGTATTGGGCTTGTCAGCGTGCACCAACCACCATTGTGTGGTCAGATCTGCAGCCCTGTTTGCAACAACAGAAGGAGCGTGGTGTCTGCTGTGCCCATATAGCAGTGGGATTAAAATCATCTGGGGAAAGGTGCCTTCTGACCCAGCCAGTTGGTGGGTCAAGGGCAAAAGTGGAGGAACATCTGAAAAAACTGAATGTTTTAGTACGGGTTTTAAAACCATTAGAAAACATTTATGCAGTAGAGGAAGTAAACAGGGAACCTTTAGAAAATGTCTTACTGTGTTTTTTACCTTAGAAGTATTTTTCAGGGAATGCTAATTCATTCATAATTAATTGCTAATGGATTTATTAGTATCAATATTGATTTCACTTGACAAGGCAAGACATAAAGTTAACAAGTGTGAGGCATTGTGTGCAAAACATGAAGTACCTCCAGGTTCATTGCTGTGCCAAGTAGGTTGATCAAGAGCCAAGATTGCAAAATGTGGCATCAGGGGACCCCTTACTGCCAGCCTGCCAGAGAGGACAAGAGTCCTGGAGGCAGAACTGCCATCAACAGAGGAGGCATAAGCAGGCAGCCTTGAGCAGGCCATGGGGGAGGTAGTATACTTCTGAGATTAAATCCTGTGTGCCTTAATAGAGACAACTTCTCTCTGCAGTACCTTTCAGCATTCTGTTAATTAAAAAAAAAAAAAAAAA
>VZRQ01011719.1:525467-550076 GCA_013397975.1 Machaerirhynchus nigripectus | reverse complement strand
AAAAAAAAAAAAAAGACTAGGATAAATTTACAAAAATAAATAAATTAAAGGGAATGTAACTTCTGCCAAAAAATGAACTTTCATGTCCAACTTCTGCTTGAAAGTAACTTCCCAGGAGCCAACTTTCTCAGGGAATAGCCTGTTATCAGATAAAGGAAGGACGGAACAAGAAAGATAATTCCTTTGTTATGAAAGTCATTCCCCTTTATCAGGACTTTCTCCCCCAGCTTTTAATGCTCACTGAATTTCTTCTGATCTCTTAGCATCTTTGTATTTTCCCACCTGTCTGTCAACCTCCTCTGAGGGTATTTTCCTTCTTGAAGCTAAACTTTGCAACACAACTAAAAGAAAGCAAACAGAAATTTCTTCAATCACTCTCATTGCTTAAAAATTCATAATCATTTCTATAGCCAAAGGCAGAAAAGCTAATTATTTACTGTCCCAACCAGTCTTAGCACCTCCCGGGAAAATGTGCTATTGAGCTGGCTGCACTGATGCATCCGCAGCAGGCAGCTCTCATCACTGGGACCCAAGTGTGCCAGCATCACCAGTGGGACTTCTTCAGCTTTGAACAGATCTGCTGCAGCAGGGTAGCTATAAGGCAGAGGAGCTCAGCCACCGGGGAGTGGGAAGACAGCAGCGTCTTGCTTCTCTCCCTAGTGAACCTTCTGGCCATCTGCATATTGGCACTTACAGAAAAGTGAGCTATTTAGGAAAAGATTGTCATTTTTCTTTTTTCCAAGTGCAGCCCGTTTAAGCTTGATATAATGGAAAAGGAGCACCTGTAGAATTCTGGCTGATGCAGGCAACAACGTGTCCAAAAATTATTCACTGAGTGGTGGCTTTGCCTTTCTGTTTGTGTGTTTGTTTGCCCTTTATGGAAAGATGCCCAACTCTGGTTACTGCTGTGAGAGATTTGGAGGATTAGGATTTGCTCTCTACCCCACATTATGTTGCTGTCAGATTCCACTGGAAAATCTTCTATACAGGCATCCTCTTCCTCATCCTTTTGAGGCTACTCATATCTTCCTTCTTATGTATCTTCCAAGAGCCATTCACAATCCGCCTCTAAACTGAGTTCTGATGCAACATTTGTGACTTCTTTGTAACATGTTCTGAACCAAAAAGTCCTTTCCCTTAAAACCTCTAATTATTTGAACTCCACCATCCAAATTTACAATAGACTCTTCTTTCCTGTCCTTCTCTTGCTTTTCTGTTGTCGGTTGGAGTAGACTTGGTACATTTCTCAGTAAATACTGAGAAAGATAAACCTGAATACACAGCCTTTACTGAGGTCTCACCATGGGCTACCTCAGGCACTATCTGTTGTTCTGCACTGGAACAAGAAGAGTAGTCAGAGAGCTACAACATGTAATAATCTACCTGGTCTCTGACAAGCTGTAATTGCCATAGCTGATTAAAAAGTCCTGGAAAGGCTAAGGATGAAGTATGGGGATCTGGCAGAGGTGAATGGTCAGGGGTGATAGATCAGGCATGACACGAGGATAGTACAGAGAGGATAACATGGCTGTCAGCACTGGAGCTGCATGTGTCAGAACTAAGAGAAGCAGTAGATCTGAGACAGCAGTGATGGGAAAGGCCCTGCAAGGCAGGGAATGGATATGAGGGAACAAGCTGGGAAATGGAGAAGAGGGCATTGGGATGGCAAACATATCTCTGATTGGTAGGTACAAAAAAGGTAGACTCATTCCTTTGCACAGTGAATGTTGTGGAAAGGACTGTACTATTTTTAACTCTTGGAACGGAATTAGGCTATTGTGATATGCATCATAAATCAACCAGGCGTGTGTATAGTCCTAGCCACGTATCCAAGATAGCCTAACTCCTGCCAAGGACATCCCACAGACGTGCTTGCAGATTCAAGCAAAATTATATATGTCCATTATGGTATTTAGTCCAGACTTCAGTACATCCAAAGGGCTGCTCAGAACTTTCATTACATTTGCCCCACTTTGGCCTTTCCCACCTTGGCTGTGCCCCAGCTCCTAGATGTCCCAGCTCTTCCTTCAGTCAGGTTTTGGCTTCCTTTCCCAGCCCCATCTCAACCCTTGCTCTCCCTGCCCTGAGCACAGCAGCCACTCTGTCAAGGCCAAAGGCTCCCACCTCCTTGCGAGGGGCAGTGCCATCTCCTCCGGGCACCCAGCTGGGTACCTGGCTGGCACAGCTGGGGCTGAAGCCAGCACAGTTCACCAGCTGTAAGGAAAATCTCTGGGGAGTTACGTCTGCTACTATTTCTGGCAGAATAATTATACTGACACATGCACTGGAAGTTTCTACCTTTTCATATGTTTTCAGTGAGAGAATTCAGCCTTGTTTCCCAGGGTTACCGTGAGATAATAGACTGCAGACGTGGAGCAATTACAGGATTTTTCCCTTGTGAAGGCACAGGACTAGTGACTTTCCCCTTCAAGGAAAGCCCTATTCCCTTCTTCCCATGCTTTCACTCTCCCACCCACCCAGCACAACTTGATGTAGCATTGATTGAGTAAATTGTACAGATGGATGTGAACATCTGGGTGTTGGCAGAGTGTCTCCCAGATGGCCAACACTCTTGCTTCCTTCTTTTTCAAGATGAAAGGGTCCATTTTAAAGCCAGTTAAAAGAATATTAGAGAATTGATCTGAACACAACAAAGTGAATAGGCCAAGAGTTAACATTTTCATCCTCTACTGCCCTCTATTGAGAATGGATCCATCTGCAGAAAAAAAATCTAAACTGCAGTTATTAACAACAAAATTCAGCATAGAGTTTTATCCCCCCCCAAAAAATCATAACTTTTTAAACCCCATATGTTCAGTTCCAAAAAACCTTGTAATTTTGCTTTTTGACATATTTGTTAATGCACTTTTTCCAGGTTCCACACATGAAGGCAAAATTGTAATGAATTAACCATTCGATCCCCATGGATTAACCATTCAACCCCCAGGATATGCTTATGGAGAACCTGTTTTAATAACAACCCAAGTAATAAACAACCTGTTAATATAACCCAAAATAATCCATCTGGGACATGATGATGACAGGTGGAAGCTGCTTTGAGGGTTCCATATACAATGTGTTCCACATACACTACGGCAAAGGCCCTTTACTTTCACCCTGACCAAGTCAGCTCAAATGTCAGCAGATGAAAGAGCAATTAGCTATACTAGTCATGCTTGGAAATTAGAATAACAATGTATTTGCCTAACCAAAAAAAAACCAAAAAGAACTCAGAAGAAAATCTGCCTCTTGACTTTAAAAACACTCTGTGGCAATGTGATTCCTTGGCAATATCATTCCTTCTTTGGAAATATTTGTGGAAAAATGTAGAGGAACAGAATGAGTTATAGTGATGCTAACAAAAAGAACATAGAAAAGATTATCATGTCCTGCATTTTTCTACCACTTTATCATCTGAAGAGCTCTAAAGGCTTACAAGTAATTATTTACAAATTAATTATTTGCAAAATAATTATGCAGAGGTAATTATCTCAAAAATCACAATGGACAAGCAAAGATTAAATTTGGTTTTGTTTTACATGTAGGGAAATTTGAGGGAAAAAAAAATCAAGTCTAAAGCCTTTAGGTCTAAAGCCTAAAACTAGAATCCTCCATCTCCTCTTGTCCTTAAAAACAAAAATTTTAATATTCACAGGTGTGTAGCACTTTCAGCTATATAAAGGATGGCAGGGGGTTCAGATTGGTAAACCACATGACCTAACATTTTTGAAGTGAAAGTGTCCCACTGTGGCATCTTCTTCATAGTGGAATTTAAGAGGGAAAAATTATGTGTTCTGGATAAAGCTGTGATGATTTGAAGATGAACTTGCAAGAAAATTCCACCTATTTTGGATGGTGATTCCAGATAAGAGTGGAAGAAGGTTCACGTCTCTGGGTTTTCCTCATTTCCCCACTATTTTGATAGGTGCCCACTAACGTTTCTAGGTTCTCTTCTGCCAGTGACAACTAAGCTCTGACAGGCTTCCCCCAGCCCAATTGATTTCTTCCTCCCTCGTATACAAAATGGTGTAATTTTTACAAAAGTTGTATTTTCTTGACTATCTTCTGCATCCCAGATCCATTAAATAACAGGCTTACATTCCAGAAACCTTTTTCCTTCAGTATAAATCTGAGCTCCCTAAATGGGGAGCAGGGATCTTAAAAAAACAAAGCCCTTTGCTCCTAGAGCTCTTATGGCATTTCATAAAAGCAATAATCCATCTTTTACCAAGCAAGGATTCTCTCCCACAGACCATCTATGTGGTTTCCATCTGCACATTAATTGGAAACTGCTTGGGGTAAAAAAGTATTTATATGTTTCAAATTGCAGCTGTTCCCATGCTCTGGCAAGGTGCAGGGAGCTCTCTTCCCACAGTCCAGCCCTCCGAGGAGGAACCACAAGCTGACTGCAGACCTGGAGCACTGAAACTCTGGGGCATTTGGGTGGTATCAGCCGGGCCGAGGTGGAGCCATGTGCCACCGCTCGCTAGAAGGAGCAGTGTGCCTGTTTTCTCTTGGGCAGAGGCCTCTCTGCTGGGTGCACTCCTGCCTGCAAGTCTTCAGCAGAGTCTCCTTCTCTCTGCCAGCTGTGGTTGAAAGAACACGTATTTTGTATTGTGTCTGCCAGGTAAACATCTTTAATGGCCCCAAAATTGATGCTGATGACTTCCTTCAGGCACGTAAGTCATGAAACACCTGGGAGAAACCTAGAGACACAGATGACTACCCTCAGCACAAAAACTAAGCTGAAAAGCATCAGAGGCTGAGCAGACAGAGCACTTCTCTCAGGGTCTTTCTCAGAGGGTCCTACTCAGACACTCTCTGGAAACAGGGGACTTGCCCATTCAGAAAATTATAGGGACCCTGAAGAGAAATGGTACCTGGTAGACAGGCTTCGCATTGGTCTTATCAGCAACAGTCCAGCAGTGTCTTACACTCATTCAGTTTATCAAAACAGCTTCCTCCATGTGCAAGGGCTAACAGCTTTGGCAACATTCATCCTCAAGGAGCACTCACAGAGCAGATCTAAGGAAAATTGTACTCAAAAACTGCTCTGGCATCTCCTCACTTAGGAAATTACAGGCTCAAGCAACCAGAGAAGGGGCCTGGATGGACTGTATCCTAACTGGAAAACTGTTTTCCAGACTTGCTCTGTGCTGATCTTCCTTGCAAATGCTTCTTGGGATCTCTTAAGAAAAAACCCCCAACATTTATCAAACATCAGAGCAAGTTTATCCATGACATGAGAAACATACCATGGATATTATTTTAGCAATGGATCCAGATGCTGATCTACTTAGATCAGCAGCTTAGTAACCAGAAAGATTTTTATGTTGCTCTGAGAAAAAAAAAATTCTCAGGTGTGAAATCAGAGGAATTGACTGACAGTCTCTCTACAGCAAATAAATAATGTGAAGAGCCAGATGGAGTATTTATTTTTATGATTAAACTAGTTAACAGGTTAATTTTAATATAATGTAAATGCAGGTTTTATGGAAGGGATAGTACATAGCTAGATGCTATTTAGCAGTTTTCCATTCCTACAGGGACTTCACTGCAATGTACTTAAAGCCCTATCCTATGTTTCAGCAGGGCTGAAAGCCTGTTAGTGCTTTGAAATGATGAAAGCAAATGAAATTGAATAGCAAACAAAAAGAAGTTCAGACTTGATCAGTGATGATGAGAGAATTCCAACTGGGTCCACTTGGGAGCAATGATCAAGAATTAAAGTCTTGATTTTTTTTAAGCTAACAAATGAAGCTTCTTTATTCTACTTAAATGGAATAAGAAAAGCCCTATTAAAGGGAGCTAGCAGTTGTACTAATCTGCAAGCCACATCTCTATTGGCACCAGTAGGGAAAAAAAAAGAAAATACTTCTAAAAATGTTTAACAAAACCCAGAGAAAATGAGAAGAGCAAGAGATAACTCAAAGACGTGCAACTTTGTGGAAGAAGAAAAGTCTGTTTTTATAACTGAGTGAAGAGGCAGGAGCATGGGGTGCATCTCTCAATCTTTGTGCTCCAGCCTCCAGAGTTTACAGTCTGCAGGCTGACTGCAGAAGGGCTGTTGCCAGGTGTATGAAGGTGGCCTGGGGCTTGGGGTTTTGCCCTTTCCTTTTTTTTTTTTTTTTTGTTTTGTTGTGTTTTGTTTTGATTGAGGACTTGATCCCCCCAGGCACCTGCCTTACCAGGATTACTTGCATTTCTGGCATGAATGATCTCAGCAGGTGGCTCTGTGAGGGCAGCGTGCCCATTCCTGGGCAAGCAGAAATATTGGCCCTCTCTGCTGTCACATTGGCAGCCTTTAATGTATGCTCATCTCCACATAAGTATTGCTTAGGCTCCGAATTTGGCCAGTTGTGAGATTACTGCACCATCTGTAATCCGTACGCTCTCCTGAATCTCTGGCTGGCTCGCTGGCTAAGGGGATCTTTCAGCACTCCTGCTGTATCTCCGCCATGTCCATGTGCTCTTGGTGGCACCATTCAGTGTCACTGACTTGACTCTAGCTGACAGGGAGAGCAATAGCTGTGAACATGTGTCAACATCCCTGGCTGCCAGCATGTGGAGGCAACCTGAACGCGTGCCCAGGACTCCTCGGGAATTAAGATGTGGCTTCTAAATCTTGCGGCTGTCTGTGCACAGCCCTGGTGACCTGTGCTGGCTGGATTAGTGGCAGAGAATGCTGTAAGGACACATTCACAGGCCTGGTGGACTAATCCCTCAGCAAGGGAGGAAAGAGAGGAATAGCACGAGTGAGATAAGAGAGAAGATCCCTTGGCATATGTGTAGCAATAAGTTAGGAAGGAACCACTGCTATGAGAATTGAGGACAACATGCCCTCATTAGTCTGAGACATAGAAAAGATGGGGGATGGCATGGGGTGTACGTGGACATAGCATAAAACTTGGCTCCACTGTAGAAATACATAAAACAAAAGCTGCGCCAGAGTCTTAGTTTAGTCTTTTTTCCATGTGGACCAAGCCCACCTGTGAACTGATAACCAAAATACAATTTTGCCCTCATCTCAAGTCAATGTTCAAATGCAAGGGACAAGGAAGAACTCTCCGTAGGACCCTAAGCTCATTAAGCCTCAAGAAGAGAAGGCTCAAGGGGAATCTTACCAATCTGAAGAAATAGCGAGGGAGAATAAAGAAAAAAATACCCAAAATATAAGAGGTATTGAAATACGGTAAATCCAATTTATACTTTAAATAAATGTATTTACTAGGAAAGTGGTCAATCACAGGAACAGATTGCTCAGACAGGTTGTGGAGTCATCATCTCTGGAGGTATTCCAAACCCAACTCAATGCAGTTCTGTGCAAACTGCTCCAGCTGACCCTGCTTTGAGCATCTTTGGACTAGATGGGCTCCAGAGAACCCTTTCAGTTATTTTTTTCCCTTTACGCCCAATCTCATCATGGTTTCAAATTGCAACCTCCTGATAAGATCAGTACAGTTCCTAAACTCCTGCTCAGCAAACACATGTGAGATATCCAACGGAGATGCGTTTTTTTACATAAAGTTCACAAATCCTCCATGTCTTACACTTTTAGATAAACATTTGCACCTAAAAATGCAATCCATAAAGTGCTTCCTGACTTGCTGTCAATGACTGCAACAAACAGAGCAGTGATGAAGTCAAGGCCAAAATGGGGGTCTTTCAATGACCCTCAGAATTTCCAGCTGCAGCACACAAACCCTGTTACTACAGAATTGTGACACAGAATAATGAATTAATTTATCCAAGCTAAAATGGGTCAGAGTTTTGACAGTGATTTCAGCGAAAGCATGGTGAGGTCCTTTGGGTTTGGCTGTATTTTTCAAAGAACCTAACCCGATTCCTAATACAAGAAAGCGCACCCAAGTTACATGGCTCTGTATTTTAAATGGAACTTCCTTTTAATAACCTGGGTTTAATGCATTTTACAATGTATTTATTATCTCACACTGTGATATTTTGTAACTTAGATTTTCAACTAACGAGTAGCTCATCTAATGAAAATAATGATTTTTTCATGCTGTACTACATGGAAACTTAAAGTATTTCAATTAAACAAACCACCTCATTAGTGTGCCTTGATAACGTAGTTGAGTTTTCTTTGATATGGTCAGAAATATCTAGCATGCTTTTGGGATGCAATCAAACTCTCCAATAAACTTGTTGCTAAAGACAGCTGACTAGCACCATGTATTTCTTGAGCAGTCAAATGACCTAGTTTAGAAGTGTTTGAAGCCATTTTATGCTCTGGAAGGAGAACAAATTAACCTTGTTTAACAAGTAGTTTTCAATTTGTGTTCCAGCACTCTACCAGAGCAGTAGCATGGCCTTATTTCATCCTTCCTGCTACATATCCTGTATACCGAATGCCACAGCTTTGGGAAGCACCTCCCATCTGCTGCATGGACCTTGGGAGGGGGTAGTGTCATTGCACTCAAAATGTATTTGAAGCCTTGTATTTGTAACAAGGCTTGTTATCTGAGGTCTGCTCCGGTTTTTTTTGTACTCTATGTAAAGAACTAAAAGAAAATCAGGGCCATTGTTGCCTTTCACTTTGATTTATTTGGCCTGTTCCTTTGAAAGGCTTGTTCAAATGAATATTGTAAAGATAGCAGAGAACTCTGCAGCAAAAACCCCAGCTTTTGGTTGATACAAGACCAAACTGTGCTGCATCTTTACTGCAGAATATTTCTGTGTCTGCAGCTAATTCTCATTGGGATGTGGGGTCAAACCTGTGGCTATTATAAATCAACATAACCTCTGTTCAGGGAGCTGGCTTTTATCAGATGAAGATCTGGATTCACATTTCCATAGTTTCTCCGAGAATGAGCATTTCTGGGTAATATCCTTTCTGTAAGGCTAGTGTACATTAAAGTTACAGTGAGTTGCTGTCTTTTATGCTCTTCCCTTGAAAATTTTGGTTCAGATTTGGATCTCATTATAGCAACATAATTTGCAGAAAATCTCTGATTGTTGAAAGTAATTAACTACTCTCTCATCAGCTGCAGTAGACCATACATTTAACACTAGGTAGCTTCACCATCTCTAAGTGTTCACTATAAAGGAAAAGCAGATGAAAGGCATTTAGTCCATGTGCCAGCTTGCCTGGACTAATCTTTCCTGTCACTCTACTCCTTTGTCAAGTCTTTCAAATAGGACTTTAGTGTGACTTCATATCACTGTGAAAACCACATTAAGCAACAAACAAACAAGCTTTTCACACACAAAACCTAACTCATGGGCTGTTACATTTGGGAAGCTACATGGTGTCTCCCCATCTGCATTCCTTCTCCCTCAGCAGCAAAACTAAAGTGGACCTTGTTAGTTTTCTATTCAAGTTAATTTTGGTGCCTTCTCTTCTCAGCAGATAAGGTCTTCATCCTGCTGAAAAGAAATATTTACACCCAAAATGCAATCTCTCATCTCCCTTTGCCTGCCTGTTACAAACCCTAAATTCTAAGCTTAATGTAAGTTGGCAGTGTCCCTTTAATCAAAATTTAATGCTTGTCTTCAATCTCCTCAAAGCACTTAAAATCTAGCAGCTTCAGAAGGGAGAGAATCATTAGTGCTGCTGTTCTCAGCTTCCCAGCGAGCAGGAAGTTTGACCATGGGGTCTTACACAAACGGGGGTGTTGTGTTGCTCTCCACAGAGCCCTGTTTGGGATCAGTCTGTCAGATTTTGGCTCTTCTTGCTGCTCACAGGGAGGAAGTGCAGAGAAAATCTGCTCAAGAATAAGATGAAGCCAACACTTTCCTTCAGAAGTTTGGAGCAGGCCCTTCTTTGCACCTGCCATCTCTGTGCAGACAGGTACTAAAATTCACATCTGACTATGTCAGAAATACTGCATTCAGCTACCTCAGCTTATGTGACATATCTGCTGAGAGAAGAATCAGCCAGTGAGTCTGGGATGTTCATAGGACATTGGTTCCTGTTCAGTCATCCTGATTCCTGGACCTGTGAGAAGCCAGGCTTGCAGTCTGGCAGCCAAGTGCTTGGAAAGCTGGCTGTGAGCCCCTCTGAAAGTCCGGCCTTGAATCTGCAAATATGCAACTCGGAAACCTCCGTAAGGAGCAGCTAGTCTGATGCCAAGCAAAAGCCAAGCTCATCACAGCTTCATGAAAAAATAACACCTGCTGCGTTTTTTGCCACGCACAGCAAAGTACAGTGTTGCACAAATATTTTATAGGCAGCTTTCTGTGCATTAACCTGCAGCCCTGCAGGCATGGCAACCTAACACTGATCCAGGAATTTCTTTCAGCAGTGTCACATCTTGTGTTCCTACCAGTGTGATGCTTTCGGATTTTATATGCTCTGTTGTTTGCTTCTCAAACAATTTAATTTTTCTTCCAATTTCCCTTCAAACAAGGTGAATTTGCATTATTTCTTTGTTACAAAACCTAGTAAATACAGATGTACATGGGTACCTCTAGGCCTTAATTGTTTCCTGTTGAACACCCATAGAAATGTATCTGGGCAGATAGATACTTTAGTGTGTCTCTAGTTATTAATGTACAGTTTAGGTTGTACCTAGCAAGGACTATCCAAAGCCTCATGTGTACGTATTTGCTCGCTCACTTTCTCCCTGCTTCTCTCCCTTTTGCATGTTAAGTGTGTAGTAATGTGCTCAGCTTTTACCTTTGGAGAATTTGGTTCAATCTGACTTACACTATAAGCAAAATTGAGTTGCAGAAGACCATTCTAATTATTGGAATTCTTTGCCTAATCTTTAGTTTGTTACAGCCTGGTTGTTACCACTTACAGTATGTTACAGTTTTAGCTTTTAAAGTATGTTCACAGTTGGGCATCACACATTGATAGCTCCTGCAGTGAAATCTGGGGTGTGGGGAGTGTATGCTGCATACAATAAATACAGCGTGACAGTCTAAGGGCAGGAAACTTGGTCCAGTGAATATGCAGCAGATCATTGTTTGCAGGTGAATAATTTTACATGTAGCTAGCTATACAGAACACACGTGCAAATTGTCTTCTTGAAGAAGGAAGGCATTTATGGAGAAGTAGGGTAAGGAGACAGGTGGAGAAGACAGGAGGCAGCTCACTCATAGACTTAGCGCTAAGATGATACACTTAACTGAAGAGGGAAGGAGTGATGCTTTCTTCTCTCTTTATATGATGAAAATAAAAAGTGATCAGGATAGATTTTTGTTATCCTCTGGGCATTAAAAGCTTAAATGCAAAATGCATGACTTATTATATCTAGCCAAATCTTAGGGGTAAATAGGCAGTATGGGGAATTAGTTGTTGTTAATTGGACTTCTGAGCTGAATTCCCAGGGTACTGCACTGCAAGCATATCCCTTTTGTTTTAATATTGAAACAGGGAAGAGCCAGTTCTATGATGGATTCATTCCACTATAGAACAGCAGAACACGCTAAATTATCTTCATCGAAATAAGTTGCATTTGTTGAATGTAAATATTTTAGGGTTAATTTCCACATGTACTATAAAAGGTATTTGTTTCTCCATTGAGCATTTTGGAACTGTAAAGTAAATCTTCAAGTAGCATAAATTGCCTAATTGTCCTCTAATATCTGAAGATATGACTTGCTGTTCCTTAAGCTATCGTATTTAGATCACATTTTCTATGTGGTTTGGGGCACTCAGTTCTGCTGCTGGTGAATTGAACTCTTCAGAATTCCATGGCAGTGAGTATGCTTTCAGTGATACTAACAAAATGTGCAATCTCTAAAATCATATTTCATGTTGTTTTATCAACATTATAAACAGTGTTCCTTCTTTAAAAACTTTTAACAATATCACAAAAAACCCCCAAAACCCAAAGATCCTTCACAGATTCAGGAGACCCAGAAAAAACAGTCTTTGCCTCCAGCTTTTGTTCTAGGAGCCAGTCCAGTCTCACATGCTGAAAAAATTGATAAAGTACAAATCCCCAGAGCCAAGCAGAGGCCACAGGTCACATACCTCCTTTAGCAGCCTGTTGTAGTTGATCCTCCTAGCACAGCTAATTGCCACTGGTATAATCCAAAAGGTACCTGAGAAAAACGGGCTTCTCTCGCACGTTTGACTTGGTAAAACATCACAAAGAACTGTCCCTAGTGCTCCTGAAGTGCTCAGAAGAAAAAATAGGGAGATGTTTGTATGAATTATAAACCCATTAGAGAAGTTAAGCAGCAAAACCTTCCTGTACTGTTAATGTATCTTTAAATCATTAAGACAAATGTAATTTTTTTAAAGGTAACTAATGCATGATTGACCTTTCTTCGTTCTTTATCTCTCCCGTCATCCCTCTATGGTGAACATTTGCCACGGTAGGTAGCCCTTCCTATTTTTAAGAACAAAGCAATAGCAAAATATCAAAAATTCCAGATCCCTTTGACACTTAATGTCTCACTCAGTAGTTTGGTCTCAGTCAATTCAAAGGAGTTTTATTGTTTATCGAACTTGAAATAGACTCTAGCCTATGCCTTTCTCACCTGTTCATGGGATCCATGTCAACTTATGGCAGATGGTTTTGAATAATTTCTTGTGGAAAGGGGCAGCTACTCCTAGTATTTGGTGTTCACTACCCTCCCAAAACTTGTGCAGATAAAGAATTTTAATTTAATTCTCTTTGCAGAGTCCATGAGATTTTATTAAATAGTAATATCAATTACGCTTATTTTAAAAGTGGGAAAGTTGGACTTTAGCCAGTTAGGACTAGTATTTAGGGAACTAGATTGTTAAGGTGTTTGGGAGGTAACACTGAGTCACCTGCAGACATTCCGTTAGAGATACCCAAAATCATGGTCACCACCACCAGTGCCCACACAGCTGATTAGACTGCCCTTAATTAAGTGATTGACCCAAGTCTGCCACAACAAACTGTGTCAGTGAGGGTGCTTTGCCCCTTTGATCCTGGGCACAGGGCACATCCTCCCTGTAAGTCAGGGAAAATTCGGCCAAGCCCCTCTCCTTGGGTGGCTGCTGTTGGGGTAGGCAGCCATGTGAGGGGATGATCCCAAGCAGCTCTGGAGACATTTCCAATGTGAGTCTTCCTGGAGATGTGAGATGCCTACAGCATTGTACACATTACTGGGGAAGGATTGCCTCCCTGCCCTGATGCCTGGATGGTCAGAAAGCTTAGACATGAGAAGCAGACAGGGTCTAGCTTTGTTTGGCACCAAGGGTGAAATGCATTCTTCACAGCCTGGAAGAGCTGTGCAGAGCCCCTTTATTTTTCCATTGCTCTGTGTGGAAGATGCACTGCCCAACCTATCACGGCTGCACCAGGAGAACTGACGCAGGGGATGTCGTAGGCCAGGGACCCTGACTTCAGCTCGGGGGCTGATGAAAAGCAAACGTGAGCTGTCACCATGCAGAATTCACATCTCAGCTGCATGTGTTGCCCACGGGCTCAGTACCCTGCTCCGTCTTAAACACTTTCCACAAGGGAGGGGGAGTGCACACAAAGCCTGTTTAATTAGGCGTTGTGTAGGAAGGATGAACTCTATCCCAAGTGAGATGGAGGATTGCATGTCTCCTCCAGATGGTGAAAGCTTTTTTTTTTTTTTTTAAAAGACAGGATAAAATAAGCAGGTGTGAGTATGGGGCCTACCTGTATTGGTTTTAATCAGCAACTTTAAGCAAACTCAGTGTTCTCATCAGAAAAGGGGAAAAATAAACAGCTGAGCACTGTGATTCATTTACACTTCAAATATACTTTGAGTTGGTTATTCCTCAATTAATCAAATAGCTGGTGTATCCCTAAAGTAGTATAAAGTGACACGCTGTGTGAAATCAATTTTCCCTTCCAAAATCATTAAATTCAGTAGCCTGTGACTACATCCCTGCTAATTCTAGTACCGGTCCTTTCATCCTCCATTAACTTTGGCACGCCTAACAGGCTGTCAAAAATAATTTCCCAGAACGTAAATAATTCAGAAATTAAAAATTAATAAATAATAACAGAGAGCTACTGGGAGATAGACTGGGTCAATTAGTCAGCTCTGCATTCTGTTTCTTCGCAGCAGGGGGGCAGCCACATTCGTTACTAGAATCTTTCCTCCGATTCCTAGGTCTGATTTACGGCTCTTCATTACTGGATCCAGTCAGACACAATTACCTCCATCACTATCTCAGTTCCTAACTTCAAAGAAACACACATTTTCTTGTCTGCTTTTTTTCTCCTTGCAGCAGCCTCAGCTTGACGTCCCTGGAATTTCTTCCACGCGGACTAATTAATAAGACTTTGACTTATCATATTCACTTCTCTTCTTTGATGTCCTACCTTAGTCAATCATCCTATTTAATTAGAATTTCAATGATAACTTTACTTATCTCGTGGCTAGATGTAAATTAAAATAACGGGATTTTAATTCTCTTTCTTACAGGGTTATGACATTTTTGACAGAAAAAGTTTCAACCCAAATACGATATTATGTACTTCCTATGCTAGGAGTGCATTCCACTAAATTGTTTTTCCCTTTGCTACAAAATAATTTTGCTTGTTTAACAAGCTCCACTGAAATGGAAATGAACTACAGCTTCTCATAACGTAATTTGCACAGGTCTGTGTTGTGGAAGGTTATGTTGATAGAAATTAATATAATCAGATTTTGACACATGCCACATAGTTAACAAGGAAAGGGAATGAGATTTTTAAGAAAAAAATCAGCTCTGGAGAGACAGTGGACCCTAGGACCTTTTCTTTCTCCCCTTTCTAACAGTCGCCAGTACTTTTCAAGGTTTCTTGTTTCCTTTCCACATTTACGGACCTAAGCCTGCTGGTTGTATCCAAGCAGCACCTGAGGTTGGATTCTGATTTCAATGAGACATTCCTAAAACACGTATTCATATGCTGTTCACGAAAATGGTATTGTGCCTGTGACTTAACAGGAGCAGTAACCCCCTCAGCCATCACATCTTTTCCTCTCTGCACTACCCAGTATGCGCTTGCCCACAGGCTCGCTTTCCTTCCCATGCCTCTTAGAATTTGCCAGTCTAGACTGGTACAGCAGCAAGTGAATATGAGTGAAAACATCTCTCATTTTTTAATTGAAGCTTACGAAGCTGGGAAAAGCCCTAGAAGGACCCAAGAAGAGAAGTTAATGGGGCAGTAGAATCCTCCTGGGGCCTGGTAGATTCCTGGAAGTGGTACAGAAGAGTGAGGAAAGTATAAGGGGATCCAGCCAGGTTTATCAAGCCTTATGCCTTTGGGAACTCTTGCTCTTACTCTGTTGGAACTTTCCGTGTGACCAAGCAAATGGTAGTGTACGTAGGCAGGGGCTTCCAGTAAAAAGAGAGAGAAAGAGAGGACCATGTGGAAAAGAAAGAAAGGACGGTCAGCACACCAAGAATTGGTCTTAAACTGTGCACAAAGTGTTCTTCTGGTGCAATAAACAGAATATGGTGAAAACCTGCTGGCTGGTGCAAAATACATTCCATTGCTAAACTGCCATCAGAGATTATTATCTTTCTAATTGGATCTGGTGGAAAAGAGGTTTACAGTTTTGTACCGCCAATAAGCAAGTACACCCTGGAAGCCAGGCTCCAGTTTTCTCAAGGAAAAAGGCCCACAACCTCAGGTACTATGCTTCCATTGACACCCTAGAAGGGAAAAATTTAAAGGACGCCACTGCTACTTTTCCACATTGTTGGGCTGTGCATTTGCTAACCCATCCCCTTCGTTGTATTCAAGGAAAGAAGAAAATGCAGGAAGAGTTAATGAGGCATGTTGGATGTGGAAAATGACTGCTCCCAAAAGAGATGTTTTTTGGTCCTGTGAAGAGGTAGGAGTAGCAGAGAACATGAATCAGTTGACTAATCTGTACAAAATGGGCTTAGTGAGCTTCTGCTTCAAATCTTATCCCCACATTAGATAGCATTAAACCAGTTGTCATTAAGCTAACATTTCTAGATGCGCTGGTGAGCCGTTTGCCTGATAGTCCTGTTCCTCTTAAAAAATGAAGTGAAAATTCTTAAAAACTAGGCCAGTGCACAGCAGAAGCGAACAGCTGCAATTTAATTGACATTTTCTAAAACTTAAACCAGTTGAGTTTAGAGCCTAAATGGAGTAAGTTCAGAAATGTATCAATACTATTGTTCAATAATAAAATAGTTACCTGTTGCACTGACAACATCTGAACTATTCTATCATAATTTAATAGTGTTGTTCTTTAACAATTGGATTCTGTTACACTTTTATATTTAGGCATGATTATTTAATCTAATTTAATTGGCTTTCTTATTCCCCTCAGGGTTCTGGGCCTAGAAAGTTCATGTTAAATACTCTAATTGCTCTGAAATATACTTGTCTTCTAAAATATGCCCCTATTTTAAATATACCCTAAAATCTAGTTCATATATATTTTCTCTTCTTTCATGAACTAAAAAAAAAATTCTGATGTCCATAATTTGCACTTAAAAAGAGTCAATAATTAACCAAAATAATAATTATAGATTGAAAACAGGGAGGATGCAGTACAACAAACTGTGAGTTACAAACCCATAAATAAGGCCAGGAGCACACATCAAAGCCTTCTGAGCACCCGCTACTCCCTAAAAGCAGAGCTGAAGCTGCTAACGATGGCGGCAGCAGCAGCACCCAACGTGTTTAATGCATGGGTCCCTGAGTATCATTGCGGAACAGTGCTCAGGTCAGTGGAGCAAAAGAGCATTTCGGGGCTCACAGACAGTGGGCCCAACCCTGTCCTCCTTGCAGATGGTGGTTTCCCACTGATGCTATACGAAGATTTTGACCATGTGGGTCAGCATCGATTACGGCAGCAGCCACAAGGCATTCACGCACGCCGTGAGAAGGAGGGGACTTGGTGTGGCAGTGGGAACACCACCACTGCCACCAGAGGCTGGGGAGCAGAAGTGATGGAAACGCATGCTTTAAAATCTCTTGGTCTTTCATGTGTCAGTTCCAGGTGGTGGGGTGGGATCCAGACCCATTAGGGAGGTCACACGTGGATAGCAGAGGCCAGATGCTGATTTCAGAGCACAGAGGCCAGCTCTGCTTGTCAGCATGCTCCTCAGCTTGGCAGGGACCCGGGTATGTGGGATAGGGGCTGAAACAAACACCAGGGAGAAGTGTAGCCCAGGGGCTGTTCCTCCTTTCCTTCCTATCGACACAGTGCTTAATGAAAACGAGGGGCTGCCAGGGGTACCTTTTGTGCATTTGGATTTTAATATGGCAGATCTGGCACCACTGGAATGCTGTTTCTGGCAACTGACAAGCCATCCTTTACTCCCTTAGCTCTTGCTATTTCCTTTCTTTTCTTTTCTCTTCTCAGGGCTCTACCAGAGGCTATTAAACAGATTTCACAGACTATTCTGAGTTGGAAGGGACCCACAAGGATCACTGAGTCCAACTCTTAAGAGAATGGCCCGTACAGGGACTGAACCCACAACCTTGGTGTTATTAGCACCATGCTCTCACCAACTGAGATAATCTCCTATGTCAGAAAACGTGATCCAGCTCAGGAAACCTGGACGATGCTGACGGATGAACACGGGGAGGATGTACTAAAGGAGAGCTGCACTAGCTATGTCCTGTTTCCCCTATACTTTTCCTAGGTACGTGTGCCTTGGAAATGGGAGTTTGAGTCAGGTGGACCTTTGACCTGACCAGCACAGAAAGGTTTACAACTTCATGCTCCTGCATGAGCACCTGCCCCGGAGCACACGACACAGTGAGTACATGTCTTGGGAAACAGGCACGAGGATTTTCCATCCAAAGCTACCAGTGCAGCAGCTGGCACAGCAAGGAGGTGTCAGGCAAATGTGGGTATCGCGTTGCTTTCCACAGAGCCCAGTTTCGGGATCAGCTTGTCTGCCTGGTCCAGTGCCCGGGAAGGCCAGGGCTGGGCAGGAGCAAGGGCACCTCGAGGGGAGCGGGGCACGGCAGCGACAGCTCTGCGGTGCTCCACGCAAGGCTTTCAAGGAATTCTGGGGGAACAGCCTTTTCCTTGTGGAAGGTCAGTGTAAGACACACAGCTTCCAGGTGTGTCACGTGCCGGTTTGCCGTGGAAAAGCATGTATGTGTGACTCGTAATTCAGAGCTTAGAACAGCAGGATGGGGAATGGCTTCTGGGCTCACAGATACGTAACTACCATAATGATGCACAAAGCCTTCTTTCTGAGGACAGAAGCCAATATTTTAGAAAAATAGTTTTTCGGTAAAACACACAATAAATAAAATCGGGACCCCAACGTGCCCATCGCTGCTGCTCCCCGTCCCGCCGCCGAGCGGCGCCCCGCCCCGCCCCGCCCCATCCGTACAATATGGCGCCACCCCTGCACCTCTGTTCCGTACAGCATGGCGGGTCCAGTTCGCCTGTGCGTCTCGGGCCGGACTACAGTGCGCAAGCGCCACTATTTCTTCCGGCCTCCAGCGCGCCCCTATTTCAATGTTGACCCGCGCATTTCCGCTTCCTCTTCCGGGTCCGGCGGCGCCAGGTATGGTGGCTGGCGGCCGGGGGCTGTGAGCGCCCATCCGCCTCCATCCGCGGCCCGGCGGGCGGCAAGGGCGGTCCGAGGCCCGTGGGCTGTGGGGAGGGACCGGCGGCGCTGCTGCAGCCCGCGCTTGGGCTGGAGCCGGGGGTAGAGCTGCCCGGCAGAAAGGCCGGGCCTGCCCAGGCCTCCGCGGTGGGACTCCCGAGAAGGGCCCGCGTCTCCCGGGACTACAGATGACGCTTATGTAGTCTATAAAATATGGAACTGCTAAAGCTTTAAGCAGTTTCTCAGGAGCGCATGACATAATCCAGGCAAGACCAGGATGTTTGAACAGCGTTCAAGTTAGTTCGGGTTAATCTTCATTGCAAATCGCATCGTGCCCGCTGTCACGCGTTTTGTTGTTCTGTAATACAGTTGTGTTGGCCGTCGCTGGTCAGGAAAGGCTTTATTTTACTAATATCGAATCGACAGCTGCTGATTCACATCTGGCGCAGTGGTTCAGTACACGTGATCCTGTGAGCTGTGAACTTCCGTGTGGACATCGAACTCTTAACTAGTGCCGCTTTGTTTTTGACTTATTCAGGTGTTAAAAATGGTGCAGCGCCTGACGTACCGCCGTAGGTTGTCCTACAACACAGCTTCCAACAAGACCAGACTGTAAGTAAGACGGTTTCTTACAAAACTTTTGTTGTAAGTCGGTGATGTTTCAGTTTTGATTGTTATGTTAACTTGAGTATTTTTCTGCTGTACTTAGGTCCCGAACACCCGGGAACAGGATTGTTTACCTCTACACCAAGAAAGTGGGAAAGGCACCCAAGTCAGCATGTGGTATTTGCCCAGGAAGACTTCGTGGTGTAAGTGTGATCATAAACACCTAAGGGTGTTTTGTCTGCATCAGCATTTTTTTCAGTACAAAGACCCTTTTCAAATAATACAATGTACCTCTTTATTGACCAGTTCTTGTTGAAATAACTTTTTCCTTTAAAATACTCATAATCAAATGTTGTAAAGTTTACTGGTAAAATAAGCTTTGGAAACTCAAACTTTTTTTAATGCTAATGGTTTGTATTATTGTTAGATAAGAGCCCTCTTGTTTTAAAAAAATTAACTAAAATTTTTAAAGCTAGACAAAGCAATTCTGTGGCAGATTTAAAAACGTAAATTGGACTTACTAGACCTGCAGAAAAGGGGGTAAGCCAAGTTTCAGCTTTAGAAAAAAAAGGAATTGATGTGTTTAACTATTTTTCTTCAGAATGTTCAGAATGTACTTAAGAGTGTTCAGAGTGTACTTTCTTCAGAAGTAACACCATTCCTTCTAACAGTTATGGGAATGCTTGCATAATGTTGGTCTTTAGGCAGTTCCTGTCTTTGAAAAAGCAGTCTTTTTTATAGCCAATTTTTTTATGAACCTGTTAGTGAACCCCTGTGGTAGAATGAAAAGATCAGCTTAGGAATGCTGAAGCTGGCACATACAATGAGCTGTGACCTCGGTCACTTTTTAGCATCTTGAATAGTAAACTTCATGTGTTGCTGCTTTTTTTTTTTTTTTAAACTTTCAAAGTGTTACTGGTTTTTATATGGCAGATACACAAAATTGCTGTCTTACAACACACTTCCTTCTTTTTGCTGTCTGTAGGTCCGCGCTGTGCGCCCCAAAGTTCTGATGAGGCTGTCAAAAACAAAGAAGCACGTTAGCAGAGCCTATGGTGGTTCCATGTGTGCCAAGTGTGTCCGTGACAGGTAATTTACAGAAAGCCAGCTTTATTCCTGAGGTTGCTTCCTACGAGATTTTTACATCTCTTCATTCACATAACGTGGATCAACACGTCGAAGGCTCTTCTCTGACACTGGTGTAGGGAAATGGAGAGTGTGAGCATAGGGAATGTCAAGCAGTGATGTGTGCTGTTTTGTCCCTTGGATTTGAGGGAGTTCCTGCATGTGGAGCTCCTTTGTGGAGACTTCATGTTCTTTGGGATTTCTTACTGCACTGTTGCATTGATGCTAAACAGTCCGCTTGTGCTGGATTTTTATCTTTTGTTTTGAGCACCCATAGTAAAGATTTTTGTGTTCTGTTGTCCTATTCTGCCTTATGCAAGTTTAATTGAATTTTTCACTTCTTTAATGTTTTGGGATTCTGAGGTATTACTTGGTTGTGTGTTGAGCAGCTTTATGTGATTAAGCTTTAAAATGGCCTTTGCTGGGCCTCACTAAATCCAGTTTTATTATGTAGCAACTGCATATCCTGTGCTTTCTCGGCAAGTTTAAGGAAAACCATGACCATGATGTCATCTCTGTGAATGGTAAACAAAGCAGATCTCCAGGGCCAGCAGTCTAATGCCAGATTTTTTTCATGTGTAGTGCCAACTTTTTTTTTTTTTGGTGTGTGTAAGTTGTAAGATAAATTACATTAGATACCACTGAAGATGAGCTGTTACAGCTGCAGAGCCATAGCATAACTTTTCCCTTTTAAAAGCCACTTTTTTTCTGAGTGTTTTCCCAAACCCTTCATGAGCTTGATACATAGCTTTTAGTGCATGAGGATGTTTTATTCTTACTGTGCCTAAACCAAAAATCACAGCCACCTCCTTCCCTGTAATGATCAGGTTGTCTCCTGCACCTGCTTAGGCATCTTTGATAGGTTTTGTGTACTGCAGAAGTAGCCATACACGCCAGATCCATATAGAAGGCATTTTCATGTTTAAAGATAGAAGAGTGTGTATGATACAGTTGTGCTCTTAAAACCGTAAGATAGGCTGTTAATACGAGTACTGATACACAGATCTGTCCCATCTACCTGGTGGCTCTGCATGTCTTCCAGAAATAGTTGTATTTGGGCATGACTTGACCTGCTAGGCTTTTCCCTGTTGATGGCCACGGAGCTTTAATCCTGACAGGGAAGGTGTTCCTATTTTTGATAACTGGATGCATGTAGAGTTTCCTGTAGTTCTAAGGAAGAGAGCTGACCACGACTGGTCACACCAAGTCTGACTTCACCAGAACAAAATTAATTCGCCAGTTAGGAGTTCTGCTTTTTGCCTTTGAAGTTGGTGAAGATGGTAAAGTTTCTCCCGTTCAGCCATCAAGTATTACCTTGTGTGCCTCTAAGCCACTTACCCATAAGCCACAGGTACCCTAGGCTGCTGTCCTCAAACTGCTACATTCATACAGTGCCACTGTCCCTGTCTTTTGCTGCTGGCAAGAACAGCAATGGGTTCCCTTTTTATGTAACTTTGGAACTAACACCACCCGTGCAATGAATATTGGAGATGGCAAAATCAATTGTAATGTGTCTTATTTTTGTGTTTTTGCTTTGGTAGATAGACACGTATCCTAAAGTAGTTTTTCTTTTCCAGGATCAAAAGAGCTTTTCTTATTGAGGAGCAGAAGATCGTTGTGAAAGTGTTGAAGGCACAAGCACAGAGCCAGAAGTCAAAGTGAATCTGTAGTTTCAGCGCAATAAATCAAATCTCCACTTCTTTTGTGTCCTGTCATTCCATGTGCTACCCAAAGCTGGTAGGAGCTGCTGCTTCTCACAGGTTGTACAGTGCAGAGCTGGGCTTTGGTGCAATGAAACCTGTAAGTCAGGATTCTCTGTTCAGTGCTGCCTGCTGACAGGGAAATCAAGCAAGTGGAAGGAAGTCTGGTTAAACAGGACTCCCAGCTCAGGCTCAGTCATGTAAAGGGATTGGAATAACTTTCAGCAGTGCAGGTTTTCTTTCAACAGCTGTTTATGAAGTCATTGGAGGACTTGGCACAGAAGAAAATTAGGACTTGGACAAAGAAGAGCAAACAAAAATTACTAAAGACCAGAAGGGAGATGGTCAGTTGAAGAGGAGAGGTAGTATAGGCCTAAGGTATATTGTTTTTATTGTATGTGGTATTACTCAAGTGAGGGTGGAGAGAGTAGTCTTTAACTTCTCAAAGCCAGTGCTATATCCACCAGGCAGTTGCATACTGCTACATTTGGATCTCCTGGAAGAAAGCTGCAGCTGCTGTATCCTGTTAGGTCTTCCTGGGTCAGCAGTTGCAGGTATGATACCAAAAGAGCTCCAGGGCACAGCTAGGACAGACCTTTAAAGGCTTCCTGATTAGGTTTTAGAGAAGTAATTTGGGCCTCTGGTATTGAAGTTTGATCCAAATTTTGTTGGTTTATTATCAAGGATGTAATTGTAGTGTAAAAATGAAAATGGCTTTGCTTCATTCTGTTTTGTAGAGAAAACTAAATGTGTCTCTAACTCTGTCCAGGAGTGTTAAAACAGTCAGGATAATTCTTGTCTTACCTGTGTGTGCAGTGGTATTCCTCAGCCCCCACTCTGAATTTTGAGCTGCTTTTGGTAACTGACAAGCATCTATTTTTAACTGGTTAACCAATACTATTTTTTCAAAAAGTAGTGAGCTCCACCTTGAGAATAAGGAAGAAGGAGAAATAATCTCTTGAGCACACAGACATACTGGGAGCTGTGAGAGTGCTGCTTGAAGGGTTTTCTAAGGTCACCTGTGGAGTCTGGTTGGGCTGTGGCTCAGAGATGTGTGCAGGTCGCTCCTGCGTGCATGCTGTCTTTTAACCTTGCCCAGCTCTGTCAGGCTGTACAGTCAGCCAAGGGACAGAGGACGAGGCTGAGTTGAAAAGCCCTTTCCGTGGCAGTGAGCTGGTGCTTTGGGTGAGGTGCCTGGCAACTCTCAGCTGCCTCCTGGGTGTGACAACAGGAGGTGGCTCTGGTCCAGGATAAGTGACTTGACAGTGTGCATGGTGAAAGGACCTGTACCTCCCCAAGGATTTCCTCAGTGTCCTAAGTAGTTAAAATTATTCTATCAATATTCTCAAAATGGATAAATGTTGTAGCTTGAAGTATGTGAAGCATTTCTCCTCAGCTCAGGTGCAAAGGCTCATTAAAAGAGCTTTTGAGACTAACATTACTACCCTGGTGGTTTTCGGTGCTGTTACCATAGTTAGTTTACAAGGTTAAAATTAGTTGTCTTAACTGTCCTAGTGCAAACTGTAGTACTTTGGCATGCTGGAAAAAAATAAAGAAGCAGCAACTAGGGCAGGTGTGTGTAACCTGCCCCAAAAGCTCCTGTTTTGCATGAAAGGCTGTGAGATTAGAGTTTTCCTTCGGGCTTTTGGAAAGGAGTCGAGATGGAGGGAGAGTAATTTTGGAATAATGAGGATAAATGTCATAAACCTCTGCTGACAGGCACTGAGAGGGAGATTCTTCCAAACAGGAAGGGTAAATCTGAAAGCAGCTAGCTATAAATGACGTGATCGCACCAGAAGGCAAGAGTTAGGAGAAGTGGTATTGCCACTGTAGGAAGAAATAAAAGCAGTCATTAGGCAAAGCATCAGTGAAATGGTAATAAGGCCCTTAATTATTTCAACACAGTTTGAGCAGATGGCTGCAGTGTAGGAACGGGAGCAGTCATTTGGGGCAGGGCTGTGCAGTGGGAAGCAGGCTGGGTAGAGTGGCGAGGTGGGCAAGTTCAGCTGGCACGTATGCTTTTAAATAAGCTCCTGTAACCTGGAGTGAAGAGCTCTTCCCTGCCCCTTTCTTCACAAGAGGAACGCTTGCATTCAAAAGGGGGAGTTTTTCTGGCGTGCTGCCTGGGTACTTCTCTCCAAAGCGAGCTGAGGACAGAGACAGGTGGGGCCTGGCTGGGCTGGGTCGATGAGGTGTTTGCACACTTAGATGAGCGTGTGAGATGGGCTGTTACACACGGTACCCTGCTTGCTCTCAGCAGCTGCTGGTGTGATGTGCCTTTTCCTCCCTGGTCTGTGTGCAGCTGTCGGGGTCTCTTCTAGCTATGGGTCAGGATGGGCACCACATCCCACGGTGTGGGCAAGGGGCATCCCAGCCCCACGCTCCCCTGCAAACACAGGGACTGGGGTAAGGCCTAATACGGACCTTCGTCTGCTCCACGGGTCTGCATCTCCACAGGCCGACTGCGCAAACTCACACGCGGGACGTGGCTTTTCCTTCCCCGGTCAGAAAACCGCATCAGCACACGAGTGCCCAAAGGGTGCCCCTGCCACGGGGCAGGGGCTGCGGCGCCGGCGTTGCCCCTGCTGCAAGCAGCGTTCCGCGGGTGAGCTGTTGGGAGCGCCCGTGGCTCCCGGGGCACACGCGTGTGCGCGGCACCGGGAGCGCCGGGGCGGCCACGTGGCTGCCCACGGGGCGGGGCCCGCGCGCCTG
>VZRQ01011719.1:489574-525198 GCA_013397975.1 Machaerirhynchus nigripectus | reverse complement strand
GGTGCCGCGGCCGCTCCGGGACTGCACCGCGGCCATGGAGATGCTGTACCGCCTGCCGTTCGCCGTGCTCGAGTGCCCCAACATCAAGCTGAAGCGGCCGAGCTGGGTGCACATGCCCTCGGCCATGACCGTGTACGCGCTGGTGGTCGTGTCCTATTTCCTCATCACCGGAGGTGAGGCCGGGGCTGGTGGGGCGGGCGGGCTGAAGGGGAGGCCCCGCTCACGGCACAGCTCTCCCCCGAGTCCCTGCCCCGCGTGGCAGAGCCGCTGCTGACCCCGTGTCCGGGTCCGAACCTCCTCTAAAATACGAACCTCGGCCAGCCCCGAGCGTCCCCGCGGTGTCAGAGCAGTTGTCGCTGCTGCGAGTCAAAGTCGGTGCTTGCTTTCCTCCCCGTAGGAATTATCTATGACGTGATCGTGGAACCTCCCAGCGTGGGGTCGATGACAGACGAACACGGGCATCAGAGGCCGGTGGCTTTCTTGGCATACAGGTAAGAGCATCAGCGACGTTTTGCAAATGCCTAAACTCAAGGGAATAAACCCCGTCTTGCAGAGCTGTGCATCTGCTTTTTTAAAATTTTTTTTAATTTTTTTTAGCTTTCTCTACAAGGCAGGAGTTGTTTTATATCAGTTCTTGGTTTGCAAATACTAAAAAAACCCCACCACCAAACCAGCATTGAAACCAGTGGAAACTGAAAAACTTAGTCCTAAAACGTTTAAAAATGAGAAGTCTGGTAAAAAGAACATGTTTTGGGCTGGCAGTGCTTCTGTTTCTTGTTATTCAAGTTGAGTTGTGTAGTGGATGCAGATACACTTGATCATCTTTCATTGCAGCATAGGTAATGTTTGGGAAACTTTTGGTTCTGACCTTTTAAACTCTAGTGTCTGAGGGTGGGGAACATAGTTACAAATGTGTAACAACAGGGTCTTCTTAGAGCCCTTGGCTTCTATTACTGAAAGTGGGCTAGAGGCTCCTAGTAACAAACCAGTCTGAAGAGAGTTAAATCTATATTTGTAACTGGGGGGGGGCTTATGTGTGTGGAAACAAAAAAAAATAATGATTTTTGTTAAATACCAGAAAAGTTGATTGAATTTCTGAGGTCTGTGACATGGTTTATGTGACAGATTTTGACTTGGAGTAGATGTGTGTTTCAGATGGGCTTGGATTGTTGCAATATAGATGAATCAAGTTACTTCAGGGAGTTGCTGGCACTGTCATTTGTTGGTGTTAACAAGATGAAAGAAGACAAACTTGTTTGTTTCCAGGATATGAGACAGTAATGATAATTTTTATTTCTGTATGGGCATCCACTGTAGTTTCATCAATGCCAGTTTTATTAAGTTGCTAATTAGAAGAATAGGAGAATGGCTCAGTGACTGGGAAGCAGGAGACTCGTGATCCAGGTGCAGTATTCATTCTGCATCTTGTCCTTCTCTCCCTCCATCTCTTACCATTTGTAAGAAGGAAGTCCAGCTCTCTGGGCTGACAGAGAGCTCCATGGGGCACCCTCAGGCTGGCCCTGCAATGGATCTATGCAGGCTCAGCGAGCAGGCAGTGAAACATCCTGCAGGATGTGTGCTGGAACCAGAAGATGAGCTTCCATAGTGCTTTAAATGGATTTTGTCCTGAGAGGGTTCAGTCCTGCCTAAACATCGGGGTGGAAATAAGGAGGTCGTGGTGCCATGCCTTGGGCCCGTCTGTGTAAGCAGGGACTTCTTGGACCAGGTGTTTCTGCAAACAGATGAGCCTGGGTGGTAGCTGTTAGTGTGCACAAATATGTGTAAATCCTCTCATGTGCTGGGCTGGGCACCTTGCAGACTCTCAGTTCTGGAGATAAATTATGTTTTAAAGTCTTGATGTAATTGTATGACATCAGTTTCCTACTTTTAGTTAGAAAGTCAGCCATCAAAATTAATCATCCTGTGTGCTCGTATAGCTAAATCATGTTGAGTAGATGGGGTTTGAAATGTAAATAATTTCTTCCATCTTTTTCTGACTCTTTTCCCTTCACCCTTTTTTTTTCTTTAGAGTAAATGGACAGTATATTATGGAAGGCCTCGCATCCAGCTTCCTCTTCACAATGGGTGGCCTAGGATTCATAATTCTGGATCGATCCAATGCACCAAATATCCCCAAGTTGAATAGGTTTCTTTTGCTCTTTATTGGATTTGTTAGTGTGCTTTTGAGCTTCTTCATGGCCAGAGTTTTCATGAGGATGAAATTACCGTAAGTGATTTAATTATCTTTCAGCCTTTATTCTCTTTTGTGGCTCATGTGTGCTATGTAAATTTAGAAGTAACAGAAAATACAGTGATCTTCAGCTTGAATGTAAGTTGCTTTTTTCAGTGCTCTTTTTTGAACAAGCTGCCTTGAATGAGGTGAGATGCTTTGAGAGCCAGCTACTGTAAGATGGTGCTGTAGTTAGAAAAGGGTGACATTTCCTGGTATGTCAGAAAGTATGACTAGTGAGTCTGACATGCTCAGTGTACCTTAAAATTCATTGTATGTCCTGGTCAGCTAAGTAGCTTACAAAGTAGGGCTTTGAGGAAAATGGAACTGTTAAAGTACTTGAAGAAAGGCAAAGGAGAAAGAGATTTGTAGCTTTCAGGTTATGCAAAATCCAAATTCAAGTTGTCCAATTTTCCCCTCCTCTGTATGTTTCAGTCCATCTGTTTAATTTAGAATAGCTGAGACCTGATGTTTAGAGGTACTGGTAGCTAATTTTTGGAGTAGCTCTGCGAAGTGTTGAATTAATAGTTACAGTCATTCTTCTGTTCTTAAAACTTTCTTGGGCCTCTTCTTCTTCTTCTTCTCCTCCATCTTCTCTGGTGATGGTGGCACAAAATGATTGGTAGAATGAAAAAGAGGTAGAAATTACGTGTCTAGAATAGGTGCAAACTAATTGGTATAAAATGGTAAATAATAAATACGTTGTGAAGAATGGTTGGATCATGGAAAGGGTACAAAAGGGACGGGACAGCCCAGGACTGGGCAGTTCCCGCTCGGACACAGCTGGCATCAGACTTGCAGCCGGAGCTGAGAGCCAGCTAGAGATAAGAAGAAATAAACAACCTAAAATAACATCTGCAGGCGTTTCTCATCTGTTCGGGCTCGAAGGTAAAGCTTCCCAGAGGCCAAAAATATAACGGACTTGTGTGGAGTCCTAACTCCCACAGTGTACTTAAAAAAATTTTTGTCATAACACAGTAGCAATGGGTTCCCTGGCAGCAGGTGTCTGGATAGGGACCTGCCCTATATTTTCTTGCTTCACTGATGCTATGTAATTTTTTTTGCTTCACTGAGTACGTGTGTCTTTAACAGTTCTCATTCTGAAATTCATGTAAAGAACACGGCTTCAGAGAAATGTAAGAGAGAGAACAGATTTGTGTTGAGTGCCAGAAAAGATCAGGTTATATTGAGTATCTTAACACTTGTAGTTTGTTAAAAGGGTACAAAGAGCATTTCATAGGGTATAATGTGGGCTTCAAAAATTCCTAACAATTACCAAAGCTGGATTGAGAATAGGCTAATCCATTTTCATTCAGTGTTCATTGAAGAAAATCAGCTGAGGAAGGAGCATGTAGTTAAAATAGCCTTGATCAGCAGAGGCTTTTGCAGTCTTAAGTTTTGCTTCAAGATTATATGTCTCTTGATTTTTGAGGAGTGCTGCCTATGTTTGCTAACTTTTTCTCTAATTTTTTTCTGCAGGGGCTACTTGATGGGTTAGTACCTCTTGTGCTCTGTGAAAGTTCAAGCTGAATTTACTCCTCTTCATGAAGTGTTTTAAGAAGAAACAGCAAGAAACAAGTTCCGTAGTCACCATCAACAGCAAAGAGACCTGGCTATGAGAAATAGCTAGGGAAAGAGTGCTTTCTCTGCAAACAAACTCTCACTACCAGTGGCTGATCTGTAGTTTCCAAGCAATGTTTTATCATTTCTGATGTAGAGCTTTTGAAAAAGAGAAAGTTATGTAGCTGAGTATTTCTTTTATATTACATCTCAGTATGAAGCAGAGAACCTACCTTTAGCTCTACCTGAAATGAGTATTCGCCATTGACTTGACAGTTCTTTGTTGCAGGTCTGTCTCCTCTTCCCTGTGTGGGACAATTATGTATGTGAATCACAGAAGAAACACCCAAAACATTGATTTCCAAGTTATAATCAGAAAATTAGTAACTTTGGATGCTTTACAGCCAGAATACAATGTGTCTGAAATTATTGTGAAGGCATCTTCTGCCTTGATATTAACAATATTAATGCTCTGTGTGAGCAAATCCAGACATGCACTGGGAAAGGCAAACTGTATGAATGTGCATTTTTTTTTAAGAAAAAGTGTACAAAAAGAGCCAAATAAAACTTATTTTCTAAAAAATTATTTTAATTTTGTGCAACCTGTAAAGCTTTTTCTTGTGTGCATCGACTGTTTGACATCCAGATGTGAGGTGCCATACCATGACCACGTAATTTCAGCTTTGTTTTTCACTGTTGGATGATTTTTCTTTTTTTTTTTTTTTTATATGAGGGACAAGAAGCCTCATTTTCCATTAATTTGTACTGTATGCAAACAACACACTGTTATCAGTAGCCAAGAAAACTTACTTCTGAAGCTGCTGCTTTTTTGTGTGAGGAAAGGTTCCAGTTTAATTTGTCTTAATTTTAAAAGATTGAACATTGCTGATGTTTCTTTCAAGTAATGTATTGCATTTTGGGGGAAGGAAAGATCCCTCTCAATCACCATAAATGTCTTTTTTTGCAAGCCATATGTGTTTGAAGCACTATTTTGGTCAGTATAATAATATAAAGTAGAAAAGTTGTTTATTCCTGTAATTGTGAAGTAAGCAATACTGTTCACATACTTAATCAAATTTCTGAGCTAGTTGTTAATCATCTGCACTCAGGCTGTGTCACTTCCACTGCCTCATTCTTACATACAATGTGACACTTTTGCATCTGTTCATCTTACATGTTTGTCATTAAGATTTGAGGTGGTTTAAGCTATTTTATGAGGCTCATAACTGCAAAATTTCCAGTCTTTTCGAAGTAGTTATCTTTCAGCCACTGGTTTTGCTGAGACACATGTTTACCTTCAGGGGGAGTATTGATATTATGTAAGTAACTGGATCATAAGTCAACTTTTTAATACTCAGAGAGGCAAGTCAAACCAGAAAGTCAGTTCAGTGAGTATAATTAAGACTTGTGGCTCACTGGTTGTTGTAGTGCAGTTCAGCTTCAGCCTCCCAAGTTTGCAGCAGGTGCTAAATGAGCATGCTTTTGAACAGTGGTTTTGAAGGCACAGTGCAGTGCCTGTGCTCTGTGAAGTGCCTGTCACTATGATTGAACACCAGGTGATGTAACGTGAAACAACAAATGAAGCAGACATAATTGCAAGGTAGAAGATAGTTTTGGGGGAGTAAAACTAGGTGACTCTCTGTGCAACAAATAAGGCTGAAGGAACATCACAGTTTTTTGGTCACAGGCTCCAAGCTAGGTCTGGTATGATCATCTACCGAAGTGTGTGGCGCAGAGAGAACCAAAGGCAGAGCAGAAGATGGACCACCCAGAAATGAGGCCCGTGGTAGGTTGGAAGATGGCAGAATGGTTCATTTTGAATGGGGTTTGGAGGCTTCTTGGTCACCGAAGGTAAAATTTCTACTGAGCGCTGTCAAATAAACTGCAAAGAAGAGGTATTGCAGTATGTTAGAGAAATCCCCTTTCAGTTAAAGAAAGGCTGGTATTGTCTGTAACTGTCTGCTGTTCTTTGTAGGTAACAGCAGGTGGCCTCTAAAGTTGGGGCTTGGAATAGTAATAGGAATGTTTCAGTGACTGAAAAGAAACTTCCTGTAACTGGTGACAATATCCATCTGTGTTTCATGTTCATATTTTCAAGGTTCAACTGAACTAGATCGCGGGTGAGAGGTTAAAAACAAGGTAAAGGTAAAGCAGAGCTTACAGGAACACATCTTTCCTGATTAAAACCAGAAATTTGGCCTACTTCCAAGTGCAACAGAAGGAGTCAGGCTAAAGTGTAGAGGTCTTGATTTTCTGGCGGTCTTGATGGAGAAAATACTGACTCCATGGCTTCAGGATAATCTCTGAGAGATGATGCCTAGTCAGTGTAATCAGGAAGACATATATAACTTGTGTTGCTTTTAAAAGTTAATATATACATATATGAACCCTTAAGTGATCTTACAGTTAATTGAATTAAGCTGAAAAATACCCCTAGGTGAAAAAGAACAGACATTCTGACTTCTTTTTTTTTCCTCAATGCATTTTCCAGACTCCTGCATATTGTGGAACAGTAACAGAATCATGGAATCATTTAGGTTGGAAAAGACCTATAAGACCATCAAATCCAACTATCAATCCAGCACTACCAAGCCCACCACCAAACCATGTCCCTGAGTGCCACATCTCCACGTCTCTTAAATACCTCCAGGGACAGAGGTGCTGGTAACTGATGGGAAATGGCTCAGTGAGCAGTTCTACCAAACTGCCTCTACTGAGGATCCTTGGATGGATCCCATCCAGCCCCATAGATCTGTGTGTGCCCAAGTGGTATAACAGGTCACTGACCACTTTCCCTTGGATTATGGGGGCTTCATTCTGCTCCCCATCCCTGTCATCCAGCTCAGAGGGCTGGGTACCCACAGAATGGCTGGTCTTGTTATTAGAGACCGAGGCAAAGAAGGCATGAAGGACCTCAGTCTTTTCCTCATCCTTTCTCATTATGTTTCTCTCCAGATGCAGTAAAGGATGGAGATTCTCCTTAGCCTCTCTTTTATTGCTAATGTGCGTTTAATTGCAATTTTTAGTTGTCTTTTATAGCAGTAGCCAGCTTAAGTTGTATGTGGGCTTTGATCCTTCTAATTTTCTCCCTGCATGTCCTCTTTATACTCCTCCTGAGCTGCTGCCGCTTCTTGCAAAGGTCATAAACTCTCCTTCTTGTCGTGATTTTCAGCCAAAGCTCTCTGTTCAGTCTGCTTCCTGCTTGTCTTTAGGCATGTCAGGATGGCCTGCTTCTGCACCTTCATGATTTCCCTCTTGAAGAATGTCAGGCCTTCCTGGACTCCTTTGTCTCCCAAGCGACCTTGCCTATCCAGACCATAAGCAGGCCAAAGTCTGCCCTCCAGGAATCCAACATAGCAGTTCCACTGACCCCACTCCTTATTTCTCCAAGAACTGATACATATTTAGAAGATTTGTGTTGCTGAAAAAATTTGTGGAGGAAAGAGGATGATTCAACTGTTTTGAAGAAATATGCATAAATATACATTCTTAATATATTAATTAGGAAGCACAGTGTTTGACTTCTTAAGAGTTACAGTCTTATAACCTGAGACAATTCTGAATTTCTTCTGCTGCTTCCAATACAGGGAGCCAGTGTGCCTATGGGAAAGACAGCAATTCTCATGTATTTTCCTGACACACATGGAAATCCTGTATGCAATGGAAACTGTTTTCCTACAGTATAGCAACATCTGTGACAGTGTAATTGGTATTGCACGTTTGTGAACCTGATTATTGTATTTTTCCAACAACACTATGACTTCCCCAAAAAGGGTTGCAGCAATAACTCTGGCCTATTTTCAGAATTTCTAATTGCTACTTCTCAACACGGCAGTTTCTTTAGAATATTTTTCTTCCAGAACATAGTAAAAGAGGATTGAAACAAAAGAAATGAATTGGAACAGTTGTAGAAATCTCAGAAAAATGTTTTGTCATGCTTTGCAGTCACATTAAGGTCTTCCAGCTTTCTATACTAATATTTGGAGAACTCTGGAGAAATCTAAATTTTAGTGACAACAAAAAATATAACTAATGCTTTGAACTGTTTTCAAAGGGTAGCTTTTCATGGGAAGTGGCTAGCAGGAATATGGGAGTTTCTAGGTGATTTGGTTTCTTTGGTAAAAACGAATTGTGCTGGTGTCCTTTTTGTTTGACATGGATACCTGTCAGCCAAGAACTGGACCGAGACCATGAGCTCATTTTAGAGCAACAGCTGTGGCACTATAATGGGAGTCAAGCATGTCTGACTTGCATCACGTTTTAATCAGAGATGCAGATGCAGGGCACTGCATTCTGCTGTCCAGTATCTTGAGTCCATGAGGCAATTTGCCGAGCTCCTGTTTGATGATATCAGTTTAGTTACTAATGTTCTTCAGGCATAAGATGGAGTTACACCTCATCATGTAGCTATCCCATATGGGTTCTATAAATGTCAAAGCTCTTAGATTGTTCTACCTGCCGGCTGGAAGAAATAGTATTTATCTGTGAGTAAATCAGACCAGTATGGTATCATCTGCTGCCTTATGCTTGTGAAAGACTGACGTTTGTAATTTCCTTCTCTTTTTGGTATCAGTTTTCACTACAGAGATCAGCGTGGATGGGGGACTAGTATCCCTTTGTTGTTGGTGGATATATTATGCTTTTAGCTGGAAACATTATGCTTTTAGCTGGAAACAGGGAAAGAAAAAGCTAGAAAGACCTCAGACTGGTTGTGTTATTCTAAAATAAACAGTGAAAGTTAAACTTTTCTCCGTTACTTAGTAGACAACATAAATAATTTCAGAACATTTAGGTGTTTCTGACAGATACTGGATGGTAGATAATACGTTTACTACATTCAGCTTTCCAGTGTATCATCTGTCTATAAATGCAGATACAGACTGTGAGGAATGGGGAATAATAAAAAATAAGCATAACTGCAGTTGGAAGAAGAGGTTTTGGGGCGTGGAGGGAGCATTTTAAGCACCTGGAAGAAAATGGCAAAAGATGAGTAGCCGAATTGGATTTTTGAAGAGTAAGTCATATGAAGTAAAAGGCATATGTGAGAGTTATGGGCCCCATGGATAGAAGAAAAGCAGGTGTTTGGGCTGTAGATTTCGGTACTGTCTTGCATGTTTCGGAAACTTGGCTTAGAGTAAACAGCTATAAGCTGAATTCCAAAGTACTTTGGAAAAAAACCACTCAGAGAGTGTTTACTGATTAGTTGATGTCCTTATATCAAAGTGGAAAGATATCTTACTTTTTAGGTCTGTCCTGGGGCTAGTTTTGTTCAACACTCACTGACCTGTATTGAGCAGGGTGTACTGACTAAATAAGAAGAAATCATAAAACTCAAAGACTGCTGGGAGGGCAGAATAAGGATGCATAGTGATCCTAACAAATCAAAGAGTAGTCTAAAAAAACCTGGGCTGATTTATTTCTCCTGGGAGCAAGTACAAAGTATCAATGCTACTCAAGCAAAATAGCTGACAAAATGTGGCCTGCCTCAGAGTAAGTCCTTGGGTTCTGCTGCACCACAAGCTGGAGAGGAGTGCAGAATGCCTTTTGTGCAGCAATACAACATCATGTGGAGATACTGGCAAAACTTTTAACTACCAAGTACAGGAGGCATAAAATTAAGTGTGAAAAGGAACGAAGCAATTTTGTTTCTGCATCAGTAGTAGATTGAGCTTCAATAGCAGCAAGGAAGAGTTGGAGTAATACTAGAAAAATCTTTATAAGGGTAAAATAGTTAACTACTGGACTAGATAGTCTATGCCAGTGATGGAATTTCTGCTTTGTGCAGCTTTAAGACTTGGCAAATGCCTGTTAAAATTTGCAGTTACCTTTGGCTTGTTTTGGGATGAGCAATTTCTTGAGGTGTCCTTCAGCGACTGCCCATCTTTATTATTCCACAGCTGACAAGAAAACCTTCAACCTTCCAAACACCAAGGCTTTGTATCTTTAAAAATAGTTGTGGAAAGGTCTTTGTGAATAGCTAAATCTCTCTTTTAAAAATATCCCTGCAGTGCAGTTGTAGGACAAAATCCTGCTGGCCTTGGTTCAGTCTGAAAAATCAAGTGGTTATATGAGCTAGGCATGACAGCAGAAAGTAGGTCCATTAACTGCCTACTGCCAGAACAGAAAATGAATTAGCTGTTGGGGTAAGGAAAACAGAAGTGTGTGGAGGAATATTTAAGGCCTTTTTCTTTGCAAATTTTCATAGTAGTTCTTCACATAAAATGTGTTATAATTAGACAGCTGTCATTATAGCTGTTGTTTTAGAACAGGGTGATGAGTGGGCAGAAGGAGCCTGTGATATTTCTAGGAAGTATTTTGCTGATGGAGCTTTCTCTCTGTTTTTCCCCTCTTTGAGCTGGAGCAGCAGTAAGACACTGATTCGTTTCTCAATTACACGGACTTCTTCAGACACCTCCTCTCAGCAACTGTGCTTCACTGACCTGTGGAATTTAACTTCTTTTGTGTTTTCCCCAAGTGTGTCTGCCTGTCTCTGTTACAGCTGGTTGTTAAACCAGCTCTGAATGCTGTGTTTCATCTCCTTTTGCCTGTCTGATTCTGGCCTGAGCTTTGTCAAGATCTTTATCCCATAGTCTTTCAGCAGCTGCCATCCCTTGTTTCTTCGCTGTCATTCCAGACTTCTGAGTTTCAGGATACCACCGCTGGTTTTGATTGCTGTCTTTATAACTGCTGTGGTATTTCTGCCTTCAAAGGGTATTATTTATCAGTCTCCTCAGCTCTTCCACTTCCTTCTTCCTCCTCACTGGTACTTGCTCTTTTATCACACACTGAAATCCATCACTTAGCCCCACTAGCCACTTGGCTGTCTGTGAGCCTTGCTCCTCTTAGTATTCCTACCTTCTACTCTGACTACAGGCCCTTCAATTTTCCCTGCTGGCCATTGTTTGAGCTACTTTACCCTGCACTGACTCCCCACTTCATTAGCTCCTGCTATCTGTGGCAAAGCTTAACCTCCTGGCTTCTCTCCTGCTTTCAGCCTCTCTCATCCTCTGGTTGTTTCTTTGTCTGTTCCAGTTTTCTCTGAGCTGTCTCATATCTTTTTCTTTATTGTTCTACACTCCACACCATCTGTTGTGCTGCTGCCTGCATGACTCATCCTGAAAACAATAAAAATCCTACTGCATTCCCAATCATTACACTAGAGAGCCAACGAAGGCACGCCAAAATCTATATCAACAGCAGTCAAGCCAGGGTCCTCATGGAATTCAGGTACGTAATTTTTGTTTAAATCAATAGATGTTAACTGCCAAATACATCTGAGAATCCTGCCAAAGCTTCATCACAACTCTAAGAAAAGGAGGCAATTGTTTCCTGGGGCTGGATTTAAAAACACCTCTGCAGGGATGACCTGCAAGTTCTTAAGTTTCTTAGCAAGTAACTTGAAAAAAAACATTTTTTTCTGCGCATACAGTTACCGAGTGTTTTACGAGCACAGACAACATATGGTCTGTACACAATAGAACAAACTAAGAAAAATCTGTCACAAATTCCAAGATTCATATACACAGTAGACAAGGCAATAAATATGAAAGCTCATAAAACCAGGGAAATGGAACATTCCATCAGACTTTCTTTAAAGGTACACAAGGCACGTAATGCTTAAAACCACTGCTAATTAACACAATTGTTAACAAAATATATTTAAATCATAGTCTGGTTTCATAGCCTAAGGAGGAATAATTTCAGATGTATGAGGAAGTTTTTTCTTCTAGTGTTTTAAAGGGCAGCAGAAAACACAGTCACCTTAAATATTTTTTTGTCTCATCAAACACCTAGGTAAACCCGGGCTATACTTCACTGAAATCAGTGGAGACAGACCCATGCAAAGAGGGAAATAATGCTTGTAGAATTTTGGATGTGTCTAAGGGTTGGGTTTAACCACAGCTTGTTTACTAGACTGTGACTGAACAAGCCTAACTTTACCTGCTTTGCATGGTGAGTACAAGGCATTGCTTTTGTGCAGCTACATTTGGAAAATAAATGCCTTTTCCTTAAACACTGTCAATAATATCTGAAGCTGACTAAGGAAATTCCTTCCATCATTAGTACTTCCAGCACTGTCATTAGCTACTACTCAATCTTTTTCAATCTTGACACCTTTAAATTTTACCTTTCTGCAGTTCCAATCCCCTGTTAAGCTGTTGGTTCCCCACTGGATGGCAGTCCCCGCAATGTTATTTGCTCTGGGAAGGAAAAGTCCGGCTTTAAAGCAGCGAACTGAAATCTCAGACTGCTTTGTAGATGAATATGTACGCGAAATGTTACAGCTGTGAGTATATTTGCATTTTTTTTTTCTTTTTGAGTGTGTGAAAGATTTTTCTGTACATGTCTTCCACTCAAATTCCTTTTCCAATTGAAACTTCAGGGCTTAAAACCATGCAAGAGGGTAACAACTTGCACTTCTGTGGATCAGTCCGGCCAAAAATTTCAAAGCACTTTACACAGACTAGGTAAACTAAAAAGTCAATGTGTGTGCACGTGTGAGTGTGTGTGTGTGTGTGTGTGTGTGTGTGTACATGTGGACTTTATGCATAGCTCACAAAAGGGTAAAAAAACCTGGAGTTTTAGAAAGTCATATGAATTACACAGAACTACAGTGCTTACCTAGAAAGATTAAAAAAATAAGGCTTCGTTGTTTTGATTGAACATCCACTGTATATTTGAGGGTGGGGATGGAACTCAATGGCTGAAAGGAACAGACTATTTAAAATGCAGTAAGTATGCAGATCAGAACTACATAGTACTGAAATTATGACTGATGTCCTTAAATTAGAATCAGAGCATAGATTGCAGAGGTAGAGAAAACCATGTGGACTTTGCCAGGATTTCTGTGTATATGGTTATAAAGGGTTTTGCAGGATGAGTTTACTGCCACAAGGTTTTAGAAAAATTCCTGCCAAAACCTGGGGCTCTCAGTGCTGGCATTTGTCTGGAAGCAAAAGGTGAAGAAGTATTGCTACAGCCCCCATAAAAGACTTCAGTTTCTAAGATGCATTTCCCTAAGGTGGAAAGGTTTTTACCCTAGTATATTTTAAGGCAGTGAGAGTCTACTGTTTCACTTGGATAGAAATCTATATGACAGCTTATTACAAATAGGTCCTGTAGAGGTCTCTTCAAAAGTGAAAGAGAAATGAATGAAAATAGGAAGAAGAATGTGTGCTTATCAGCGCCTGTAGAAAAGACCTCTTTTAACACCCTTTACAGATGCCTCCATCTGAGCATTTCAAAGCACTACTGTCACACAGGTGGCTGCTTTTGTGCCCCTTTAACAGATGCTGAGATGGTAAAATGACCAGCTTAAAGTTACGTAGCAGCTTAATCACAGTGCTAGGAATAAAATGAAGATCTAATTGTTGGTTCCACCTCCTACCAACAGCGCTGGGGACTGTCAGCAGCAAGCATTCACTGAAGTTTTTACAATATTTTTTTTACTCTAGATATTTCCAGGGTAACAATGGCTTTTTAAATGCTTTTGTCAAGAGGCACTTTCTGTAGAAGAAAAATATTGCAGCAACATTTTATTGAAGGTTTAAGCACAGTATGTCCAGCTTACTGGTTTGTTGGCAAGGTCTGTTTTTTCTGTTTCCTGAAATGTAGACTGTTTCACTGCAAGATCATTCCTTCACCCTCCTTCACAACTCATATATCATCGAAATGGTTACTCCAAGCTCTCCCCAATTAGTTCATTGTGCTGAGCTTTTCTCCCTTGACAAATTTGGAAAGGAGCTCTGTCAAATTTTCACTTCTATTAGTCTTTTTACTTGTGCCCGATATACTTCTGCTGAAATATCATGTTATTCTTTTCCAAGCACACCTTGCTTTAAAACTGCCTCTGATCCTGTGGTACCTTCAAAATCAGAGGACTAGAGTCCAGCTCCGGTGCTGAGACCAGCCCGATGATGCCCCTCCATCTCCCCATTGCCCATCTTTTTGCAGATTGCCCAAGGGCAATTTGTAAGCCCCCTCGGGGCAAGGGCAGCCTCTGTTTCTGCCTCACCTTGACCAAGTTAAGGACACCTCAGCACTTTGGTTACACCCATAGTAGATTTTGCATTAATTAAATTTTATCGTGCGAAACCCTATCACCAAATTCCTGACCAACTGTACTGTTGATTTCTGTCTGACTGAGGTTTCAGATTACTTTCT
The DNA here is from genome assembly GCA_013397975.1 of Machaerirhynchus nigripectus. Taxonomy (NCBI): domain Eukaryota; kingdom Metazoa; phylum Chordata; class Aves; order Passeriformes; family Dicruridae; genus Machaerirhynchus; species Machaerirhynchus nigripectus. The sequence goes on along the minus strand of VZRQ01011719.1, from coordinate 511,244 downwards.
TTCTAAAGCTGTCTTTGCCACTTTTCCAGAGTTTTCCACACCTGGCTTTCCTTTCCTTTTCCTCCACCCTCCTCCCCAGCTTTCTGCTGGCAGGGAAATGCTGGTGCCCTCATTAGTGTGGCCCATTTCTTTGCATTTCTGAGGCCTTTACTCAAACCCCGAGCCAGCAACTTTCTCCCTGTTTATTCTGAGCTTTTCTGTGCCTGGGAGCGTGCCCTGACACACCCTCCACTCCTGCCCAATCCTTTTCCATGCTGACGCAATTTGTTTTTTTGGTCTGCTGCCTGTCCTGAGATAACCTTATTCACTATCCCCACATTGTCACATACCCTCCCTCAGGAAGAGAGTTCTCTCCTCAGCCGGGCAGGTCTTGCTTGGGCAGACTGCTGCAATAAATAACGTGCAGACCGTGAGTAGATAATCTGGCAGACAAAGCGTGTTACTTCTTGTTGTACTTCAAGCTGACACCATGGGCAGAGGCAAGTTCTGCACAGAGTAGGGCAAACAGCCACATGGCAAGGAAGCTCCAGCAGCTCCAGTGCAGCTGGACACGTGCATGTCTTTTCTGAGTGACTGTCCCATCAGAAATGGTGAGGAGAAAGAAAGATTTCAGGAATTTAATGATTTAGTACTTAACTGCAGGGGGGGCAGGATATTCAGTTATTGTTTATTTTTTTCCCCTTCCTGAGCTGAGGAAAATATCCGTAAATAAAAAGTGTCCCACAGGGTTAGAAAGAACAGTGGTCCATTGAGGATAAACTTGAAGTACAGTCCAAAGCTTTGTTCCTGACTGAGATAGAAACTTTATGGTGTGAATACACACGAGTCCAGGGTTTTGGTTTGGACAGCTGTAAAGACAGTCATGGCCCAGTTGTGACTGGCATCCAGAAATATGTCACAGGGTACCATGTTTGGAGATGTCATTTAAGGCTTTTCTCTTGTATGGACAAGTGTTTATAGACTTCCCCAATGCACACCGTGGAACCATTATTTGTGCTCTGGATTTCAGGTGGTAATCTATGAGTTGCTGTGTTGCCCTAATAAATTCAGAATGAATTATATCTGCCTCAAAACTCTCCTGTATTCTCTTGTGTTCATTTATGAAATGGACTTGCACATAGGTTAAGTACCAGCGTGCAAAAGGAGGTTGCTGTAACTCGTACCTACTTCGCCATAACATGACTTTAAAAGGCTTTATTAAAGACTTTTTGTAACTGAAATTCCCTTTCCCTGTACATATTTACCTGTTTTGTTTTAGGGAGTTGGATGAGACTTAGTCTACCTCCGTGACATGTCTCACTGCAGGAGACATCCTTGGGTCCTCTGGAGCACACTGGGCTCACACACGAGCTTTAAGGCAGCTCCATGCTAATTGCCCTCCACACAGCCTCCGACACTAGCGGCCTTTGACGATTCCCATTTCACATCTGTATTTTCTTACTGATTACAGAGTACACTTTTTGAGGTTACTGTTACCAAAAATACATGGTCATTGCTTGTTCTGTGGCGATGCTTGGAGGAGCAAACTACCATTGGGTTTCACTGATTTGGCCTTGCAAACCCAGGGATGACATTGCATAATTCACAGGAGGTTGGGTAGGGAGGCAAGAGGAGTCTGATTATTAGAGAGCTCTTCCTCTAGAGGTACTGCCTGCTCCATCCCTCCAACATGAAGTCTCAGGTGGACTACCATACACCGTGGATTTGAAACTCTTTGGTACCTACGAGAAGGTGTCTTCTGACACGTTTCAGAAAGCACTTTCACTGTACATTTGACATGTTTTCTTATCTCCTTGAAAAATATCTGCTAAGCTTTAATTCTTACTTGGTTTTGCATTTTGGGGGGATCTTTCCTTTGCTGATTTTCGGATGGAACCTCACTGCTCCACATTTCACTTAGATCCATTGCCCTCTAGGGGCATATGGAAAAATTCTGTGGTGGGAATTGCTTCTGGGTGGATTGCGGGTATTTATGTCTCTGAAAGTTAGATGTTTTGCAGCCTGTGAACACAAACTTCTTTTAAAGCCAAACAGCCTGAGAAATACAATTACACTGTATCATTTGATGGTGTTTGATTTTTCTTATTAATGTGGTACTTTTTTTGCTGATGAAAAGAAAGACGTGGGAAATGTACTATCTTGGTCAAAGATCTGTCACATGATTTCAATTCACCATAGAGTGGCCACCGGGATAGCAGAGGATGTGGGTTGTTTTGAATAGCTTCTGTATATATGTCATTTGTCTGTGTAACTGTTGATATTTTAAGTGTAAAGGGTTAATGTAGCCCCAACAGGATTAGAGATCTGCAGGAAGGCAGACTATGCTTAACCCAGTTACTGAAATGTTTAGTCAGCCAGTTCAGACACTAAAACATATTTTTTTTCCTGAGTCGAAAAGAGGACATCCAGTACAGGGCAACAGCAGAATTATACAGCTTCATGAGCAACAAAGTCTGCTGACTGGCTGAATCAGTCTTATCTGCTGTAACTAACAGAGAAGAGAGGAGAATGATAAAGCCTCAGGGGAAGGGCAGGAGGAGACACAGATATTTACCTCCTACTCCTTAAAAAGAAAGTTCTTTGCAGCAAGGGAACTCCATAACTAGAGGTGATGCTTGGAGAGAAGCGCGCCTTTTATTGCTGTGGAAGGTGTGAAAGACGGTGAGGAGGGTTTGGGCAGCTGAGCTGGAGTCCTGCGCTCGTGTTTCAGATGCACGGAGCAGCAATGGTAGGTGTGTCTCAGATGGTGCAGAGCTACCAGATGGATGCTGACATGAATTAGATTATCCCCATGCCACAAGGCAGGGCCATGCAGGGATGCTTGTGGGAGGGCTGGAAGCAGCACAGCTGCATCAGCTTGGTGCCACAGAGATACAAAAACATGTTTAATATTTAGGTACTAATGTTCACTGTATTGTGCTGCTTCAAGACCTGAAAATGAGTCACTTGGTGATACCTAGATCTTAATTGTGCTGTGTAGCATAGCCTGTGTATTTCATTTAATCTGTGAGTAAAGCAGCTGAGGTTGAGAATTTCCTTTTGTCAAATTAGTTGCAAGGGAGTAGGAAGGTGGAGTTTTGGCAAGAGCATCTATGGATTGTGATGGAGTCTTGGAAAGATGTGACTTAAGGTCTTGAGGAGCCTGGCAGGGGGAGAGAAAGGACATCATTGCTGAGTCTGGAGAATAGTTTCAGGACAGATGTAGCATCCCTGTGTGAAAAGTCCTCCCAGCCAGAGCAGGAGGAAGCAGAATTGAGGGCAAATATCAAAACATGCTGACTGTTCACAGAAGGATCTCTGCCAGTCTTGTAATAATTTTCTTGTAGCTTTTTTACGAGCATCATTTAGTTGTTGTTATCTCCTTGCCCTATTTGAAGCTTTGCAAGAGAAAATAGATCCTTATGGGATTCCCACTGATACCAATAAAAGTCAACAGCGTGTGTCAGTGAAATCCTGACTGAATTCAAGTTTTCCCTGCAACACCATTTATTTCCAGATTAATCCAAGAAATTCATCCTTCCCTTATTTTATTTGGTAAAAATGTGTGTTCAATTGCTTGCAGTTAGCAGCATGACAGTTATAAGCCATTAAAAGAAGGATAGGGACTTTGGAAACAAGCTCAGGAAACTCTTGCTGCTCATCAGGGACTGGGGACTGTGATTGTGAGGGAAGCTGACGGGAGCTCTGGTAGAACAGGTTTGGTGAGGAAATGTGGAGTTAGACAGGGAGGGATAAATGGGAGGGAGGGAGGAAAGGCAGCTGTATCCTGGGATTTGTAGGTGGTGACAAGAAAACTGCGTTTGCTGTGACAGTAGATAGTGAGCAAGCGGGACATCTGTCATCTTTACTTTTCAGCTCTATGGAAAATACTGATAGATCTTCAAAGTCATACTGCCTTTTCAAAATGAAATGATCAAATACCATGTTTCATGGAGGATCATTGTCTACCTTAATCCCATGCATGAACCCTTGGCCCTGGTTGGTTATTTCGCTCAGCTGTTTAGTGCACACTTATCAGACATGTAAGTGCCAGGCCAGCATTTCTCATCGTTATCAAGGATGATACTTTGAGCTCTTAAGCAGCCACATACGTGAGTAAAAGGCTTACAATTTGTACTATTTATTAGCTACTCTTTTCCAGAGCGTGAAAATCAGTGAAGCTTTATAACCCTATTGTAAATAGGAAAAGACAGACTTTTAACTGATGAAGACAGCAATGGCAATGAAATATGCATTATGAAACCATGAGCATGATCCTTTATCACAGAACACTGTTGGGAAATGCATTAACTGTTAACCACCAGTTAACTGGCAGGTCAGGCAGACAAACCAAACGTAAAGGTCTGTTACCTCTCACAGCAACCCTAGGAATGACAGCTCATCTGGGAAGCTGGCATGATTCAACAAGACCTTGTCATTGTGCTTCCCCTGCTGCCATCTTCTTTGTAGTGATCTGGGAAAGACCATCATTTGGTCTCTGGGAAAACTAGAATGATCAGCAGTTACTCTCAGGAATACTTAATCAAAGCCAATGAGTGTTCTCTATGAATAACTAAAAACTCTTTGATGTGCACCCACATAAAAAAGATCAATTGCTATAAAATAAGACAATGAAATGTATGGAAAATAGCAGTTAGTTGTATTTCAAGTGACCACTGACAGGTTATGGCTTTATGACAAAGGACTTTAAATCCTCCAAGAAGGGATGAATTTAAAAAGAGGGTAATGATTAAAAGTAAAGAATTTTGCTTGGGAAAATTATTAGGAATTCATTAAAATACCTGAAAGGCAAAATAACTTGGTTTTGCTTTTTGTTGTGCTACTTTGGTAAGGTATGTGTAAGAGTTTTCAAATTTAGCATTGCCTTGAGTATAATTAAACGAGTTTTGGTGGTGGAGAGAAAGCAAAGTATGGAAATGTGTGCTAGAAGGAAACTGAGTCTTGTCCACTGAGCTTTCCAGAACTGTCAAAATCTGGGGGTGATGTACGAGACCACAGCCTAAAAAAGTGGCAAGATAGAAGTATTTCTAGTCACACCACAGAAAACTCTACTCTTGGCAAATAGTAAAAGTAAAGTTTCAGAAAATGTTTGAACCAGTCTAAGAGTGTGCTGCTTTTTTTAGTGTAATTCTGCAGTTTCCTGAATCCTCAGTGAGTTTGTTCAAACCACAAGAGCAGAAAATTAAACCATGAGAAAAGAGTGATTCATTTTCTGCCAGCTAAGCTTCCTGACTTGGTTCTCCATTGTATCAGATGGGTGCCTGTGCTGGCCAAAGGGAAGGGTGGAAAGACACAGCCGGGGGTCCACAGAGGAGAAGAAATCACTTTTTTTAGCAGCAACTAACCATTTAGTAAGGCACAGTTTTACTGTATGGCAGAGCCAAAACTAACGCAAATACTGTGCAAAGGGGAAGTTCAAAATAATGGGTTTTATCTTGTTGATAGGAACTTTTGTGATCTTTTTCTGAGAATTTTGCTCACCTCTGTGAGTTGTAGCTTATAAGAAAGAACACAAGATTTAATATTTCAGATTAGGATAGTCACAGAAAATTGAAATAGAAAATTAAATATTTTTGAAGTGAAATGAGGGGGATATGGAAACATGAATTCAGACACACATCAGAAATCAGGAGAAAGGGTGAAAGTCTGTTGTTTTACTTTTAGGTAGACTGAAAGATTTTAAATAAAAAAAAAAGCCAGAGCTTTACTAACAAATACCAGCAATTGTCCAGTTTCCACCAACATTTTTTTAATTCTGTGAACAAGGCCACCAAACACTGGTGGTCAGTGCTCTAGTTCCAGATTTATCTTTTAGTTGGTACACAGATAAAACTCCCAGGTAGCTTTAGTGGTGACCCTCTAGATGGGAATGACAAAATAACTCAAATATCTTCCCATATGTCATTATCATTCCTTCTTTGGATATCTTTTTGGAGTCAGGTGTGTATGTGGAGTGATGCCCATTGGCATAGTGATTAAGAAAGTGGATTTTCTTGTTAAATACATGTGATGATTCCACAAGTGGTTTGATCTGTCTTTACTGGGCAAAAAAAAAGAAGTTCACTAAGTATTTTGCCTGAATAAAGACTGGAGAAAGGGGCCCAGACTGTGAATTCAGTCCCCACGTCACCCGTGGATCAGTCACCCAAAGGCTTAAATGGTAATTCCCTTCACAGCCCCATGTGTATCCAGGGTAATTTCAGAAACATCTAACACCATCCTAGCCTAACAGGGACCCAACTTTGCTGCAATTTAATCGAGGTACGCCGTGGTCCTTTCCTCTTTCTGTTGGGAAGTTCACCAGGCATGTCACCAAAGGTTATCAGTGTAACCCAACCGGCATCCTTGTGGGATAAAGCCAGGCAATTCCAAGCAGAGGAACAAAAGGTCAGAGCACTGCAAACCCAATACCGCCACCAGCATCTTGGGTTACAAGGTTATGGTACAGAGGAAGGAGGGGGATGAAGCGTAGCCTAGTAAACACTCAGTCAGCTCTCAAAAATAGAAAGTGACATGGATTCTAGGAGTAGAAATATGAAGCTACTGTATAGTGCATATTCACCTGTCATTATCACTTACATACACTGAGAGGGAGGGCAGCTGGCTCCAAATTTCTCCCCCAGCTGAAGAGATATTTTTAAATAAAGTTATTGCAGTAAATTTAATTTACTTTGGCAGCAGGAGAGACTCTGGAACTTTCGTGATCATTTTGGAAATGCTTCACTTTAGACAGTGGTATTTCATGGTTTCTCATGTTGAATCAATATTGTTCCGGCTGTTTACATTCAGGTAAAACTGTGTATAAAATGACTAAGCTCTCTTTCTGGTACAGTCTTAATTAATTGGAACAGCCTTTTGGTTAAACTGCTGCACATTTCATTGCTGTATGCCAGAGAGCAAAGTCTTTGAGGGTCTATCTTTAATCTCAATTCTTTGTTTCTTAGGAAGCGTCTAAGTGGAGCGTGGTTCATTGAAAGTGAAATATGCTTGGTGTCGTCTTTGATTCATGGGTATCTCCTCTTTAACATCATCTGCAAAATTGTGTGTTTTCTGTGTAAGGCAACATCTTATTTTCTGTTGTCTGATACAAGCATAGGGAAGAGACTGTACCTGGGATATTTACACTGCTATTGCAGATTGTACTGGAAATAAATAATGCAGACATAGACACTTGTGAAGCAGTAATAATGTTAGAAAGCCTCACTTTACATTTGAGAAGAAAATAGAAGACACCAGAATAAGGAGACTGGCCAAAAGACTATCAACTGTTAGTCTGTGGAAGCCAGAGTCCTATCAGTCTCCAGCTATGCCTCTGAGTCAGCTTGCTGGATTAGCTGGAGTGCCAGATCCTGCTTTGCCTCTCAGTGCCTATCAACATTAGAACAAGCCATAAAAAAGCAGGTTCTGTTTCACAAATGCCTCCAAGTCTTTCAAAACTTTTGAAATCTTCTGAAACTTGTAATCAGGCATGACTTTGTTGAAACTCCTGCTTGCAGAGTGAAAAGGTCAGTCCCTCTATTTAACTGTTTCTCTTTTATGTACACTGGACTTGCAAAATCTAGTCCAAAACATTGAACCTGATAATTTGAACAAATGTGTTTGGTTTGACGAAGCAGTTTCTGAAGGAAAATCTATTCTTTAAACAGACTTGGTGTGTAGTTCCACCATAATAATAGGGCAGCTAAGAGGGGTGGCTCTCTCGCTTACAGACTCCTGCACAGCACAGGATTTTTGTAGTGACTCCTTCTCAGCCTGACACATCTCAGTCTGACATGCCTCCATGGGCCTGGAATTGGTTGCATGGTTTTGGAACTGTTTTGATCAGAAATTTTTTTGGCAGCTCGTTCCTGCATAAGGGCTGTTGATGTACCTCTGCCCTATGCCCTATGGAACTATTACTTAACTCCTTTTAGACAAGGCATGGACTTTTACTCTCCTGACAACTATGTTCCTAGTATCTGGAAATAGTGTAGTGTCCTGGTGCTGCCAACGTTTCCATGTATCTGGAAAAATTCCTGGGTATTTCTGTGGGAGACTTGCTTTATTCTGAATAAAGAGTGAATGTAGCTACCCAGTCTTAAAACCAGACAAACTGTTTTAGATAACCCTGAACCAAATTACAGTAATTCTCCTATAAATGCTTTGAAGTTTGATTATCCCTTTATAATTTACATCTAATCTAATGCAGTACAAACAGTACTGAATTGGGCTTCCTGGAGACATGCAGACATGCTATGTAAATTATATAATCCAGGAAACCATGGTATTTGTCTAAAACCACAATTTCTTCTCTTTTTTTGGTATCCAGAACCAGATTAGGTTTTGCCAGTATACTGCAGAGACTGACATTTACCAGTGATTGCTCTTTGTATTTTAGTAGCAGTTATAGGAACCACAAATCTGGATTAGGATTTTGATGTTCCAGGTACTACACCACTAAACACAAAAATGACAGTTCCCTGGAAATTTTAAATGAAACTTAATCAAGCAATTCAATAGTGAGATGCAGCTTAGTATTATCCTGACAAACCCTAAGGAAATTCACAGGAGTAAAGGACCAGAAAATCCAGTCAGGGTTACCTGATTTGATTTATTAATACATTCAGTCCTACCTCATGCCTGAAACCTCCAGCTAAACTGGAGCGTTTATTTGAAAGAGATGGAAAATAAATAGAGTTAAGTTGAAGAAACAACTTGGAGTTAACATGGGTCACAGTAATACAGCTTTGAGTAGACAGACATATAGATGGGCAGATAGATGATGTTGGTATTGTCTGGAAACTGGGAATGGAAAAATGAGCTGTATGTCAGCAGAGGGTAATTCTGTACCTCAGGACCCACCATAAAAAGTGCTGCATTCAGATACTTGTTTTAAAAAAAGACAGGAGGAAGAGGGAGAGATCAGAGACAAAATTTGCAGCAGGGCAGCTACGGAGTAAGTCTGGCAAAACAGGATCAAGCAGCAACACCAGCAACTGGTACAAACCATAACTGATAGAAATCCACAGTAGTAATATAGTAATATACAGTAATGTATAGTAATTTATATATTTATAACTCTGCTCCACAATAATTTCCACCTTTTCCATAGTGCTTATTAATTTCCTCAATCATCAAAGACACAAAAAAGGACACCCTTTAAATTCAGGTAAAGAGTATTTATTGAGTGTTTTTGCCTTTTTTGTTGTTATTGACTAAGCTGCCTGGTAGTGTTAATAGTAACTCGCTACAAACAAATGATTACTCACGGTTGATGTAATTTGTCCTACCGGGTCGCTCAAGGTTCAGTAAGAAATTAAACATCAAGCAAAAGAACTTGCAAGAGTTAAATGCAGCAAAACAGCTAAATGATAGCTTATGGGGATAGTGTTTGAGTCATGCTCTCACCACCTCTGCAGGGTGTATCTGCTGGCCACTGCTCCCTCTGCCCTCTGGTTAGCCCGAATCATACGCAACCCAGGAAAAGACCCAGCTTTTGTGATTACAGATTCCATGAAATTCTTGCATGAGTGGGGTCAAAAGCTTGTTGCTCCTGAGGGGCACAGGCGTCACTGAACCTTTGCAGGCATCGCTGAACCAAGATGGTTCAAGAACTTGGGGGGAAAACAAAAAGCAATGTCAGTCATTTTAGACGGCTTATTTCAGGTGTTACTAGCTGTCTAATACGTGCTCCAAAAAACCTGATTACTGCGTTATTTTGGGGAATACAAATGATGTGTAGGGTTTCTTGCACATCATTTTATGTTTGTTTTCCTTATGCCTGGGGGATTAGCAGTATAAAACCAGAAATCACATACCCAGAGCTTGGGCTATATCCTCTCTGTGTTCCAGTCCAACATTGTTCCTGTCACACAATCAACGCGCAGTCACTAATTCTGTAAGCCTGCAAGGATGTTATATCACCTCCTGTGAAAGCCTGTGGTGAAGGTGACTCAACCAACACAGTAAGCAGGTTATCCTGTTGCATAATTTGCTTTATAGTAAAATTAGACATGGTCTCAACCAACAAAGTTTTTATTGAGATCCATGTTTTTCTGAGACTCAGGTTCACTTAGGTAATTTAAAAAAAAAAACAATTGCTCCCGTGCTAACTTGTAAATTCCCATGTAAATTTAGACCAGCAACTGCAGAAGGACTTAAGGCTTATATTTTCAACCTTAAAAGCAGCAGACATAAGAGTAGCAAAAGATGTAAGAATGCAAAAGACCAAGTAGTTTTGTACTGAAATATAAAAAGTCCTAATCATTTGTCACTTGCTCTTGTGACCCAGAATGGCTCACATCGATGTTAGCCTCCTAGAGCAGGATGAGTGCATCCAACCTGTTATTTGGGAATGGTCTACTTGCACCAACTCCCTAATCTTATCCAGAACAGTTTGGAAAAAGGCTCTGGGCCATCATCATGCATGCAACACACCATGAGAACAACTTAATAAGACAGACAGCTGAGTTGCTTTATCCAGAAATTTTTGCAGTGCTAACCATAGACAGAGCCTAAGGTTATCTGACCTTTCAGCTGAAAAGAACCAGGTTGTTCCTGCACTGTTGATAGTAAATGTGGTTGTTCACATTGAAGAAGTTTCTTCTCCCTACCAGCCTAACCAAAACAGAAACAACCTTCCTGGAGGGAACTGGGGGTACACTAGAGCAAAGAGCAGCAGCTCCTAAACAATATCCTGTGTCCTGGAGCCATGGTCGGGAAGAATCTGTGCCCTGGGCACTTCCAGGCCTGACGTCCCCATGGCTGACTGCAAGGCTGTGATGTTTTGGAGGGAAAAGTTGCTTCAGTGAAACAATTCCTGCTTTTTGTAGAGCAGAGCCAGTTGTGATTTTCCAGGTAGCCCCTGTCATCCTGACAGCCTCTCTGGCCTGAGGGCTTCATAGGCTGTTACGAGTTTCTCCTGGCAGCTTTTGGTTTCCTTGAGCATGGCCATGAAGAGCTTTCAGTACTGAGCAGGAACGAATTTGCCTGACAAACCAAGTGCTCCAGAGAATGCGAGGCGTTACGATAGTTTGTCAGTGGGGTTATGCAAGAAGGGCTGGGTGCCTGCGAGGGCAGAGAAATATTTGATCACGTTGAAGAGCACTGGGAGGGAGTAATGTCACGGAGTGCAAAAGACACCTAACTCTAGCAGATTCTGTGTGGGCTTGACAAGGGGTGTGGGGGATTTAGGAAGTGAGGCTTAGCCTAATGCTATGGCTCTTACGGGTGTTTTTTGCTTTCCAAGTTGATTGCAGGTCTGTGCAATAGCAGTTCTAAGTTTAACAGATGAAGCAATGCATATTGGAGAAGTTCTTTACCCAGAATTTTATTTTAAAACATACAGGTTTAGATGTGTTCTTTGAAAGTATGTTTCACCAAAAAGTGTTGCTTTGACAATTTACATGGAATCAGATGATTTTTTCTGAAAAAAAGGATTCTGAAGTGGCTTCACAGAAAACTTTTGAACACACCCTGAAGGTAAAAGACAACGAAATATTCTAATAAATTACAAATTTTTTTGAGAATATGTTGAGTATTGGAGATCTCAACTCATAATTTTTGATAATTTGTGTCTAGCAAAGAATTAATCAAGTAGATTTTGCAGAATAGTAGAGAGGTTGTCCTCTTGTATTACATTGACGGTGAGGAAACCGGAGAGAAGAAATGAATTCTTTAAAGGTTTTGAGCACCAAAGGAAATTAATGCTAGGAATGAAATGGATCCAGCATGGTGCTTGTTTGCAAGCCCAACTGATAACTCTTTCAACCATTTAAAAAACATTTTGTTGGTATTTCATTTTTTATGTTAGATTAGTGCAAGATTAAATAACCTGAGAGTGTGTGATCTGGGGCAGACTGATGGGCTGTAGCTTTGTACTTCAGGCTGTCTGTGTACTTTGGGTGTAAAACACTATGTGTTTCATACAGTTGTTCGAATGCATGGGATGAGGGATGCAGGACTGTGAATGAAGATAGTGATCCAAGGCTGTTGTGACTTGCATGGCTTCACTGAGGCCAGAAATGCCACAGTAATTTATACCATCTGGGAATATGATACATCCTTACAAATTTAAGACTTGCTTAATAGAGCTGATGAGCAAGCAGAACCTTGATACGTCCTTTCATGTGGAAAGCTCTGTGTGGTTCAAATATTTACATGCGTGTTTCAGGATGGACATGCGCACTCTTCCCTCTGTCTCTCTTACTCTGCGAGGTTGTTCCAGGCCTTTGCAATGCTTAGATTCTTGAGGAGAAGAACTTCCCAGCATTTTAAAAATGAACAGTCCATGGAGGCAAGGAATTAATGCAGGGCAGATATCAAGACATTTCCTTGAAGAAGTCATAAGCAATGAAGATAGTCTCCCATAATCAGAAACACCTCATCTATTCTAGATTGATCCTACTATATATTACAAATTAGTGAATATTACAAATTAGTGAAACACCAATGAAGACCTTCTGCTGTTATTCCATGTCTCTGAGTTCAGTCTGTATCATGCTCTGGCTGGGTATTTTCATGTGAAATAAAGGGCAGCACATATAGGTTATTTGAAATTCCTTACAGTGGCTCCCTACCCAAGCCACACAGGGTTTCAAGTGCTGACATACCTCGGTAAGTATTGTAACTGTTGCCACACACTGAGATTTTATGTGTCTTAAAATGCACTGTTTGCTGCTGGCCATTTTACATCCAGTACTGCTACTGAAGTGTAGAGACACTTCCGGAGATGCTGTATCTCTTCTTTTTCTCATTTTATTGTCTTACACTGAAAATCATCATCATTGCCATGGTCAAAGCAGTGAACATGCTTTGGGTATCATCTGCAGCAGCATTCTTCATCAGCAGAATCTGAGGATCCTGGTGTGGGGATTTATAACTGCAGTTTTGCCAGAGCACTGAATGCCTTTGTTGGGCATCTGTATGAGACTGGTATGTAACTTCCCAGCCTCAGGGCACATATCCAGGACCAGATACTGGCTGTGTTTACTTCTGAAGCATTCTGGAGCCATGATTCCACACAGATGAGATGAATACACTTCATGACTAAGTTTCTTTCAAATTCACCAAAGCACATCATATAGAGTTTATAGAATCTATGCTATCTGCAACAGGAGAGTATAAGCCTCATCTGGCATAATATCTGTCAAAATAAACTTCCACTCTCTCTGTCCCCAAAATTCAATAAACTGAAATTGTACTGAATCATCTCAGTGTAGCTTGTGGCCACAGTGGTTTTGATCTGGCAGCAGCCAGCCTAAAATTCTCACCTCAAATCCCAGCCCCAGGTGTATGCTTTGTGGTCAAGAGCACAGTACTGAAAACTGGGTTTCCTGCCTGGCTAACCCAGGGCTGGGATACAAACACCCATTTTGTTCAGAGCACCCGCTTTTAGGAGTGTCAGAACTAGAGCCAAGGAAAAGAAATACTGGGTACCTTCAATAATCTGAAGTCATCTATTGACACTGCTTTGAATTTTTATTGTCTTTACTTTTATATATGTTTTTCATTCAAACATTCCCAATAGAAAGAGTGGCTGCATGCACAGAGGAATATTTCCTTTTTGACTTTATGAGCCTCGTTGGAGGAGGTTGATCATCCCATTCTATGAGAGTTAAAAGTTATTGTGTAAGCAGTCCTGGCCTGCTGGATGGTGCTGGAAATGAGCTCATTTCTAATCTCTCTTGCAGGCAAAAGGAGTAAAACACTGTGTAAAGAGCCACTGATCCTGATTCCTACTGTCATCGCTGGTGTGTTCAGAGCCTCTAGAAGACTATGGCAACCAAAATCTTGAGCAAAACTATGCATATCTCTAAAAATAATGTTATTGGATGGCATCGTCATTCATTGTGCAGCTGTATTGTCCAAGCTGATCCTCTCCCTACTCCTTTCAGAGTTATTGAGACAGGGTCTGCTATGCAAACTACAGAAGGGTCTTGGGTACTGTGGTTCTGAAGTTCTGAACCTAAAGGTACAGATACCCTTAGAGCAACAGTTACAATATCTGCTGTAGAATTCAAGAATGTCAGCAGGAATTAATCAGTAAGAGGTTCTCCAGAAGAACTCCCTTCTTTTTTATTATTCCCTTTATCCTCACAGCAGAGCTAAATTAAATGTATGGAAAAAAGCCTGCTGAAAGGGAAGAGTGAGAGAAAATATCAAACTCAAATACATCTGAAAAAAGAGATCTCAATTCTGATATTTATCAGATCCTGAATTCTTCCTTTCAGAGTGAGTGAATTAATATGAAATGGAATGAGGCAGACTGATTCCAGAACAGGTTTTCACACATGAGTTATTCTGCAATAGTTATTGCAAGGTATGTTTACTCTATCCTGGTCAGAATTAACTTACAAGTACAGACAAGTAATTCCATTAGACTTGAGCAAATTGCAAAAACATTTATTAAAGATAATTAGTTATAAAATCTGCAGTGGCATTTGTAGTTCATTTTGGATTTGCTTTTCACAACATTTTGTGAACTGGCACTAACCCCCCCATATATTTTAAGTAACAGAGAACTTTGTCAATTCTCCTGTGATAGTGTATGCCCAAGTATTTATAGCAGAACTTTTGATATGCCTGATCTGAAAATTGTTAAGGAATCAGTAACTCAGGGACCATTTTAAACATAAATAATGAAATCCCTGTGAACAGCACTCATAGCGTTGGAGAAGCAAATTTATCCAGAATAGCCTAGTGGGTCACATGAATGTTTACGATTTTCATAAAGGGAACACAAAGAGAACTGTCAAAGGCATGAACTTACACATCCCCATTTGCCTGAACCATGGCCACCCCAACTTCATTACCACGTATTTGTCCTTCAGTGTACGTTAGCAGCGATCTCTAAAGCAACAGGAGAATGACGTTCCTGGTGCATTTTGTGTCGAGTTTCATATCAGTGTTGACTTTGTCACTGACATTTCAATGGCAAGCACACCTCCCTGTTCAAAGGATGGATTTTGGCACTGCCTGCTTTAGTTAATCCTTTTAAAAGTGCTTAAACATCTTTGGTAGTATTTGGCTCTGCATGCATGATTTCTGGGCAGCTACTCAAAACTTACTAAGCAATAATCTTTTTGTTTAATCATTCACTGCAAACATGTTACATAAAATGGACTGATAACAGAGTCACGAGACTCTTTTTTCCACTGCTATTGTACAAATTATGAGACTTAAAAATTTTTGGAAGATACGCAGTGCAAAATTAAACTTCCTGCTGCTGTGAGAAACAAGAATTTTTTTCAGACCAATGGAATTAGGTCTTGCTAAGTGTCTAGTGCATCTTTTCCCATGGAAAGTAGATCATCTTTTGGAAAACTCAGGTACTGAAGGATTGCTGCATGTTTTGTTCAGTAACAACAGGGGTGAGGCAGACATGATGCACCATTAGGAGCTGCATAGGCTTTTATGGAGGGAACACTTGTGTACTGTCAAAAAACTTCAACCAGTTCAAGAAAGCCATCATTGCATCCTCACTGGGAGAGATTCCTGGGTCTGAGATGAGGCAGTGCTGCTGCTCTAAGGCCCTCAGCAAGTCCATACTAGGAGCTGCATTCTATTAATCTCAACATAGATATTTGCATGGTATGGAAATACACTGGCACTGCCATATGCTCCACTGGCTGGCAGAGATTTCTCCCATCTTTCCCTCTGTTGTGCACTTAAAAGGTGCTTAAACTTGTATGACTCTTCTGCTTCCTTGTTTTTATTTCTTGTTTGCCTCTTGCTTAAGACAACCTGTCGCCCATGGGCTGGAATGTGTCACCACTTTCTCCCCCTGTGATCTGCTCTTCGTGCCTGTGGTTCAGTTGCCATGAACCTTCTCCCTTGAGCAGCCTGCTGCAAGTCGTGATCAGCCAAAAGCAGCCAAAAGCCATGTTTGCTCTGCAAGGAGACATTGCAAATGAAGCACTATTCATCCAATGAAGGCAAAAACCATGGTGGTAGAAAATGCAGGTGTGGGTGACGGATGTTATTGCAGAAGTGAACACTGTATTTGGGCAAGCCTTGGAGTTGTTTATTGTATAAGTATAAAGCAGTTAATTGAATAGAAACAAGTCTGGAAAAACAGGAAAGAAAGAACAGACTGTCTTGAGGTAGTTCACCATTCAGCAAGCACAAGGGGATTGTCACTGGACATACCAAAGCTGCTGTCTTTGACTTTCAGCCCCCTAGCAATTGGCCTAGAAGCCTGCCTTGAAACAAGGCAGGAGGGAGGGAAGTCTATGAATGGCCTTAGGTAAAGGAGATGAGCAAACTTAGCTGTGCTCATTTCTCTCCAGACACTTTTTTCGGATGTGGCGGGAGGGTGAGAGGAAAAGTGAGCAGAAAGATAATTTTCACCTAGGCAATTTTGAAGATACTAGGCCTTCTGGCAAATATTCCTGTAGGTGCCATAGTTTTACATGTTGAGGAAGAATTTTGTTTTCAGAAAGCAAAATAATCCATGTGCAACACTGGTCTCAGACACTTGAGCAGCAGGGTTACAGGTGTCTGAACTCTGCAACCTGCAGCATCATTGCAGCTGCGGAGACTTTGAGCCCCAAATTCACCCTCCGAGCAGAGCCAGTCTACCTTAGGAAAGCTCAAGACCATGAAGTCTGATGCCTAAGACAACATGTTGCCAGGTTTTAGCAGGGAAAATAAACTCTGCTGCAAGAACTGCATGTAAGGTTGAAAAGTGGTTGTAGCTTCCAGCAATTTTCCTGCGTGAAGAAGCCTTGCTATTTTTGTTTACAGGCATTCTCTAGGCATTTAATGTTTCAAGGATCTCTAATGTGTTTTTTGGCTGCAAGGTTTTCCACAAAAACCCTTTTCTGACACTATTAAACCTATAGTTTAATATTTTTGTATAAAAAAATGGGTTAATCCATAGAACATGTTTTAGTGCAAAGATTTCTCAAAGTAAGTTTGAAGAGTGGCATGCAATCAAGACCTGGGCTCTTAAGTGAGGGTTTTGTTGTTCTTAATGTGGTCTACTTTGTCAACCCCACTTTTAAGTCTCTGTTGTTCAGGATTTGTACTTTAATGGAATTTCCTTCTTTTCCAGCACTGGCCTACAGGTGCCTTTCTGGCTTTTCCTTTTCTTTGCTATCTGTGGAAATAACTTTTCCCATGACAGCAGTATGATGAAGTATTCTTAAAGGGTTCACCTGCCAGTATTACTCTCTACTGAAGCCCCTCTCCCTTCATAAAATTCTTCTTTTTATCTCAAAAATATGTCCGGTGGAAGTTCCCTCTGTTTTCATACTACATTTATTGAGTATAAAGGGGTTGCTTCACAGATAAATTGCTTTGGGACATGTCTGCATACATGTTTCTGTATGCCTTTGTGCATATATGTATATATATACACAAACCTACTCATATATGCATGATGTACGTGCACACGTTATTTCTAGAAGAAATGCTGTTATAAACAGCTGCTATTTGTTCTTCTGGACTGTTCTTCTGGAATGTAAAATCGCAAGTTTTTACAGTAGGCAGTATTGTTAATAGCTGGAAAATTTCTGAGAGATAAGGAGGAAGAAGATGTTCGGCAACTTTATGATGCTGGAAGACAAAAAAATTGACAAGAAAATATAACTAGAGATGGGTACCCAGCAGCACCTGAAGATGTATGCTGCTTTGACTGTACTATGGGAGGAGGGAATGTTTGCAATATGAAGTGCTCTCTTAACATGCTTTCCAGTGTGTCCCACCCCCCTGCTCTCAAATCCAAACTGGGAGAAGATTTACAGTGTAGGGTAGGTGCAGTAAAAGAGAACAGGACTCTCACTGGGATGCAGCAAATAAGAAAACAGGCATGAAGGAAAAGTCTTCCAAATTTTATATGAAGCCTGTGCATTTGTGGGCAAATAGTTCCATACAGTGCTTGCAGGTAACTCTCCAACCTCTCTCATTAATTGGGAAGTACGTTAAGGCACTTCAGACAGAAGAATGAAGATGCAGTCCTTACCTGTAGGTATTTGTTATATTTATACATCTATGTCAGAAAAAAACTTTCTTAATCAAATCTAGCTTACACTGGAAGTAATTTCTTTTTCCATTGGCATTTGGAAACAAAAACAGTGTCCTCATTTAACTGTGGGTTAAGAAAACAGCATTAAATGCTGTGATTATTTTTGCATAGAGGCATAATTTGGAAGGGAATCTGGTCCTGTCTCAGAGACTTGTAGGTCTCACCTGCACTCAAATGCTGTTCTTCAAACATGAATATGTGAAATATAGTCTGTCATTATGGGCTCGTTTATTTATGATTTATAAGCCCTGTGTCTTGCCTAATAGAGAATAGAAGAAAGCTAACTTAATTGAGAGCTGGTTATAAGCACTGTGAACAGAAACCTTTGTTCTCAAGAGCCAGCCACTGGAGCGTGTTAGCAGCGCATTTTCCAGATGAACTCCTTTCATGCCTTATTTTGCGACTAGAATGAAGAAGCTAAGGAATGGATACCAAAAGCTTTCTATTTGTTTAAAGAAGTGTCTTGTGGCAACTGAAAATGTATTTACAGACCTTGAAGCTTCCTTGGAGATGCTAGCCAGACTACTTGTGTCCCTGTGGTTCTACGGTTGTGTCTCTTCATTGCTTCCTGGTATTTCATATAATCAGTCTCTGATTACGTACTGCCCATCACAGGGGTTTATTCCCTGATAAAACCACAGGCAAGTAAGGAAAAAAATGAGATAACTGCAAATAAGTAAATTGAGCTAACTGTACTTTGGATCTTGCAGTCCTCTATCATCAGTATTTTTCCTGATAAGGTGATTAACCTTTACAAACCATAATAAAGGTTATTACAGCTGCTCTTATATGTGGAAGTAAATAGAGACATAAAGATGTTAAGTCATTATCTGAGCCACGTAATGGATCAATAGTAGGCTGAAGCCGGGAATCCTTCCCAGGTTTTCATGTGACCCCAGGACTTTCTGCCTTGTCGATTATTAAAGACTTCTAGCAATCTTCAGTGCTGTGCCAAAACACACTTTTTCATGTTCTTCCCCTTCCCCTTCCTTTAATTTAGTTTTTAATTCCATATTGTTTTAAATGTATGTCATTGTGATATTGGAGCAATGTTTACCTAAGACACATGAATGGCTGTGAGCAGAGGTGGGAAAGACTGAAGACTGTTTTGTTTAGCACATATTGGTCTTGAGCTGCAAAGCTCAGTGAAGGCTTTAAACATTCGGTACTTTGTGTCTGGGGTTTTCATTTAGGCCCAAATGTTTTTCCTTATGAAATACGGGCATGAAGAGTCCTCCTCTGCAGAGTGGTCTCTCCTGGCCTTTGTAAGATACACTGCATCTCCGGAAGCTGAGGCCTACAGAGATGACATGAGACAGTCCAGGCATGCAAGTGAGTGGGAAATGCAAAGATACAACTTGCCTTTTCTAATTCCGCTTTTCTGCTGAACCACAGGCACCAACAAAATCAAATGTTCCAGGTAGGAAAATACGAACGTGTGTGGATAGCAGAGATAGGGAAATCCCATCGCAGCCATTTGGCCTTGTGTTCCCTTGCATAATCCTTCTGGCAGAGCTTGGCTGGCAGCAGCACAGGCCAGGTCCAGGGTGAAAAGAGACTCTACTAGAACACCTGCTCAAGTCATCACTGAGAAACCTGGAAAATGAAACCAACATTAGCTGCTATGCTAATTTGCCCTGCTTGCAAGTATAAGTCACTTGGGTTTTTTCCAAAGTTGTTTTATTAAATGGAGAAAAGGCCCATAGAGGCAGGTCAAAGAGGCAGCTACAATATGCTTCAGTGTGTATACCCAGTACATAACTGTACATCCCAGTGCCTCACTTGGTCTTCTCTAGTATATTACCAATTGCCTCTTCTTTAACACATTCTGGTTTTTCAGCTCTTAACTTAGAGTCGCTGCAGCACTGGGGGCTTACTGTTCGAGAAATACCTGTACAAATTCATCTTGCAAGAGGCCTCCGCTCAGTTATATTTTTATGATGGTGGTTTTGACTTTTTTTAGGTGTGATTTTTTGCATGTTGGTGCTGAATTTTTTGCCCCAGTCAGACATTTGACTCAGACTTTTACCATACTAAAAATGAATTTTTGTCTCTGTTTTTGTTTTGGTGTTTGTTTGTTTGTTTGTTTGTTTTTTAACATAAATGCCTTGTACATTACAATGACACATGTAAAATAAGTTTTTCAGGCTTGTCCCTTGGTCCCCTTCATTTACCTCCCTTATTTTATGAGATATAATCAGAGCTTTCTGCTCCTGGATGTGTGTGTGGGGACTTTTCTGGACTTTGGTGTGTTGGGGCTGTCTGTTATTTCCCAGCCACCAAGCTTAACAGTTGTGAAGATTATAAATGTATTCTCTGAGAAGAGGCTGTTCTATGTCTAAGAAACCATTTATCTAAAAAGCAACAGAAAAAATATAATACCCCTTCATAATTCTTCCATTCACTGTCGTCCCATTGCAATGTTTTATAGAGGTAAGGCTGAGGCTTTTCTCCCCACATGAGGACATGTGGCATACTCTGTTTCCCTGGCAGTTCTGCAGTGTTGTGCTGACATGGCAACTTCACTGATTCTTCTCTCCAGAGCAGTGCTGTCTAAGGCACAGCTTCCTGACTCCACAGAGTCTCAGTCCTGCTTTCTTTTATGCAGCAGAATTAACTGGCAGTGTATTCAGACTCTCAGTATTTGCAGTAAGCACTGTTCTTTCTTGTTCCCTTGGTCTGTTTGTTTAAAAGTACAAATGTGCAATATAAAAGTGATGAAAACAGTGACAAACTATGAGAATGCAATAAAATTATCTTGACTGAGATTCCAGTAGGATGATGAGCTAGAGTGAAGATACAAGTAACTGACTGCATGCCCACTTGGGATGGAATCCTACCTTTCCCCTCACTCCACTGTCTCTTACTCCTGCGTGAGCCTGTTCCTTAGCGTTGGAGAAAACTTGGGGGGAAAAGGTGTGGTGTTATTTTTATTCTGCAAGGTTAGTGAGTGGAACTGGCTTATGGAGGTGTCTGATGATTGGAAGGGCTGGGGTGGAGGTTCAATTACATGGCTAAAACCAGAACTTGCACAGCCAGAACAGAAGAGTTAGAAAGAAGAAAAAGGGAAATGGAGTCAGAAAGGGGAAAAAAGGCCTTGCCTGTTCAGCAAAGGGAATATATTTGATCAGTTCATCTGACTGGAACTGTGGTCCCTCTGTTTAGCCTTAATTATTTCTGCTTCCTCTCACTCATCCTTTAGACAGGCTCTTCTAATTAGTAAGGCCTTCACAGTAGGGAATGTGCATAATCTTGTGGGTGGACTCAGTGAGAAGATACAGTGGGAACACTGATGTAATAATAGTAAGTCCAGTAGGTCCAGCTCAACTACTGGACTGATAACCGTTGGATTTGTTCTTCCATTTAAATGATAGTCACCCTTTTTAGTGTGCATCATAGGAGTGATAGCCTCTCTTGTTTGAAGGAAATAGAACACTTAGTTTTTCTAGGTAACCTGCACTTTGCAGAATGAGCAGAACCAACAGGTAGAGAACTTCCTGACTTGTGAAGCAGAAGCTGGGTGAAAAATACAAGTGAATTGGAGCAGTGGTTGTTCCAAATATTTTGAGCACATGCAGAACCAAGGCACAGGTACAGGGAGAAGTAGGGAGGCACAGGCCCTTTGTGTTTCTGAGGCTGCAATCTTCAAACCATGCCCCGCCC
>VZRQ01011719.1:474905-489477 GCA_013397975.1 Machaerirhynchus nigripectus | reverse complement strand
TTAGGCTAATTGGATTTTTTTAAGTCTATTTCTTTGACATACTTTTGAAAATTAAGTATTAATGATCTGCCACAACAGCTGGTGTCATAGTACAGACTGGTGGGCTCTGTGCCTTTGAGCTTAAGCCTTTTAATAAATCACAGAAGTATTTGCTTGCTTGTTGCTGCACACAGTGGATGAGGTGTAATGTAACGTAAGAAGTGGCACTCCATACACGGAGTGACTTAAACTGTGCCTTTAGACATACCAAATTAGGTTCACTTTGTTCTTTGTGTAGTTTCATTTTAGAAAAGACCTGTGGTGTCCTTCCTGGTGCAGAGTTAGCAGGGAATGAACTGTGGCAGCTGAGGCAACATTTGGCTTAAAGGGTAAGAGCTGCCAACAGCTGAGTGCCTCGGGGAAACACAGCCTAGTCAGTTCTGCTTTGGCATGGGGACAACCTCCAGCTAAAACTTAAGTTACTTCCCTCAGCAAATAGGTGTTACTGAAGAATAAAATTAAAACAAAACAAACAAAAAACCCCCATCGGAATTACAAACAACAGATTTATTTTTATGGAAGAATTATTCAAGGATCATGAAACAGAAAATAAGCCAGCTTGAGGATGTTGGAAAGTGTTACACTGGAAACATCAATATTAACGTAGCAAATTGTGGAAAACATGAAATTAGATAAAGTGCTCAGTTTTCAGTCGTATCAGTAGGATCATTAGCAGCAATTAGGAAACAGAGGAATTTAGGGTATTAAAATTGAAGAGGAAATAAATACATTTTATAATTTTTTCTGAAGTACAAGCTATTTGGAAAGCCCTCAGTGTCCTCCATGGTATGGAGTTGTGCATGTAAGAACGAGAAGCAGGGCTTGTATGCTGCCAGTGAAATTCCACACTGACAATGAGGCAAGTCAGTCTGAAGTATCTGCAGCACAGATAGGCACTGGTTGCATGCATGGTTTATGCAGTGGTCTTCTCCTTTTAGTAATCTACCCAGTGTTAGCATTTATGTGTCAGGATCCCATGCGACTGGTATGCAACTCTTCATCACCAAAAAGTACCAGCACTGCTTTGACAGGATCAGGCAGTAACTCCCACAACTCTCAAAACAACTAAAATCCATGGGAATGCAAGCTGGGCTGTCCCTGGGAACCTTATTTTGAGATACCTTCAGGTTAAATTCAATCAATCAGTGTGTTTGAAATTGCGTATACTTTACTTGCATATTTTATAGACTGATAGGATTCAATCTATAAACTTCTGGAAAAAAGAATTTAAATCTTACTCTATATAAATATTTATAAAAGTTGCTTTATTCATAGAAAATTAGATTCTTCATTTTCTTTGAATTTATAGTGAGAGTGCCCTGCATAGACATTGTGTCTCTACACATAGAGTGGTAGACTCTTAATAGAGCATAGCTGACATTAGCAAAGCTACTCCAATTTACATCAGCTGGGAATATGGTCCATAGGACCTAAGTTACACTAGAAGATAAAAATGATTTCTTTCTGAAGCATTGTTTAGTGAATTCAGCCATTAAAACATGGGAAGTAATTAACATCTCAATATTACATATTGAAATTTAAAATATTGTAAAAATAGCATGTTAAGCATATATTTTTAAACTTAATAGGATTGGCATTTGCTTTATGGCAGTTAAGCAAATCAGATTCTGCATAATATGGGTAAATCTGCAGTTTTCACCAAGTTTGTGTACCTATGCCACGCCTGCCATCAACACCAAGGTATTTTTTAAATCACTTGTCCATTCTGTCACATCTAGATTTCAAGCCACATGGCACAGTTCTCATGTATCTGAAAAGGTATTTTAAACCTACTGAAGCTCATAGGAATTCAGCCAGTTTATGGAAGGCATGGCTAGGCTTCAAACAGGTCCTAGGACTCAAGACTATTGCACTCTTCATCTCAAAAGCAAGACGGACACAAATTCAAACTGAATGAAGAAGCTTTCTCTCCTCATGTTCTTATTCTTTTACTGGTCACTGAGCGTTTTTTCGAATAAATCCCATTTTCTTGTCGGCAGGCAGCTCCATTCATGTGGCCGATGCTTTCACTTGCACCTTCTGGTTGAGAACTCTCTTCAGTTGTCTGAAACAGAAAGGAGATGTCAGTGGAGGCATGTGTGTGTCTTCCACCAGGCAGCCACTGAATCTGGTTCCCATTAGGTAGCCTGACTCTCTATTATTGCCCCAGCTTCTTAGTTCTGAAAGAAATTGAACTGATCGTGTAAAAATGTCTGTAAGAGTAGGCTTGCACTCCAAACCTAGTAAAATCTAGATATATAGCAAATAACTCATCGGGTCTCTGCTTAGTTACTACACCCCTAGGCAGCAGAGCTATTGCGTTCCCACCCCCACAGCACCACTGGAAAACCCACCAAAGGGCAGTTCAGCAAGATTTCCTGTATAGAGGATGAAATGTTTTTAAGGGTGTGAGAAATCATATGTGCTTTATTCAAAGCTAGGGCTGCAACCTAAGAAGTCCTAATTTGGATGCGTGTCAGCCATTCATACTCAAAGAGCTATGGTGGAAACAAAACCCTTGGAACTCTCTGAAAACTTGGACTCCTTCCAGGCTGCAGGCTGGCTTAGAAAGCCAAATATCTTTCAGTAGCATGTAATACCAAGAACCAGTAGCTGCTGACTGCTGGGCTCATGCCTTTGTGCAGCCCAAAGTCTGGTTGGTCTTGTTTGCATACAGGCAGATAAGGCGAGGGGCTTGCCTGTAACATGTTGTAGGTCTGGATTACTCAGCTCTTTTTAGATTTACCCCAGAGAGACAGGGTAAATCCTCTCAGGTTTCCAGTAGCGAGTTACTCTCTGAGCTCAGTTTCAAGGCACGGAGCCGCTCACGCTACCAAAAGGAAGGCATGCTCTACCAAAGTAATTTATACTTGCTTTGCCAAACACCTATCTGAAAAAGAGCTAAAAAAAATTTTAAAACATACTTTTCTTTTACACTGTACATTTGTAGATGCCTTATTTTCTGTCTTCATGCCAGTAGCCTCTTCCATTTCTGAAAAAAAAGGTAATAAAATAATTAATTAAAAAGAAGGGGGAGGTAAGTAAGCATACAGTCTATTTAGTAGCTGGCTGAAGTAAAAGAATCAGGTATTCCTCTGGGCATTTATCACACAGAAGGAAAACCAAAGAGTGATGAATACTTCCTAAAACATTTTTCGAGGCAATGTGATTAATCTATCAGGACTGTATAGCTTGGGGGTATTCAGAGAAAGGAATAAAATTAAGAACTTGACTGTTGCACAGGGGTATCAGACCTTTCAGAGTGGAATTCTGCCTTTGTCCAGCAGGTTCACAGAAGTCTAACTTTAATATTCCCAGAAGATGGGAGCATTTAATGTATAACAGGCTCCGAGAGCCCTTATACTAACAGTATAACTGATGTTATTTTCCCCTGGGTTGGTCCTCAGGTAAAAGACAAATAGAGACTGAAAACCTTCAGGCTAAATTTGAGTGAGACAATCACGTTCCAGTACACTAGTTAAAAAACAAACATAAAGAAAAAAAGAAAAAGTAGAGCACATTACGGAAAGTTACACCAGTGTACGTGCAGTGTCTTTCAGGCCTGTGGTAAATTAATATATTCACAACTCAACAAACATTGTATGTGACCAGAAATGAGTAATAACAGTGAGTCTGTGAGAGAACGGCTCAAAGAGCAGGATTTTGCCTAAAAGTTTGGATGAAGTACATATGGGGCTTTGTATGTATTTATAATAATTGGTATTAAGAGCAGCAGTTTGATGAGTGGGAAGAAACGCAGTTGATTACTTTCCCTTGCATGTAATGGCGTAGGCTATGATGGTGTTTCATTGGGAAATGAACAAAGACGAGTATTCCTTTGAGCCCTAAGACACACATACCTGTAAGAAGTGCATCAATCGTCTCCACTGCGTGTTTTGCATCTTCCATTGTGAAACACATTGGTGGTTTAAATTTTAAAATATTTCTGTAGGGTCCATCTGCACTAAGAAGGATTTGACGCTCTTTGAGTCTGTGGAAAGAGGAAACACCTGTGTAAGACACAGGTATAAAACTATGTTGTGTCCTGTCACTTCCTTCAAGCTGAGACACATTTTGAAAGTCATCTTTTTTAAGTACTATGTTATCAAAAACTACACAAATTTAAAATTAAATTAATGAATAACTGCTGGAGAATATTAGGAGGGTTTGATCATTGCACACAGTCTTTAAGAACTACTTACTTGTAAATAAGATGAAGGGCTTCAGCCGTGGCTGGTGTTCGCTTTTGCTTATCTTTCACCAGATCCACTCCAACAAACAATCCAACACCCCTGGAGTAGAAAAGAAAAGTACAGGCAAGTGAAATCTGGTGTCACTAACCCAAGCCTTCTGGGTATACTGCAAATGCAATACCTGTTTCTAACAACTGTAATTCCCCTCCCTGGAGCACAAATGGGGGAAGGAGCATGAGAGAGGAGACTTAGCCTTTGGTCGCCTTTTGGTGACTTCACACAATCAAATGGGATAACAGATATTTCTGGATAAATAAATTTACCTGGCTCATTAAAGCTACATGGCCAGATAGGAATGACAGAATAATTTTCTTCCACTCTTATCCTGAAAATCGCAAGCCAGGGAGACAAATAATGAAAAAAAGAAGTATAAAAACCCCTCAACCCAACTCCTTCCCCCAAAAATCTTGAAGGCAATTATCCACAGTAGTAACATGAGATGAGGAAAATCCACAGTAACATCTCCCAAGGAAATGGACCAGAGATTTGAACAAGGTCTGCATGATTACAGCGGTGTGCTGTCAATTTGGTTATTGCATGTGGATGGCTCTTTCTCTTACTCTCCCAGAACTTTTCTAGTATCTGTGCTTGTAACTAATTAAGCAGATGGATGGACAACTTTTTTTTAAAAAATATTGCCTTACAATACCAGTTTTGGGCAGTCCATTTTAAAAGAGAGGTGTAGCAAAATCATGACATGTTTCTGTGTTCCACTCACACCAAGTTTGTTGCTTTTTCTAGAACAGTTACTTTCTTCTCTGACATTGCTGTAATGCACCCACCTGATATCTCCCACTAAGGGATGTTTCTCCTTTTGCTCAGCCAGCAGCTCCAAGAGATAATTTCCTACACGTGTGGCATTTCCTTGGAGATCTTCTTTCTCTATTACATCCAGCACAGCCAAGCCAATGGCACAAGACACTGGATTGCCTCCAAACTGACAGCAAAGACAAAACAAAACACATCATCAAAATCAAAACCCATCAAAACAAAACATTCATCTGTGGCTATCCATGTTGTTTTCACTTGCCCTCTCCTGCTTGGCATGTCACAAGGAAAGCTTGAAAAGCTGGGGATTTTGTGCCATTCAGGCTGTGGAACACCATCCCCTAAACTTGGCCAAGGGAAGGACTCCCTCTTCCTTGGCTTCAGGTTGCAGTAATTTGAAGATTTCAGGACTGAAACATTCAGCTGATTGCATGTGAAGGCAAAATGCTCCTGGGAAGAGCAGTGGATGATCGACTTGATATATTTTGAACCAGAGAGTATAAACTCCATTAAAAACAGGGGAATTCATGGTAGCTAGGAAGGAAGGTGAGTCACAGGAGCAGAAAGAGGGCTCAGTAAATGAGAAGACTGAACCTCTGTGGCGTGCACGCAGATGAAATGTTTCCTGGTAAAGGGTCACTGTTTTGTTAGGTGCCAGCTGCAGAGCAAGGTCTGACAGGGCATGATCTCCACCAGCACAGAGCCTATCCTATAAAATGAAATTTTACATGATCAGCATTTCAGAGGGGGAGAGGGAAAGAGACATAAGGAAAAATTTATCTGTACAGATGTGAGCTGAGATGCGTGACCTGCCTGAGAGCTTGTGCTGGTCCATATGATGATGTACCACTTGATACAGAGCATATTTCAAAGCCTCTCCACTTGCTTTTAGATACTAGACTGTAGCTGACTCGAGCTGTTAGTAATGTGATGCAGTGATGGATGCAGATGTTATCTGGATCACCTGGAAAACTTCTAACTGCTAAATGTACACCAAAAGAAAAACAAAAGGCAAAGCTTCACCTATGAACTTACTGTATTGAAATATTCCAGTCCAGAAGCACCAAAACCTTCAGCAATTTCCCTTGTTGTGACCACACAAGACATAGGGTGTCCATTGCCAATGGGCTTTCCCATGGTGACAATGTCAGGCACAAAGTCTTCACCTTGCAGCTGGAATGCCCAAAAATGCTTCCCAACTCTGCCAAAGCCAACCTGGACCTCGTCAGCTATGAACACTCCACCTGCTGCACGCACATACCTGCAAACAAACACAATAGCTTGAAAGTCTTGTGCTGTAGAACACAGCTAGGCAATCAAGGACAAGGCAGTCTGCATCACAGAAATTCTGCAGTGTGAGACCAAGTTAGGAAAAAAAGAAAGAACACAGTTATATCTATTTTATAGCTATGAAATTTTTAGTATGCTACATGTTAAGAAAAAAAATTGACATTTTACTGTCAAATAGGAGTACTGTAATGGTACTGCAAGATTATAACTTGTTTAACTTCATCTTCCATCAAATTTACAGCTGAGGATTAATGATAGGTAAAGAATGGCAATTATTTAGCCAAAAAAATTAGCTGATAGTCCTTAAAAAAAATTGAACTGAAATCATATTCTTCAATAAGTAGAAATGAACCACAGATAGCCAAGAACAGGAGAGGTTAACAGCTGAATTGATTAGATAAGTCTATAGTAAAAAAAGCTGTTTCTTTGGTTAATTTTCCCATTATGCCCTTGTGAAGTGCTGTACGTACTCTGCCACTTTCTGGAAATAGCCCACAGGTGGAATTACTTGGCCTCCACAGCTCTGCATGGATTCAGCTATGAAGGCAGCAATCTACAAGAGACAAACTCATGTGAGAGCTGTGTTCATCTACTTGGCCTTGGCACAGACATCTAACAGTCTAGAAATAAACTTTTAAATGTGGGCCTTAATTTAACCACACAATGGTCTGGACAACTGAGAGCTCTTGAAAACAGCTATGGCTAAAGGATTTATTCATTTTTTAATCAGGAGTGCCCAAATTTGCAGTAGTCAGGGCCACCTTTGCAGCCTGATGGGAATGCATGGATCTCCATTAAGCCCTTGTCCTATAGCTGTTGAATTGGATGACACTTCCTGGTGTCAGTGGACGTTGGATCAGGCTCCCAGGAGCTACATAAATTTATTGAAAAATGTCAATTTACAGGAGACACACAACAGTGGGTGCCATTTTCCCTAAGTTAATAAAGATTAAAAATAAATTTAATAAAATATGTGGTTTTTTGTTGAATCCTGAACACCAGGTAGAGGTGGGTAGAAGCTGAACTGTAAGATGACCTGTGGCTAGCCTTTGGGCACCCCTGCCTAATGCAAATAACTATGCAAATAAAACGTCAGCATGAGGCACTTGACAAAAGAAGAGAAAAATTCTACAGATGAAATAATTCCAGTTGCTAGGAATGAAAAAGAAAGTTATTTCAAGTCAAGAAGGGTAAGAGCAGCAGATCAGACACACTGGAACATCAAAATTCGTTTCTTGTCAACAGCAGAGGTCTATGCAGCAGAGATACGATATTACCCCAAGGTCTCAGCATAAGTCTGCTATTTAAGGGATTGCATCCCCACACCACTTGTGAACCCCTCCCTGAGCATCAAGAGGTCTCTGTGCTGGTGCAGTCTTCCTGGAAACAAGGCCGAGCAGTAACGTGTAAAGAACCGTACACTACATTTGAGTATACGGCCAAAGAGTACGAAGCTTCCCATAGCATGTGAGGCTTAGCCTTTAGCACAACTTGTCCTGCCACAGGTCTATGTCACCAAAACCTAAGAAATATGCAGAAGAAAGGAAACAAGGGAAGAAAAAACAAAACTATCCGTTAGTAGAGAATAAAAAAAAGTTGATGAAGAAACTAAAAGAAGGGTGATGTGAGCCCATTGGACTAGAAGGGAACATGTTCCAGTCTCCGCTGAAGTCTTCTGGGACTTCAGGGAGCTTTGGACCAAGTCCTACATGTCTCAACACACTAATGCCATCATATAAAACATTAACACACATTTTAGATACACCTGTTCAGAAATTGTCTGTTTTTATCAAGGTCATACTGTGTATGATTGAAAGTTTCACCTTTTTATATGACTTTCAAGTTATATTAAGCTAATAGGCTCAGAAATGTAGTGTCAAGATTTTATCCAATAGAATTTCTCCATGTCCTGCATTTTTTATATATCCTTGCTACAATTTGTGATGTAGTTTCTCAGCTGACCTCAGACATTTCCTTAAGATATTTACAATCTACCAATTCAATGCGTAAAATGGGAAATTTAACAGCTTTGATTGCTTAAATACAACTGTGTTATTAGTCCTTTCATTGATGCCTAGAAAAATTATGATAAGAGCATCAGGTAGAAAAATGGCCCATTTTTAACAGAGCCCATAACAGAAAAATGAAGGGAGAGGGAAGCACATGAAATTCGGAAAGAAGTAAGTCCTTAGTTGCTTGTTATGTGCCCCCATGCCATAATAGACAAAGCCTCAGCATTTCTGGAGCACAAAACACACACCTTGCGTCCATTCTTCTGTGTTTCTTCAATAATCTTTTTCACCTCTTCAGCATAAGCGCTTGCTGGATCTGGGTGGTCTTCCCTATATTTCCCTCTGTAGATATCTGGAGAAGGAGCCTGAAAAGACCAATTTATTTATTTGTTTTTATAAAGGCCATCCTTCTGTGAAACATTTACTTTCTTTTCTATTGCTCCACTTTATTGGCTTTCCACACAAATAGGTGATAGGAGTTAGTACAGCCTGGATGTTTGCTTTGAATTGCAAAAATGCTTACTGGAGCTTAAACTCAATCTGGGCCTGTCATGCATTCAATATTACTGAACGCAGCTGTTGTAAGAACCATGCTCTACCTCATCCACCTTTCAAGACTGTCCTTCCTCTCCCTCAAGACACAATAATGAGTACCCATCCACCACCTTATTTCAGATTCTCGCAGAAGACCCATTTCTGCAGCTGGAGAGTGGGGTTTTCCAGTCTGTCACTTCCCTTTCAGCACTTTGATCATGGTACAGATCTGTATGACATTCGAGCCTCTACAAATGGTGCTAGGAAAGGTTCAGTAACTAAGAGAAAGGAAGTGGTATAAAAAGGTGGATACTACTTTGGCAGTGTGGTTAACACTAGGAAGTCTAGATAGGAAAGACCTGCTTGATGTACATTTCTGGACTGAGAAAAATCTTTCTCTTTTTAACATACGCAAGTTTATGTGAAAAATCACACTCCCTTAGACACCCGTGAGTCCTGTACCCAAATCTATGTAAACTTGTGCAATCTGCATTTCCAGTTTTTGGAACTGGACTCAAAGTTCTGCATATCTTTAGCCAAACCAACGCAATGGATATTGGCTAATTTCATCAAACTGTGTAACTACACAATGCAGTGCCTAAGAAAACCTGTAGCACAATGAAGGAATCAGCCTCACAGCTGAACACCTCCTTAGAAATCCAAAAGCGAACAATTTTGCTGTGTTTATTCCACTGAAGAACAGCCAAGCATATGTACACTAGCATCAGCAAAACAGAATGAAAGTGTATTTACACCAGAAGTGGGTAATTCAACATGCTGCGTAACAGGCAAAAAAAGAAAAAAAAAAACCAAACCGAAACAAAACAAAAACCACACTTACCACATGCACATACTCCTTCTTGCTGTCCTTTCCCAGCTGATTAAATTTATAGGGACTGATGTCAATCAGAGATGTAACATGGCCATGGTAAGCACTGTATAAGTGTTAAATATCCAAGTCACTTTCCACCAAATGTATAGAAGAGCTAAATTTACAACTGTGCCTATACATAATCCAGACTAAGCAACTGTATCTGCAACACAGTAGCATTCTTTGTGAAGGGATCTTGATTTAATTTACTCAGGCTTTCTCTCAAAGACAATATGAAATTGCTGTGGACTTTAATTCACTAGCAAGAGTGGAAACAGGATAAAATCAAGTGCCAGCATGGGGACAGACCAAGATGACATCCCCTGGACTGCACTGACTTCAAGGTGGCTGCCCTAGCAGCCTTACCTAGAGCTGAACGGTGGGTCCAGCTCCTTCATTTCCACCCTGTGGGCCCCACTCTGGGCAGCCCAAGCTTTGCAAGCTAGACCCCAACACCATTGTGAAGACTCTCAGGAGTATGAATGGCATTGAGGAGAGGGGACCTTATCCAGCAGCAGCACACCACTATCTGCCCTGAAGGCACTGCAGGAGAGAGGGTTTGGCAGAAGCCACTGTCAACAAAAGTATAACATTTGAATATAGAAGTTTTATACTGCAGCATGTGCTAAAGCTGGCTGCTACTGAGGCCAATTGATTTAGAAATGAGGAACCAGAGCCTTTTGAGCCTAAAGCATGTAGCATCTTTATTGAGAGAATAATAAACACTTTTGTTCAGCCATAAACTTGTAGCAAAGCAAACCTCAAACCAAATCAAAGACGTGTCACGATCTCTTAGTAGAACACACATAGGTTAGTGTGTGGCTAGCAGGGATCTGAACATAGCTGAGTCAAACAAGCTTTGTGCTGTTCAGATAGAGTCATGTGCCCTTGGAGTTGCTCTGGCTGGACTTTCTAATCACAACCTGAGAAGAAAATCCAGCACTACAGCAATGTCACCAAACCTACAACTGCATCCAGGATAGGAAAACCCTGAAGTGTGGTCGGCCACCTACGCTGTGGCTGGCAGCCCTCTCAATGCCTCCTGATTTTGCAGCCACTTGGTTTTGTATGCATACTTGTGTTCACTGGAGGAGAGCTGAGCATCATTGCAGCACTGCTACAGAACTACAGGATCTTTCTTCTTGATCACTGAATATTTATTTGTGCAAAATGAAACATGTCCAGCAACGCGTGACCAACAGAAAGCCCTTTTCCAGAGCAGCCCAGTAGCCAGACCACTCACTGCTGTTGAAACCAGCATTTAAGTCTCTGGCCTGAATTGCTTTGGGAGTCTCTGTGGGAAATGCCCTCTAACAGGTGACTGACCTTCTGGGGTGACTGACAAGCTTATTTTTAAAAGATCTTCAAAATTTGTGTTTATCCAAATGTGAAAAAGGGATTTCCTGACCTGTTCTAATACAAAAGCAACAAAACTTTTCTTTCAGCAGGCAGTGGAGTACAAACAGCAGGGGGTTGTTGCAAAGCTGTTTCTGAAGTAATGGCAGGAGTTGCTGGCTGCGTTCACATGAGCTACTCTGTGTACTTACTTTTCCAGGGTGATCACATCTTGGTGCCCACGGTACTGCCGAGCAAGTCGTAAAGCGAGATCATTTGCTTCAGACCTGCATAATAACAGACAGAACAGCAAAACAGTGAAGAAGTGCTTCCAATTAAAAGGGTATTCCGACAGAAGACAAGACATGGGACTCATGGATGTAATCAATCAACACAGCAGACTCTGTTACTCTACAGATTACAATGCTAAGGTTGAGACTATAAGTGCCATGTAAGGGGGCAAAGAAAAAACAGCCCTTTGTATAAACAGCAAACAAAGAGATGCTTTATTTCCCTCCCCCAGTTTGCCTGTAGATATTTACCTCCCCTTGGTACAAGGAGACCAATTTGCAGCTGAGAACACAATGCAGCCACTAACTCTCAAAAAGCAATGTCCCATCTCCCACACTCCACAACTCCATTCTCCCCAGTGCTTGCACCATCACAAATCTGCACCCAGATTTGGAAGAAGGCTCAAGCTTCCAGCCTGATCTGTCGCAGCCCCTCTGCTCACAGGTCCCTGCAGGTTGTCTGGTCTGGACATGTAAGTGATCACAGACTACTGAACTGCCTAAAGAAGACTAACTTGTTTCGAAGGTTATCTGTTAATTTACAGATGGCATTCATCAGTCTGTACATAATATTCACCAATCTGCAGAATTAATTTCCGCTTCTTGATTTTTCCCCCCCACTTTGTTTTGCATAGCATTCAGCACGCCAGCTTCATGTTTTTGCTCTCTTGCTTTGAGCCACCACTCTAACTATGATGGCTACAAATAGGAACTAAGTTTTGATCAGTGCTGGATATATTTTTGCTGCATGTTACTAAGTTCTACTTAGTAAGATTTAGACCAAGCTGTCCTGAGTGTCCGTCTCAAACAGGAGCAAAATAGTCATAAAAACTAATCATATAAAAAAAATACAATTCAGACCTACCCAGAGTTAACAAAATAGCAAACAGAGAGTTTCTCAGGCAGGGTGGCTGTGAGACGCTGTGCATACTGAACAAGGTTGTCATGCAGGAAGCGGGAGTTTGTGTTGAGCAGTTCCATCTGTTTTGTTGCAGCCTTTATCACATATGGATGACTGTGGCCCACTAAAGAAGAAAATAATTAGTTATTACTAGCAACCAGTCGATTACTGAACCACAGAAAGATATTCAGAGAAGCACTGTGAACATAATCACTTGGCAAAAACATGTCCTGATCCCTACTGGAAATTAGGAATGGAAGCAGTCTCACAAGTCAAACTGCTTACCATGTGCAACGTTGTTGATGCAGTCTAAGTATTTCTCTCCTTTCTCATCAAACATATATTGGCCCTGAGCACGCACTATCTTCAGAGGGTCCTTGGCATAGAAAACTTTGCAGGAAGGCCTAAAACATAATAAATACAACACCATTTTAGTCTTCTCATTTTTTCCCCCTCGAGTGCTGAGGGTGCTGATTCTTCTCTTCTCCAAAGAGCTTGTGAGTCATTCAGGTGGTGGTCAAGCAGGGGCTCTTGCTCACAGTGAAAAGCCATGCATTTTCCCAGGCACAGTGGGAACAGAAGCTGGTCTTTAATAAGGGTGTTTCCAAAGCTTGACTCTGCCTGCAACTGATTTCACAGGAGAGCAGTGTCTGCACATTGTTCCAGATCCTTATATGTCCTGCCATGTTTCTAAGCTGTATCTCTGTTTGTTTGCGTGCCTTACAGACATCTATGGCCAAATAACTCACTGGGACTAAAGTAAGCTGTTAAGCACTGTTTTATACGATAGCCAAAAATTCATTACGCAATCGATGACTGTAGCATATAGAGGTCACAGTCAAGAACAAAACACTAATGCCTTGCAGGCTTTATTTTCAGAGGTGCTGAGCAAGCCCTAAAACCCTCACGCTCTCATCCTGTCTGCTTTGGATAAAATCTTTAAAAGCAGTTTTTTATAAGCAGTTAAATCACACTGACTTCCAGCAAAACTCAAGCTCCTTATAAAATTAACCAAAGTACTCTTTAAACACTCTTTCTCTCTTTCTTCCGCTCCCCCCCTCCCCTCCCCGCCTTGGAGAACATGCCAGCTATGTAATTATGTTGAATAATATTACTGAGCAGAAGGAAAGTCTTCTGAACTTTTAGCAATGTTTATATGACCTCGGATAAACACAGTTGTTTCCAGGTGTCTGAGAGTTATTGTTGGGTATACTGAGGTTATGAACTTGTAAAGTCTAAATGTGACTCCTGGATAGTGAAGTAGTTTGCTTTCTCTCTCACAGCTTCTAGCCTGTTGCATAGATCTTTTCTGACATCTTCAGCTATTTCTCTGCTATACTTTGAAAGCAATGTCCATCATCACTGGCCATTTCCTGACTACAGGTGTTTTCTCTAACCTGTCAGTTCATTCTGAGAAAGTTTTTTTTTGTTTGCCCAGCACTGCTCAATCCTACAATCCTTGCTCAGGTGGGACTCCCTTAACAATGAGCTGACCCTTAAAAAGCAGTTGATTTTCTCTCTTTATGAGGCCATGACTTTAATGAATATTTTGTGAGTTATGAACCTTTAGTAAGCTTTCTATATATGCTACACATTTAAGATCCGATCTGCAAAATAGTTCTGTTTTTACAACCTGGACTTATTTTTCACATAGCAACATCTACTGAAGAAATAATTAAAGCTGCATATCCTGTAGGAACTAACATTGCCATACAGAGGGATCAGATACGTGCACAGCCAGGACTATTGCTCAGATCACAACCTCTGGCGGCCCTCCTGCATGTCCCTCAGCTAAACTCAGCTTAAGGAATAGTCACAGCTTCATTCAGCAGAGACGGCTGTTTTGCAGGTGCATGCTCAAAAAACCCCAACCCCGCACAGCCTCATTTTAGCCATACACCTGGGTACCACATTCTGGCTGCTTGCTTTGATCTGTTGGAAAAGTGAATGATGCGTTTGATGTGCAGTGTTTTAATGACGGCATCCCCCCGCCCGCCTAGGGAATGCCGGGTGACCCCAAGACTTCCCAAACCAGAGGGCTGACAGGTCCTCTGTGTGTCCATGTCCCCCTCCCCTCTGGGTCTCGCCGCGGGGCCGGAGGGGCTGCCCAGCACTGGAAGCCCCGGGGCAGCGCCGAGAGGGTCCGGACGGGCGCTGTCACCAGAGACTGACCTTTCTTCTCCTCCTCCTCCTCCTCCTCCTCCTCCCCTCTGCCCCGCTCCCGGCCCCGCCGCCGCCCCTACCCGATGTGCTTCTTCCGAAGGGCGAGGGTCTCCGCC
>VZRQ01011719.1:396797-474533 GCA_013397975.1 Machaerirhynchus nigripectus | reverse complement strand
GGGAGGGGAGGAACACAAAGCAGATTGTTTAATCAAAATCAGGATCATAATTCAGTGTCCCTCTCTGCTTCTTATGTCCCAAAATCTGTTTGTAAGACTAAGCTGAGATACTACTTGTATACGTCCATCAAAGCCAGTATCAGTATTTCTGCATTTCTTGTAAAGTGAGACAAATTAGTAAGATGTATGGTTTGCCAGGTTTTGTACATGTAAGTAGAAAAGTACCCTGGGTGCTCAAACACATTGGTTCGCTCAAGTCTAGGCAACATCTAAATATACCTAGTCCTTGATCACTATGTAACCACAGCAGCAAGACAGAAGTGACTTGCTCGCATGTGGCATTTCTTCATGGTTACACTTGATAACCATTTCTCTGGACATCAAAGCCCACAAGAAAAAGAGAGGCGAATAAGACGGGGGAAGAAGGACAGAAGTCGCATCAAGAGGCATCACATTTCAAAACAGCTGAGCTGCTGGTGGAGCACCTCAGATTTACCTTCTCCCTGCCAAGCAGGCACAGTCTCCTCTGGAGGCTGCTCCTTGAGCTGCATGAGCAGACAGCAGGAACACTCGCCCACGGCCCTGCTACCCCATCTGTAGCTCGTCTGTGCCACCTGCAGCAATATGTTTGGAAGAGTTTTCAGAGAGCATATGTAAAGCCACACAATTTCCTGTGCTGATGATACTTCCTTTTACTTGATCAGTATCCAGCAAGTCATCCCAAATTCTGCAGATTGAAGAAGCACACTTCCTGATTTTTACATTTTTTTAATATCTCTGCCAGCAAGCCACCTTTCTGCTTCTCTAGACAGCACTTCTTCCCATCCAGTCATTTACTTGAGCTTTCTCAGTGTTAAATTTGAAGCTTTCACATTCTGTACTCCTGCTCCACTGGAAACCTTGCCTCACCAACCAACAGAGTAGCAGAAGACATAGCAGCTCCAACTCTATATCCCAGCAGAGACAGCTGCTGCCTGTCTTCAGTGCCTTGTCCAGGCAGAGAGACTTAAAAAGACGTGAGGGAGTTGCCAAGACTGTCAGCTAGGGCAGTATTGTACAGGCAAAGATGAGATTCATTGATGGGGCTCAAGAAGAGAACATTTCGAGCTGCTAACCTCAAACAGAGCCAAGGCTAGAGCCTATCAGGAATGCTCTCTGCTATGCTTTTCCATTTTCCCTGCATCTCTGAAAACTGGGGAATGATATTTAGCACAGGGTAGATGGCAGTTCAAGTTGTACTACTCATTATATACTGGACTTAGCAGCAATCTCTTCGTACCAGCAATGTAC
Source organism: Machaerirhynchus nigripectus (assembly GCA_013397975.1). Lineage (NCBI taxonomy): Eukaryota > Metazoa > Chordata > Aves > Passeriformes > Dicruridae > Machaerirhynchus > Machaerirhynchus nigripectus. Next base: position 473,243 of record VZRQ01011719.1, on the reverse strand, counting down.
TGAAAGGCTGGGGCCAGGCAGTGAATGGCAGCATCCAAGGCTGTTAGTCCCAAGGCACTTCAAGAGAGATGCTTTTCCTGCACCAGGCTGGTGCCTGCCCTCTGTCGATGCCGAACACAGCCTTGTCCCTTCCTCCCAGGCTGCTGCTGATGCCAGCACTAGAAAATCTCTGCTGCTTACGCTGATCTGCCTGGGCATGCTCACACAGAAACCCTGGACCACAAATAGATTTAAGGGATACGCAAAATTATGTGCTGCTACTTCTTTAAAAGCATGCACTGACAGCCTTGTATCAGGGCTTTTGTTTCAGGGTTAGCAAAAGCAAGTTTGTTCACAGCTAGCGTAGTAATTGCTTGAAGCAATAGCAAACTTCACCAGGAATGCTTGAAGTGGTAGGTGAAGTAGCTTACTAGAAAGGGGAGGTTGTTTCCCTGTTCCTTCAAAGCAATGGGAAGGGGCTTAACAGTCAAGAAAACATCCCTCCCTCTTGGCTCCTAGTTCTTTCATGCTCTTTTGATACTATGCACAGGAGCAAGCCTGCCAAGTTTCATGTTGAGAGCAGAGGAGGTCTCTCCCCCAAGATCAGCAGAGACCCTGACAGACACAGGCCTTTGCAGCACCACTTGCCCTCATAATGCTAGGCAGTAAATACTGGCAGCTGTCTCTCCATAGCAGGATTAGAATAGATTAAAATAGTTTGGGTTTTTTTAAAATACTGTGTTTTAGTAAAAAAACAAAAATGCAACCCAAAACATACTGTTTACTCCATCCTGCTCTGTTTGCTTTCCGAACATTTTAATTTACTTTTTTCCATGCTTGTTTATGGGCTTTGTCCTGGCATGGTACCAGAAACCAGCAGCCTTGCTTCCTGTACGAAGGATGAAAAGGAGTAAATATTTCTAAGAGCTACCCAAGGTATCCAAGTAAGGTGCCTCTGGCTTCATTTTTAAATGTGAAGGAGTTCCCTCTGAAAAACAATATACTGATGGTGCATCCTGAGAAGCAAACCCATTGCAGATGGATTTGCTGGGAAAATTGATCTGCACCGAAGATCTGTTTCAGTACAGAAATTTAAAGATGGACAAACCATACCTGTCTGCACCTTCCCAGGGACAGGCAGCTGCTTGGCATTTGCTCTGGAAAGGGAATGGACTTGGCCTGCAAGTTCATGCAGTGACCGGTTCAGCAGGGCCCCAAATCAGTTAAACACAGGGTGTGTCGACAACATTTGTTTTTATCAGTTTTATCTCAACCAGAATCGATTACCTCACAACAATTTTAATATACCAAATAGAAGAGAGGTCCTAAAGGCTGGCAAAAAGTTACCAGGTACTTGTTAGCTCCAGGAGGGAGCAGCCAAAGGTGATGTCAGAAAGACCTCGTGACAGCTCCGCTTAGGTGTGGGCACTTTGGAAACTCAGTCAAGCTGTAACCTGCACATACAAAAATAATCAGGATATTTATTAGCTATTGAACATTCTGTCTTGGTATAAGCACATGAAAAAACCTGCATCTTGGTTATGTGACAGGAGCTGTGTCCACCTTTGATCTGGGAGATAAACTAATGCAGCTTGAGTACAACTACACTAGCAGTGAGTGATCTCTCTGAAGAGGTTAGTGTACAGTATTTTCTGAACTCTACTGGTTCATATGACACATTCTACTGTGTCATATGTATACACATTTATATATGTTCATGTAGACACATGGAGACATATATAGATATGTATATATGTATCTATATATGATTGTGTGTGTATATATGTACACACTTATACAGATACATATATATGAAACAAACCACCACCGTATTTTTTTACTGCATCTAGGAGATGGGAGAGGAGAATGCCCTGTGAGTACTCCATTTGCAAATTCACAGAAGCCAACGGAACACAAGTTAGTAACCCTGGGAAGACAGAAGGACTGCCTGCAGCAACATGACTTAAATGTTTTTGGCATTCCCTTGTTTGTTTTCTTTTAGTATTTATTTGGATGCAGTTGTTACTACTTGCTGGAACATGAAATGCTTTCTCAGCTCCTTGGGTTTTCTGTTTTTTTTAAAGATTTTTGTGTGGTTATTATAATTGAACCACAAGGTGAAGCTGTGTGAGATGGGGACATAAAAAGCCACTTCTGTTGCATTATTTTTTATTTGGGTAGGGATTAGCAGGTTCACAACGCAGAGTTGCATAATAGCCTTTAAGTATTTAATTAAAGCTCCATTAAAAAAAAGAGGCAGAAGTGGCACACATTTGACATGCAGTCCTGCATGTGCTTTGGCACATCCCAAAATTATGAAGGAGGCATGTGAATAGGAGGCAATGCCAGCGGAAAGTCATGTCCCACGAGTGCAGTAGGATGTGAAGGCTATAGGATATTGGTTACCTGAGGTTTGGCACTAAAGCATCTAAACCTCTAAAGGGAGCAGAGTAGTGAAAAGTAACAGGGATGCTGTCAAAGCACTGAATGGGAAACCCATGGGCTATTTGCTCTCGCAGCAGTCCAGAACGCACGTATTTGCTTCTTGGCAGGACATCTGGAACTGCATTCCTCTACGAAAGGAGACGAAAGAGGGAAGCAAGGAAAGGGCAAGAGAGGCCACGGCTGAAGCAAAGATGTCACCTGGGTCAGGGCTGCCCGGCTGGGGCGGCAGCAGCGCTCGCAGCCCTCGGGGCCACACGCTCAGCCTGGCAGGGCACAGCACGTTAAGCTGGAAGTACCTCATCCAGGAAAGGGAGCAAAGATATTTTTAGTCCCTCCAAGAGTCTAAAAACGAGTTAGATAAGATTAATGAACATTTATGGGGATTAGCAGGAGTTAATAGTAGAGGCCAAACCTCTCCACCTACGATTCTCTCCACCTACAAGTGACTGCATTTTCAAGGTGATGGAAGGGGAAACAATGTGGAGTATTCTGTTTGTCTGAAATGTTTTGGGATTTAGAAAATCCAAACATTTAAAAAATGTGTTGAAGAAATTACAGCTGCTCCCCTGTGGTTTTTTGTTTTTTAAATCTTTTGTTCAAGAAGACTCCTGCAAACGTATGTCTTCTGAAACCAGGGTGCTTGAAAATACACCATTTTGCAATAATATTATGTTCCATCATTTCTGAAAAAACTGCATCTGTGGAAAAGACATTTTTCACACTTTCTAGCTTGCACTGCTACTTGTGACACTGCCTGCACACATCTTGACTTCTCAGCAGGTCAGGTTTATTTTTCACCCTCAGAATTACAGGAAGGGGAGACTGGTGATTTTCAGCTTTATTTCATTAGATCCCAGGGTGCCTCTCTGAACTTGCCTAAGCAATAGTTTCAACTTCTGGTTAATACACAGATCCTTGCAACTCTCCCAGAGCGACGAAAGGCTCTAAGCTTTGCAGCAAAGCTACTTCCTTACATGATTTGTGCATTCACACAGCCTGTGCTCCCTGTTTATAAAAGGTAATGGAAGAGACACTGCTTTGAAGGGGAAAGGCACATTAAGAATAGGAAGAGGAAGGTGAGTTTTCTTACTGCACACTGCAGGAAAATAGAACGCGTGGCAGAGACCCTGATTTTTGTGTGAATGTCTGACACAACTTGCTCTAGACTTCAAGTTTGAAATTAAAGTTCCATTAAAAGCAGCACACTTGTTTTCCAATCCAGACAGACTACAACACCTTTTTTGCACCAACATTAAGAACTTTATAACTATTCAAAATCAGCACCAATGGTTGGATTAATATTTTAATAATTACACACTTTTTACATTATGAAAATAAATCATAAATAGTGTAAAAATAATTCTGAAGATCAACTTCTCACAAGCAAGAAACAAAACCTGAAGTACAAAACTGAAAGAAAACAAAACAATATTCAACTGAAAAACAAGGAGAAATTTTAATAATAAAAACAAAAGCATGCTGTTTGATCGGGTTCAATTAAGTCAAGACCAGTGGCCACAAGAAAGTGGTAAATAATAACAAATTAAAATGGGTGATTAAAACCTTTCAATTCTTTACACTACTCATCAAAAGAGGTCTTGTGACATATTTACAGTGCTAAGACACTCAAAATATTTCTAGTATTGATAATATGATGCTGACCCATGTATTTTTCCCCCCAAGCATTGAAATCCTTGCCAAATTACTTTTCTTTGTATTTTTATCTCTTCTACTTCATTTATGAGACCATTTGCAATACAAAAATAACGGCACATATAGATGAACTTAAAAAAGTAAAAAATACAAATAAAAATATATAATATTTTCCAAAGGAAAAAGTCAGATACATACATCTTAGCAACATTTTTAAAGTTGTGTGATATTTTCCCAAACATGTACAATAATATAAGAATATCCACATATATGTTAACAATATGTAAAACATTCTTCCACCAACCCAACTCTCCATAATACTTCAGAGAAGTGTGCAAGTACCAATGGGATCTGGGAAATTCATACAATTTCTTTTTTAAATAGAAACAAGTAAAACACTAACGGTCCCAGGTTAAGGCCCCCTGCTTTCAAAGAAAATTCAATTTCTAAGCAGCATTGGTAATTGGATGCATTTAAAAATAAACTGAAACAAAAACAACACTCCAAATCTCTTTTTAAAATACAAACTCCACTTGTTCTGCAGAGTATCTTTTTCAGAAATGATGGTGGCAGGCACTTGTTTCTAACTGCATTTAATGAATCCAACCACCATGTAAAATACTTTAATAACAGAGGGTGCAGGAAAACCTTCATTTGTACATTACAGCAACATTGACATCCATAAAAACAAGTTGCAGAAAAGGAAAAAAAATCAGCGTTAGTTTTAATTCTGAAACAGAATTTTTGCAATGACTACAAATTAGACTTTCTTTTGACCACTATCTTTGCAGATGTGTTTTGTGTGAGTCTTTAGTGTGAAAATTTAGCAATCTCATTAGGTAAAATACAGAGATTTTAAAATGTAATTTAAGATGGTCAAGCAGCAGAGATCAGGAAATGTGAAGGGAAGGGTCAACCAACTTCTGCATGCCTTGAACCTCTTCATCACTTTCAATAAATAGGCTGAGAATATCTCTGCAGTTCTTACTGAAGTAGTCTTGATTTAGGCAAAAGCCCACTGCGGAAGTTGGTAATATTCCCCTTGTGACAAAGCACAACACCTGGGTCCTTCTTCCCACACGTCTCAAAGAGCTTTTCAAGGAGAGGATGCATCTGTGTCCCCTGGTCATTGCTGGGCATGGGGAGGCACAGCCAAGGGAGGAGCCTTGCATGGCTGAGCCAGGTTACGATCCCGGTTCTGGAGCGGTCAGTGGGACCACTCTCTCAACACCCCATGGGGATCCAGGATCTGAGCCACGTGTCCTAGTACAGCCCCTGGCCTTACAAGCACCACCCTCCCATGAGGACCCAAGGTCTGCTGCTCTCTTTTGGGTTGCTTTGTCTCTCTTGTGGCATAACCAAGTAACTGGTGGCCACACGCAACCCGTCCATGGGTGCAGTGCTCAGTGGGGCCAATGCTAACTTTCCACACTGTACATCAATCTTCATACCTCTTAAGAATTATTCCTTTTCAAACTCTATACTTTACACCTGTGCAGATATATGGATGTGATCATTCTGAAACTCATTCATACTACTTACACCATAGACTAAAAGAATATATAAACAGCAGAAGAGTATCATTCTGCTTTGCTACAGTATCAGAATATGACATCAAGATCAGCAATAAATAAAAATATAAATCAAAAAATACATCGTATCATTGCTCTGTGATTTAACATTTCATGCTTTACCTCAGGAAAAAAAAAAAAAAAGTTGTCCAAAGCATCCTGAAAGAAAGCTTTCCCGTAGTTAGTCTATGAATATGAACACAAGGACCATGTATGTCAGACATATTCCATACAGTGCTTAAAAGACTTGCAGCCTCTGTAGCAGGACTTCTGCACAATGTGGTTTTAATGCACTGCAGTAACAGATAGATTACAAAACTTCATATGAAACAAATACCGAAAACTCTCAAAGAAACAAGAATTAATCATACCTGAAAAAGTCAGGGATATAGAAACTGTGTAGACTAATACCACTACACGTTTCTACAACTGAAAAGACTGGTAGAGGAACTACTGTTCCTGTCACAAACTAAACAAAACAAATCATATCTATTTGGAGGAATGCCACTAAAAGATACAACAACACACTGGCGGTTCAAACTTTAGCTTTGCCATCAAAAGGAAAAAGATATACTAGCACCAGAAATAGTTGCTTCTTGAACAAAATAAGCACATTGCAAGTCTTCACAGGGTGCTTTTCCTGATGAAATATTAAACCCAATTCCTTCTTTTTTTTCTTCTATTGACCATGCAACTTTTCTAGATATGGTCAAGTTTCATCAATCTTTGAGATGCAAATACTAATGCCGAATATTCAACCTATGTATGTAGTTTAACCTTTCAAATTAAATTGTTTATCTACTCCTCACTCATGATCACTTGAAAGGAATGAACATTTCATGATATTGAACAACATAAAGGCTAAAAAATCTAAGTAAGATTATTTGGGAAAAAAAAGAAGTATTCCTACCTGCTGGGAATTTAATAAAGAAATTAATTTACAAGACAGAAAAGAAAGCAAATAAAGGTGCTTAAGTGTTTCTTCACCAGGGTCTTACCAGTAGTGTCTATAATTATTTCCTGAATGATAAAACCATGAACCAAGGCTCTGCTAGCTTTATTGGTGCATATAAAAATTGATGCTAGGAGGGCAGTTAAAAAATATAGGTACACAAATTTAAAAAAAAAGAGAAAGTGCTAATGACAGCATGCATTTAATAGTTCTTTATCTTGTTGCTTCTTCTGAAATGGGTTGTGTTTGTGGACACTCTCAATATGGAGTTGCTAAATCATCTAGACACTAAACATCCTACTTCATTTTCCATGTAAATATTCTGAGGGACCCTTAAAAAATGTTTCATCGTACTGTATTGATTGCCAGTATTTGATATCTTCAAAAAAATTCAGCTTCTAGTCTCCATATCTATCATATACCCAGCCAAACGTGCCAAGTCAGGACACTGACATAAGAGACTCTTGCCTGTTGGGCAGGAGCTTGCTCCTCAGCCTGCTGGGTTTTTGAGATAGTGCTTCCTAAACACGCAGACTGAAAGTGGCAAGTCAGAGGCTTACACAGTGCTGCTCCTGTCCTCCTTCTGAAAGGCCCTCAGTCACACTACTGTAACATTTTATATTTGGTCTGTGCCATGTGAACGTTTTCACTGTTGTAATCATGACTATTCAAACAGGTTGATAACTTGCATCTCTGAAAACTTAGGGTAAGCAAAACATATTTCCTTATATCTGTGAACACTTGTTTATTTCTTACTATTGGAAAGATGGAATTGAGGAGTAAAAATACACATGTATTCAGTGTATATATCTACACTGTGTCAGATTTTTGTTTTCATCAGTAATATACTACTAATTGGAGGCCACTAAATTGGTTTTTAGTTTTAAAAATCTGGGTTTTCCTCAATGAAAAGCTGGGTTTGACTCCAATATACCAAAATGACAATAAAGATTCATCAGAGAGAAATATTCCGTTATAGTGGCATTTCCACTGATCTGAGATTGTGAAGCAATAGTGCTTTTTGTGAAGGAAAAGTGTGACCCCATCTTCACGTGATTTAGAAATGATGGAGCAAGGAAAAATGTGCGTTCCAAGAAGGGCGTAATGTGCCCTCGTGTGAATGGAGGCAGGCTGTCTTCTTCAACTTTAGTTTTGGTCTACATATGAAAGACAACTCTTTGAAAAGTAACTAAAAATGTTTGTGATGATCCTGCTATATACATTAGGAACAGAAGTGATATAAAAAGAATTTCCATCTGCCAAATATGGCACCATTTCTCATAAATTAATCTCTCAAACTAATTTCAGTGCACCATATGAAGACTCAAAATTGTAAAAGATACCTCGTGGCAAAACTATAAATGTGCACAAATTACATATTTCTAGCAATAAAAAAAGTGGAGAAGGAAATGTTTCTCTAGAAAGCCATCTGAACAGAAATGGAGAAAAATCAACACATTTAACAGTGGAGCCTGGTGACAAGTGTGCAGTGATAATCACACAGAATTGTTTCTCGCCAATGTTTTTTGAGTAATAATGTCCACTAAAATCACTGTAACAACATAAAAGGAACAAGATGAATACATAATTCTGTGAAACACAAAAATAAACTCTTTCTTTTCTAAAGGCTTCAAAGACGCTGAAATAAAAACTGTTAATACTGAAACAAGATGAATATGTGGCTTGAAATATTTTCTTCAATGCCATCATCACAAATGCTGAATACATTATTGAAATGCATTCTTTATGGCAACAGTAACAGGAGAAGGAAGCAAAATTAATCATTGCTTCCAAAATCCCGCAAAGAAGTTCAGCGAGTTATGCGTAATTTAAAGTGAATAACCTGAAAACCACACCATGATACATACATCTCTGGTCAGTTCCATTGTTATCCTCCTCTGGAGGATGATCTGGTTCATCCCCACCTCAAGAATTCTTTCTCCTCCAGCAGTCCCAAAATACAATATACAGAGCATATACTCTGTCCATCCTCAAGTGAGGTTGAGAAGCTTCTGGTCTCAGGCGGTGTCTGCCATCAAATGATCCCTGCAGCACCTCTGTAACCTTTTCAAACAACCCACAGAGAAGTCTGGTTTCTTCTTCAAACTTCTGTCCCTCTTGATTAAGGACTCGACTGGGCCTATCGTGAATGTCTTCACGCCCGTGAGCAGTGCAAGGCAAACCGATGCTGATCAACAGGCAGGACCCTCTTTGATCAAAGGGGCCAAGTATCCCGCAAGACTGGAAGCCATCCACCTGCAGCTGGAATGCTATTCCCCAAAAATTCAAGGCCTCTCTCTATGCGCCTCTGGTTTATCTCTTTTTAGCAATGAGCCATGGTGTGACTCCCTTGAGATGACAAAAGGAAATGACTCAGAAGCTGGAATCAAAGGTCACTGTGAACAGCCACTCATGATCACACAACAAGCAGGTCTGGCACACAAACTCATGCTTTTAGTTCATATGAGCAGATGTGGTGTCATGAGTCAGTGACGTGCTTAAGATGGACACGGAAGCCAAGTCAGTAAACTCCATCAGCAGCTGGTACAGTACATTTCATAGCATTTTGCTCTTATTTGGTCACAATTTCTTGTAAACTAGCTCCTGGCACTCATTGTCCATGCATATCCACAAGCCAAAATATAAGAATTTACAGAAATATTGATTTCTATTATTGATCATAATTTTGAGATCTCTCTCTCTCATTAGAGAGACAATCTTTGCAGGTTTATCCTGCAGTTATTGTATCATCTAACTGCAGATGTAGATGAAAAAAAGATGTATGTATGGACTATTGCAAACAAGTAGAAGCAGCTACATGTAAACATATCTCAGACTTGTAAAATCAAATTTTCAGTTTTCAACTATAAATAAAAAAAGTGGAGCACTATATACACAACTTCATGCTTGTAAGGTTAGATTCATCACTGCAGAGACAAAAAGAGATACAGATTAATCAAATTAGTAAGATATTTCAAACATCTATTACAAATACATAGATAAGGCAGAGTTGAAAATATGGATGGTTATTTCCTCAGCACCAACTATTCTTCAGAGATAAATGTGCCCAGGATTTCACTTATGCTTCATGTTTTCTGATATATTATATGCCAATATCCCTCCACCTATATTATTCTGAACGCTGTGTTTTTAAATCAAGCACTGTCTAGGTTAAATCTTTACTAAAATAATGTTGCCAGTTAATATTGCTATAAAACACAAAACCCAGGAGGATATACTGAAGAATAGAAAAGTAAGGCAAAGAAAAGGTCAGGATACACTGTCCTTCTCAGTATTCCAGAAAAAAATGTAACAACAGATCAACAGAAATATTTTCACAAAAATGCCACATCCATGAGCTTTTATAACGAATAGTAAGCACTGATCATCTGCAGAAACCAAAAGATGTGTGAGTCTTCATGTGAAAAAAGAAGTGTCTTGGACTTTCCAGAACACTAATGCCAGCTGTTTGTACAGTACTGCCTCAATGAATTATTCTACATAAATGACAACATACGACATGAACCACTGTCATGGAGAGGTCTGATCTTGCATTGCTGGATATGTCTGCCTAGGAAGCTCTGAAGTCTATCTTCATACTGTTCAGTACAATTGTGACAGGCAATTCTGTGTGCTAAGGACATGCTGCTCCTGAAAAGAAAAAGCTCTGACCAACCTACCTTTTGCCAACAGCCAGGCATTGGTAATCCATCGGGACCCTGTTTCAGGGGAGTAAAAGAAAAAAAAAAAAAAGAAAAGCATAGGTAAGTTTGATAGAATAGATACTCCATCAACACCTGTTAGAACAGCTGAATCAGCTTTGACTGTCTAAAAAGCAGCTACCAGTTTAACTTATTTCCTCTCTTATTCTCAAAGTGAAGGACAAGCCAAAGGAGAGAAGGTTTACACCACAAATACATACGTGCACCTCTCTGCTATGAAGATTTGTTGTTGTCTAAATCATTAGAACATCTTTATCAGTTTCTTATTTTTGCTAGAGCTCAGGCTACATGTTATTTTAAATATAATCTGTTCTATTCCTAAAAATCTCTATCTGAATGTACAAGATCAGTGAGAAAAAAATACTATCACTTTTATTTGGAGAGTATTGTGTTTTATGGGCCCTTTGTACAAAGGTCACCCTGTGATAAGACAGCAAGACTCAAATAAGAGTAGCATCTTTTCTTTTCACTTTCAATATTAGTTTTTGAATGAAGGAATAAAATCTTAAGGCCTGAACATACCTTGAGTGCCACAGTGGAAGGAAACATCAGCGGTGGGAGCAGGGCAGTACAGCACCACTGATTATTTCAGTGCTCGGGCAATACGGCCATCTAATTTCTTCTCACATTAGTGAGAGTCACTCCTTTTCTGTTGCTACCCTACCTTCAGGTATCTCCATGCGCCCAGTACAATCAGGACCAGCTTTTGTCCACAGTCATACTGGTTAACATGGATCTAATTCCAATTGACATTGCTATCCAGGGTTTATTCAGGGAGTTATATGCTCAGAATTAGGTGCACATATGATGTAACTAGACTATGCATAAGCAGAAAAAAAATCAGACCTTTAAAATTTTTAGGATTTAGAATACCAATACTTAATATATTAATTTACATGTGGAGATAATGGTTAAGAAGGATTTTTGAATATACTTGCACGTGGTCTGATGTGAATGACTTGCTGCCTAGACAAGAGACAGTGCTGCGTGCTAAGCAGCTTATTTTAGCAATTATCTACTAACAGAATATTTTTTATCCATCAAGGATTGTTAGTGCATCTTCAGATATAAATGATAATACAGAGACAGAGAAACATTTTTCAATTACAAAAGCATGCTTGATTATCCCCAACAAAATACGAGATATGGTTACCATTAATTGGAAGCAAACAACATGGACTATGGAATAATCTTAATGGACTATGTATTTACAATTAAAAAGCAATTGACTTTAAATTAGGAGTGCTAAAGTCGAAATAAAACCTACTAAATTCAACATTCATCTCAGAGAACCGTGCTTAACCACCAAACAATATCAGAACATGCAGATCAAATTTTACCGTGAACAACTAAAATGAAAATCTTCCTTGTATCTTTAGGAAGTGTGTATGTATTATTCATTTGGGGTTTTCTTTCTTAAATGGAAAAGAGTTCCAACTTACTTTACCACTAAATAAAAATCACTGTTGCCAGATTGGTACAAGGGAGAGGGTCAAGAAGTAGCATTTTAGTATAGGTGGGAACTTGAATTCATGCTAGCATAGGGTGGGGAGTGTTGTGTGTATTCCAGGAAGGTAAGTTCCAAGGGTAAGACCATTAAACTGAAGACATTAAATAACAAAGACAGTCAGGGTTTGGGCTGCAGACCGTTATATTCTTACAAACATCAGGTAAGCTTTTTATTTCCAGATAAATGTGTTTGAATACTCTGATGAACAGGCCAGACACCACAAATATTACTTGTGCATGGTCTGGAAGCCAAGCTCCAGCCTGGCTTACTGGAAACGTTGATTTTTAGAAACACTATTTACATCCTCCTGTTTGTGCCTCTCATTTTGGCCAAATTGTGAAAACATGCCCCTAAGATGGCGTGGATTGAAAGGAAGTCCAGGGTGCAGAGTAGCTATAGGACAGGCCAGGGTGTGGAACTGAGCCAGTGCAGACAGAAGTCATCAGACTTGATTAGAGGTGAACGTTGTGCTGGATTTCTACAACTTGCGTTCAGGGTGAGTAAGGCAATGGGTATTTTGCAAGGAAAGTAACAAACCAATGATTCTCAGGGAAAATGTAGGAAGGACACAATTACCATGTGATGTGGGAGCAAATTGCTGAGAGTTAGGCTTAAGGTGTCAACAAAAACGTGTGTTCTCTCACTGCGGTTATGACCACTTGAAGCAGCTGGTTTGTTCATGCACATGCATGTGTTACATGAATAATGTAAAGTCAGCTCAGGAAAACATTACATTTAGAATGGCTGACCACAAACAAAGGAACTGCATGCAGGGTTGGTAGGAAAGAGAAATACTGTACCAATTGGCAAGGGGCATCCAGCCCATCCAGGCCAGGCTGGCCTGGCTCCCCTTTTTCCCCCTTAATTCCACGGAATCCCTGTTTGTAAAGATTAACTTGCAATGTTACTGTCAAGGAAATGTCTTCAGTATTGACTTAAATGGAGTGAACAAAAAACAACAGAGAGGCAAGAGGAACAAGCTGACTGCTTGTGATTTAAACCTGTGGGGGCACTGACTCTGGCACATTCCAAATTTGGTTCCTTTCCAACGTGTTTTGCAGAAAAAATGAAAAAAAGCAACCAAACCCACCATCAAACTTCATAAATTTAGCCCAAAGGTCTTAAGTCTGGTGCCTTAAACCAAATTAGGAGGTTGACAGACAAAGTCTGCTCCAGAACATGAGATGAAGCTATGTTAACAAAGCGCAACAGGTTTCAGAGCAGCTGGTGCTTGTTCCTCTCCCCTCATTTCTTATTCCATCAGTTTACTGCAGGATGACTGATCTTCCAATACACAAGTGAGACGTACCAATGGGCAAGGTGCATCTAATCCAGGAGCACCCTGTTCTCCTTTCTCCCCTTTAGGCCCTTTTTTGCCTTTCTTTCCCTTTTCCCCCTGCGGATACAATGGTTTGGATAAAACAAGTTTCATTCTTTTGAAAAAAAAAAAAATAAAGGAAGATTGGGTTTAAAGTTTGGGTTTTTTCTTTTTAAGCCAATGGAGAGCTGAAAGGACACTTACCACTGTGTTCTGGTTTGGATGGTGCATTATGTGGAAAAATAAATTATATGATCACAAGCAAGAACTGCAATCAGTCTCTATTAGTTTGTGTTGGTATTTCATATCAGTATTATGAATGTTTTGAAACCTAGAACAGGGCTTGAAATCACTGATTTCTTGAGACTGAGGCAAATCTGCAACTTCCCCCATCCACAGTGCAAAATAAGAGGTCTCCTACTTTGGTAAGTGATAGCACTGAAGGGCACATGCTCACCAAGCTGAAATTGTCAGCTCCCCAGAGGATTTTTCATTAGTCAGAAGTAACTTTGGGAGAGCTGAATCCATCAGCAGAGCCTTTTGAAAAAAGACCTGTGGCACAGATGCTTCACAGGGACAGCTGACTCAATTCCATCAGCTTCCATGGTGTCACATCAAGGGTGAACTTGGCCAGGAGCATCCTCTGCTTAGTGACCCTTTTGCACTCTGGTAAGAATTTGGACCAAACCCTGTTCTCTGTGGTGTCCATAGAAACCCACTGACATCACTGAGGGTGCACTGCTGTCACTCCAAATACAACACGACCATTTCAAACCCTGTTACAGGAATCAAAACACTCAAACTGCTTGATGGAGAGGTGCTATGACACTTTCAATGATTTTGTATTATCTTGGTATCATAAAGTAATCAGAAGTGATAATTAGATTATTTATTTAAGCATTTCAACATTCAAATATTCTCTTTGCTGCAGGCAATGTTTCATCCACTTGTTTTACCAAAATTCAGTCCTTTGATTTCACACTGATTTTTCTTTTTAAATGTGAACCTTCCAATGCTTTAATTGTCACAGAAATTAGTTTATTCCCCTCAACAAAGCTATTTGCAAAGATGACCTCACCTTCAAGCAGTATAAGAGGTTTAGAGAGTTCATTTTATAATTGATTTCACACCAGTTGATCACAATGGTAAATGAGTTTCAGGTTGCTCTCAATTTCACAAATCAAAACGGGATCACTTAAAAAAATTAACAAATTGGACTAGGATTGTAAAAAATGGGATAGGAAGGATGAGTAAATCAGGATATCACAAAGAAATGGGAAAAATAGTCATAGGAAAATTAGTATAACATTGGAGAACCATCAAGTGAGGTTGTGGCTATTGGGAGGATTTAATTTGTGAGGAAAAGGGTAAAAAAGACAGAGGAATTGTGAGGAATGAGGGTAGAAGGAGAAGGAAGGAATGCCCCTTTGGAAAGACAGACGGATTTTGGTGAAGCGTATTAAATAGACATTTAACTTGTTCCACACCAGTACAGAAAGACTTAATCCATTAACAAGAGAGAAAAATAATTTTTACACATAAAAAAATAATTATATAAATCATATTTTAAAAAGGAAGGAAAGAACATTAGTCATTTAATATAACAGCATACTTGACACATCCAAATAAAACAAAATGTTCCATGAAAAAAACATACTGCATTTGTGTCATGACAGAAGCAAAATTCCTTGTCTTTTTTGTGTGCCAAAAGGTCACAGGATAATATTTGGAAAAACAGCAACCCAAACATTATCCATCCTTACCAAATGATAAGACTGATGCAAAAAAATCCTCAGAAGACAAGAACCATAAATTGGCTGTTTTCATCTTAAACCTACAAAGAAGACAATGTAGCAGAGAAACCCAACAGCTTAGGGTCAAATCTCATGCTATTTGTGCTCAATATGGCATCAATATATTTGCAGTGAGTGTATGCGAGCACAAAGCATGGACATACTCCAAAAAGGATTCTGAAAATGAACAGTACGGTTTGGTTTCTGACTCTTTGAAATCTTTAGGATTTGTATTTCTTTAACTTCTTGTGTTACAAGCCAGCAGACTATTTTCAACTTCCAGTTTTGCAGGCAGATCTGTGATCTTATTCAAACCAATGCAGCAGACACCTGTGTAGAAAACAGCCTGAATTTCCTGGGTACTTCACAACTTTTTCCACAGACTGAGTTCTTTCTTTTTGATCTTTAATCTTTACTCCTTATCCTGAACTATAGAAACCCACAGGAGATACAGAGCCTCTACAAAAGAAACTCCTTTCTGTCCTTCCTCAGTGCCTAGAGAAATAAAAAACTATGGCACTTCTGCAACACCATTATGGTTGGAACAATCTACAGTCCTCACATGCACAGATTTTCATCAATGCAGAGTGTAAGGGAAAAGGATAATGCCTTTTCCTCCTCTGTTCAGACACATCATATTCCTCTGTCAAAATTTATAACAACAGTCAGAACCGTGCATCTGGGTCCAGGGGTCCCTTCCCTCCCAGTGCCCACAACACAATCTCTAACTTTTGTTAAAGCTTACTCCTTTTTGAAAGGAATTTTTTTTCTATTCATACAACTTGAAAATACAAAATGAACTGTACAAACCTTTTTTGGGATGAGTGCTCCTGGACTATAATTTTATATGAGTAATTACAGCTAGAACACTTTAAAAATATTTTTACAGTCAAGAAGATACTATAATGCAAACACTGACTTGCTTTCACTGTAGCAGAACTACTGATGGGCTAAAATACAGATCAGCAGTCTAGGCCTCATCTCAAACTTAAGAAGTAAAGACTTATTCCCTGCAAGTCTACGAAAAAAGTGCCACTGGTTCTCCTTAGAATGTTAGTAATGATACATATTTTTGCAGTGCAATATAAGTTTCTTAACTAGAAACTCACTACAACAGCCAATTCCGTAGGAATATTTAAAAACCAAGAAATCATAAGCTGGCTGGTCAGCTTGTTTATCTGTTATTACAAACTGGTTTATCTGTTGAAATGGGGGCTGTTACACCAACTTGCTCATAAATAATTAGTAATTTACATAAGGAAAACCACCAGAACACAGAAGACTTGTTATAATGAGAACTTGGATTAATTGCATTACTTTACTGTCTTTTGAGAGTCAGCTTTCTATTTGGAAAAGGAACTACTGATGCAGCTACAGTAATTTTGGTGAAACAAGTTTGCTTGCATGATACAAATATCCTCTAATTTATGGGAAAAATTTATTAAAACTGTGCAACAGAAGTCTCTTCCACAGCGGTCTCAGCTACACCTTCTCTGACTTTTCACTGGGAAAGACCTTCCTTTGCCTCCTAGTTTTCCTTAAATACTCTGGGAATTTTAAAGGCAGGTTTTCAACCTCCATTTTTGCCCTACAGACTTACTGTCAATCCTCTCTCTGAAAATCCACAAAAAAATGTGGTTTTTGAAACATCTGTCAGACTTGCTAACTACTTTATCCCCATGCATTCTTCTCAGGAAACAGGGTTTGCCTTTTCATGAATTTTTAGGGGGACGGAGGACCAGAGTTCCTAGGAGATGTGTCCTGCAGCCGAAGAGAACGAGTCTCCACAGGCAGCCTGAATCACAACTGAACTCTGAAAAGGGCCCAGCCGTGCCACACACAATTCCCACATACAATTCCCTTGCTCCCTTGCAACTGGAAGTCCCATGTTCTATCTAGTCAGTCCCTGGGAATAACAGACTAATATCCAAAAGCAGCACACTGGACTCTGGAACATGAAAACATTTTTACATCCTGACTGCTGAATCTCATCTGTTCCATTTTCACTTTGTATTTGTACAACTGAACTTTTCACCAGCTTTCCATCTTTTCTTCCACAAATCTTCTGGAGCTCTGGTGGCTGAAATTTGTCTGCCTGTCTCTAGCTGTACATGGAAACACAGACTCAGAAAGTCTGGCTGCAAGGGAGTTCTGGAGGTTGCCTAAGATTCCCATTGCGAGCAGGATGATTCCTGACCCTAGGTCAGGTCAGACCAGACCAGGTTCTGCAGTGCTCCCTGGGCAGTGGTTCAGGCCCCTCTCTGGGTGCACCATCCCAGCGCTGCGCTGTCCTCCATGTGAGAACAATTGCTCTGAGCCCCTCAGGGGCAGCTTGTGGTCCTGCATTTCCCCATTTGCCATTATCCAGAACAGTTTTGCTCTATCGTCTTTTTATCTCCCATTTCAAGTGGTTTGGCCTCCTCGCCGTCAGACTAAACCAGTCCACCTCCTCCAACCTCTTCTACCTGTTGTGTTTGCCCCAGACCTCTGCCAGCTTGGTAACCTTCTTACTCTCCAATTTCTCAAGTTCTTCTTGAACTGTGAGGTTCAAAACACCATCTGCAGTATTCAAGCAGCCTCATCGGAACTGATTAGAGAAGTATAATAACTTATTTTTATCTCGTGGACACAACTCTTCAGATGTATCCCAGAATGAGAGCACACTGGTAAGCTCATTCGATTTGGCACTTGCTGTAACTCCCACTTAGCACAAAGAGCATTTTGCCCATCACCTGTCTGAGCTGGCACTTATCAGTTACACTTTTTGACTGATAGCTGCTCTCAAGGAGAAAAGCTGTTCACTTGTGGCAGACAGACCTGTACTCTGACAGCGAGCAAGAGCTCACCATTCATTGGGATTACTCTCCCAGGTCAAACACTGCCTTTATAATATTCACGTAGCATTCACCTAAACAACTGTTGTTCTGCAAAATCAGTACCTTACCAGTGATCTCTGAGCTCAAAATAAAGAGCAAAATAGCAAGGGACAAAAGGGAAGGATGTATTTCATAACACCCTTTTCAGTGCATTCTTGGGAAGTGTTTTGCCCAAGCGTATTAAAAAAATGGAGACGAACTCTAAACACCCAAGGTGACTTTTTAGCCCTGCTTCTTGTTTAGGACACCATAATGAGAAATTAACTTAGCCAAGCCCCACATATGTCAGCTTGAAAAAAACATTTGTCTGACCTAGAAAAATCATCTGCTGCATGTATGGACTTTTATATGAAGTGGCTTAGTGTGAGTTCTAATTCAGCAATTTTAGCAACTGGGCTTTGTGTTGGATGGAAATGGAAGAGATTTGCTCATTAAGTTTCTCTACACACATTAAGTCCTGCACTGCTTTTTATTAAACAGATTTCCAAGTTCCTGTGTCTGGACACTGAAAATGAAGTCAGGCTGTTTCTGCTAACTTCACTGTCTAGCTGATTTACCAGAAATGGTAGAGTATATGATTCAATTTCAATCCACAAGTATCACAAGTACTTAATTGCAAAAAAAACCTGCCAAAAAATAAAAATTCAAACAGTTCCTGTCTTATCCACTTGGTGTGGGACAGGTAGCATGTAGAGACATGGCACACCAGGATCAACCATTACACTGCAAATACTGCCAGGGAACAGAGCTGGCCTCTTCAGTGTAAAATTACTACCACAATGACCAATGTCTGCATTAAATATTTCAGGATTTTCAACAAGTGCAAGATGGATTGGAGAAAATGAGCCTGAAAAAAGGGCTGTGCTTTGGGACATGCTGATACTTCTAGTCCTGTACATACATTTTTGTGGTTTTTCATGGTTTTGCTCTAGCATGTATCTGTGACTTGCCTTTTGGCACACAGTAAAAACAAAAAAAAGTTTTAATGGGACAATTTATAGTATAAAGACAGCAGAACTGATTAGCTGAGGAATCAAGCAACAGTTAATAACACTGTGGTCACCTTTTCTCCCTTTTCTCCTATATCACCCTTTTCTCCTCGAGGACCAGGGAAACCCTATAAAAACAAAACGGACAAAGATAGGTTGACTTTTATTAACATGCAGGTTAAGTTTTCAAATACTCTTGGAAAAACCTAAGAAGATGATGTCACTACACGCTCTGTACATATATGTGCGTTATGTGTGGGCACATGCACAGACAAAAGCATGAGACGAGTAAGTCACGGAGTTTGGTAGAGACATTTTGGCAGCTACAGAAAGAAATCATACCACTCAAATTGGCAATCTTCCATGCTACAGAGCACATGTGCATTCTGAAAAAGACTCCTCCAAGTTAGGGATGTCAGTGTAGGACTACAGAAAAAGACTTTCAGTAAGTCTTTGTAGCACGCCAAGGAAAGAGTCTATGTTTTGAAACATATGCCTTACAGATTACAAAATTATTCTCTTTAATTAGAATAAATTTAGTTAACTAAGTGCTAAGTGACTCCTTGTTCTTCTACAAATGAGTCACCTGACTATTTTCTTAGCAAGCAGTTTTTCAGCCTACTGACATCCAAAGGACCAAGTACTTGTATTGGTAAGCACTACTATCTGGTGGTGTCTGTCGATAAGGAATGCACATTGCACCATCTCTGTCCTCTTTACCACAGAGAAAGAGAAAATGCAGCATTCAGCACACCCTCTGCAGGTACTGCACGCACACTGAAGGGCAGCAAAGGTGTTGTGCTCCGTAAGGGATTTCTTGGCAGACTCTTACCGACCCCTGAGAGTGCCCTGGTCACACACATTACTTACATCAAGGCCAGGCTCGCCGTCTTTGCCCTGCCAAAGAACCACAGGAACTTCATTAGCTTCCCTCAGACAAGGACACTGCTGCCTGTGTTTAACGTTTCCAGGAACTGATAACCTGGCTGCAAAATTTTGCTGGACTGTAAAATTTTGTTTGCAGGCAGATTCTGGGAGCAAGCTAAAAATACATAAAAGCCTTTAAAATTTTATTTTTAGTTCGTAGGAACAGGAAACAGAAATTGGATTTTTTTTATTTAATTTAGCTCACAAAAGTGACCCTCACATAAAAATGCATGGCAAGCTAATTTAACACTCCATGGAGCCTGAAAACTCTCTCCAGCCACTGACTGCTGATCCAATTAAATGGATCCAATTAAACCACAGGTCTGTATTCCATCTTAAATTAATTAATCAAACAGATTAGACTGGAGAGGGTATGGAAATACTGAAAGTCTCCTGGAAAGGCTGGTTGTGCCTGGCCAAGCACATTTACATGTCTTTCCTTGCGTCCAAGTACAGAACAGACGTGTGTATATGTACACACCTGACCCAGTCATTAGCAGTGTAAACAAGGAAAGTCAACTGATTTTATTGGGGATATCCTTGTCAGGCTGAAGGAAGTTCCCCCTCATATTTTAGGAATGGATAACGTAATTAAAATTACTGATTCAAAGCACATTATTTGCACCTATGAATGAGCAACAATGAAACTCTCACATTGCTTCTGAGTAGATGGCATAGAAATGAAAACAAAACAGGTCTCTGAAATGACAAACAAAGGAAACACCTAATGGCAAAGAAACCTTGCAAGATGGAAATCCAAGCCCCTTATTGACATTAAGAAATTCATAGCTTTCCACAGTTCTTCCTGAACTCCTGGCACTCTCACACGGTCCCCAGGCAGCTGATGATGATGTGAACCAGGAGCACCTGCCTTCTGCATTGTCCTGGGCTGACAGATAGGGAATACAGTATCATAAAGTCACCCCAGGACATGCATTTGCTCTCTCTTGCTGGTTCATGTCAGGTCTGTTTTGTTACGTGCATGGGCAGGAACCTAAGAGTGTGATACAGACCACTGACCTTGCACTGTCAGGGTTTATTATCTATCTCTGCCGTTTCCAACTAATTGTACCGGTAGGTGAAATCGGCCATAAAGCGCACAAGGTTTAATCAGGGAGGGATGAAAAGTGCAGTGTGTACAAACTCTGTGGAACTTACAGGCAAGCCGTATGGTCCTCTGGGTCCAGGGTCACCTACAGTTCCCTTCTCACCCTAAGAAAAGATTGCAGAACAAGCAAACAAAAACATTGGCTATCTTAGAAATTATCTCTACCAAGTGCTTTAGGTTAAAGTTTATGCATTCCTAAGTATTTCGAGTGAAAAATATCCAAGTTCATTTATTTTTACTAAATGCTTAAGGGGGAAAGAGAAGGTGTGTATTACTTTCTAGGCAAAATGACTTTTTAGGCATATGATATCACGTTCATTTTTAAATACATTAGTAACTGAAAATACTTTTCAACTGAACTTGCATCAGTGTGAAGTTTAAGCTTTTAACAGCTTAATGTTGCTCTCAATAAAAATCCAACGTTGTAATGAAATTCGAGGACATACAGCATCAACACAGCACCTGAGATGCAACACAGTGACAGGAAAAAATATTGTGTCAGTCAAAGTTTGTATTTAAGTAGGCAATGCTACTAACAGTGACATTGTGAAGATTATCCTATACACTATGCTGTGTTGCTAAATCCTCTATTGGATTTCTAGAGAAGTGATGTAAATACCCTGGTTTATTAAAATCAAAACAAGTCGACAAACAAGTACAGAGATTACTGCAGAAGTCTGATCTCATTCTGCTCTAAAATCCATGGAAAAATTACCAGTTTCCAGAGAGGCGCTGCCAAAATAATTTTGCAAGCTTAATATAGAGTAAACTTTTCCAAATGGAATGGAGTTTCAAGGCGACAGACTTCAGGCTGACATTAGTAATCACCTTTGCTCTCTAATTGTTCTTTATCAAGATTGATAGGAAGTTAAGCTTCCCAAGGCAGCCAGGACTAGACTGTGCAACTGCGAGCGCAGGTCCCTGTGAGCTTGGTGGGGAGTCAGGGCTGGGAAGAAGATGTGGAAAGCGGTCTTGTTTCAGACTGTGGTGTTCTTTCTTCTGAATTAAATCCATCAGAAAAGCCATTCTCTCTGGAGAGAACTAAACTGCTCCAAGCGTTGATGAAATAAAAGAAAAAAAACCTGACCACCTCTAGTTTTCAAAGCTCCTACTCTGGATTTGTTAGGCAGGGTGACTTGGATCCCTTCTTCACCCCCTTTTCCTGAACACACCCTAATGCAAGGCTTCGTGCAAGGCTCCTGGTGTGCAGAAGTGCTGTGTTTCATCCTAGCATTTGCTGCACTTACAGTCTTGAGATAATTCTCTGTACAACATCCTCTGGGTTACTTACTACTTATTATTAATTCATTGATGACTCTCTAATTAAAAGCACAAGACAGAGATATAGATGTGTACCTAATTAATATTGGTGATCATCGGCACAGCCAAGTACTTGGCACAGCTCTGAAAATGGGCTGCTGAGTCTAGATTTCATTGACTAAATTACACAAAAAAGAAGGCACCAGAACAAACTGAACCTTAACCTGTGGTTGAATAATCCCAGCAATAAGCAGTTTTTCAGAGTAACCGACCTTTGACCTGTTTTAAATAATTCATATTTTTACTAAGGTGGACACTTGCTTTCGTCTAGTGGTAATGAGATGTGCAATGTCAGGTCTCTCTGGATTCTCTTACTCCCCTGCTACTTTCTGAGCAGCATTTAGGCTGGATGCCCTGGCAGGACAATAGGAAGAACTGGGAAGTAACAGCTGATTTTTGAAACAATAAATCCCTTGCAGCTTTAAAGCTTTCTTCTAAGAAGAAACTAATGTGCTGACCTAAGTAGGTAAGAGCTACAAAACTCTTTGATCAATACTCAAAATACGTCAAGACTAGTTAAGCATATTTTTTTTTTTAATCTTCAACAGCAAGATGACTGTACAAAGTCCTCTCAAGATAGGCTTATAACATTGCTAAACATATGGTAGACATAACGATACTGAATGTATCAGTCTAGGAAATAATCTCTCTGTTATGTAAGAATGTATTTGGAGAACTATATCTCAGAAATTTTTGCCTCCAATAAAAAGCACACGCTGAAACATGTTTGGAATATCAGGTGAGGTCCTGAATGTTCATGGATTATATGAGATTGATGGACTGTCACGAGCATACTGCCCTCAACCATCACGATTTCCTTCAGGGTAGCAGATACTGGCAAACTTCAAGAAAGTTTTTAATGTTTTTTTTTGAGACAATCCACCAGTGTCCAAAGAATAGAAACCACAACCTATGTTTTAGCCTCCTATTTCACTTCAGCCTCCTGAATCATGGAAGAATATGAGTTACCATTTGCATGAATAAAGCTGAATAATTGCCGTCTCCATTAGGATAGATAGGGAGATTTCATAACACTGCCATGGTGAGAAACATTTTAACCAAGTTAAAGAGAATGCACTTTCCCTACTTGTACTAAATGTGTGTATTGATGACAATGTTGCACAGGCTACACATCTGAAAGCCAAAATCAAGCTCAAAACCAGGTCCTTGTCATGAGTGGAAAAAAAAAAGAAAATAATAAAAAAGGAAAATGTGTATTTGTGTATTTCCAGCTCTCAGATTCCTTTAGCTGGTCAAGAGGTTGGATATACATTATGCCTGTCATCACCCTCCAGGCTTACATGTCCCCTTTCATCAGCAGTAGCTGAAGATGTCTATCTGTTTTCCAGTGTTCTTTACTTTCTATCAAGACTTTCTCTCAAGTATGTAAGTGAGATTAATAGCTACACAATCAGATATGATCTACTTCATTTAATAAAGATGGTCTCAGTAAAATCTCTCTAAGCACCTGGCAAAATGGTATTCTAACAGCTGAAGAACTTAGTAAGGACTATGAGACACCAGCCTAATAAATTATATGAATTCACATTATTAATTACCATTTTAGTTTCTACTAAAAAAATGCATAATATAGTGTCATGCACGATTTTCTTAGTCTACCTTGTCACCATCTAAATAGATTTTGTATAAAAATGCTCTGACATTTTCTATTTTAATTAAATAGTTAAATTGAAAACCAACCATCCCACCCTAATTCGCAAAACAGCCCGTTGTACCTCAGAGTAGTAATTCACCATCACCTCGAATGCAGCCTGTGCCACAACGAATCCATGATTATTCTGTAAAACAGCCCTAATGCCCTTCTAGATTAATACTGGCCCAGGGTTTTTCTTAACAATTCAGACAAAATGGGGTCCTACCCAGTGACAGTGAGCACTGGCCCTATACACTGTTCTTAACTAAAAAGTAAAGTCTGAAATCTGCAGACAAAAATGTTTCCCTCCTGCTTCCGCATAAACAAGTTCAACAGTTGCAAATGCAAGTTGCAAAACTGCATTAAAAAGACATGATTTGTTATTCAAATAATGAGACATACATCAACACTGGGCACCTGTTACCTAACTATGCTACAAACAACTTCTCCTCCCAAATGGTATTGAATAATTAAATGAACAATTACAGCAATAATCTTGCTAGTTGCCTGCTTGGGAAAAAACCTTCCATCTGTCTTGTGAACTTCCTCCCATTCATTTAGCTCCGTTTTAGAAAACGGTGGGAGCGTAGGAACTTTATGCACACCTTGGTCTCTCTATTTTTGAAAAGTTCTCCCTCTATGCTCCCCCAATTGCTAATTTACATCGCAGCAGTTTCCCATCCCATTTGTAGCTACTGCTCTTCAACAGCCACAGTAGGGCTTATTCCAGATCCAGCTGTGTGACTTCTTATGACCTTGCATACTCTCACAAGAAAAAAATATTAGTAGTTCTTTTCCACAGACTAGAAGAATAGTTTATACTATATTTCACTGTCAAAGACATTTCAGCTGGTAGTACATATGCATATCCTTCAACATAAAGGCTCATAAGGCAAGGCTAAAATGTATGGTATTTTTATGTACTTGTACATGCGTATCTCATCTAAATTATTTACTTGAGATAAGAGGATGATGTTCAACTATCTTCACAGAGTTGACAGAAGATATATTATATCCTAGTTGAAGAAAAAAAAATAGAACTGAATCTGTAATCCCCTAGAAAAACATAAAAAAATACACAAGTCCTTCAGGCACTTAACTAGCCTGAGTGGTAACTGCAGTCTACTGTACAGTCTATTTTGGACTGTGCTGAATGTCTTGTATTTATCCCTGAATACACAGCTCTGTAAAAATGAATTTTACCTTTCTCAGATGAAGCTAACTGGACCTCTGCCATGTGGCTGTGTTCTTAATACAGCTAGTCTGAACTTGTTTTAGCACAGTTGTTTTGTTAAAGTGAGGAAGTCAAAGAGACAAAGTTCTGGACTGGCAGCTCCTTGGAGGTTTTGGATAGGATATCATCTTCTGGTTTGTTGTGTAAGTTGATGGTTGTATTGTTAAAGGTGACAGGCTCATAGTTAAAGGTTAGAGTTCCTATTCTATTTCCACTGGAGAAAATTTACTGTGAATATTTCAAATTAAATAGCAGGCCTCCTATATTGTAAGCTTAAAAAAAAAAAAAAAAAAAAGAAAAAAAAAAAAGAAAGAAAAGTTTAAGTTTTACAGAGGCTGGAGGTATTTTTCCTGGATAAAAACATTTAAGTGCAGAGAGGAGAGAAATACTCTTCTTTTTTTGCCCTTGCATTCTTATATAATCAGCTCACACTATCTTCTTTTGCACCAGTTTGTTCTCTCAATTTACACAAAATAATGAAAGCAATGAAAATCATGTTCTGTGTGATACTGTGAACTAGAAAGTCCTGTCAATTTCTTAGTGATTAGTCATTTCAAAACACCATCTCCCCTGAAGTTAATGAGTTACAATGTCAACCTTACACAGATAAACGTGTGTGTAACTAGAACGCATATACAGTTCTGGGCTGCACCTCTATAGGTGAGATGCTGTTCTGTTTAGTAACATCTAGGCCCAGTATGAGTCCCCGTATGACATTTTTCCATTGTGGCAGTCACTTTGTAGAGAGAAGCACACGGAGCAGATACTTACTCTCTCTCCTTTGGGACCTGCAGGGCCATGGGGTCCAACGGGGCCATCTATACCCTACAACAAGGAAAAAGGAGGGTAAGAGACAGGGCTTGTTCTTACAACTCTTTAGTTTTAATAGCTGTCTTGTAGACAAGAACCAACATGGAATCAGTCTTCACTGGTTGAAAATTTGGATTTAATTGTGATGCAACCTATTTGGCTTTCAAAACTCCACCTATAACCTCTCCTGTTACAAGGCAGACTGTCTTCCTCCTATTTGGAGTTCACTACATTCCTGGAAGCAATCAGATTTAAAAAAATCTTAAACTGATAGGAAGACGATTGAAGAGTCAAAAAAAATTTTTTTAAAATTATCGTTGAATTTTTTAAATTGATTATTCTTTAAATTAAAATGCCCACCTGTAAGATGGACTTACCTATTGCAGGAATCAATGAGAATCTTACTTCCAAGATATAACTCTTTCACCAAATAGATTTCTTTATCATCAAAGAAGGCAAAAGATTTAACATTTTGGATGTGTAATATAACAATGCCTGCAGATGAACCCCAGCACATCTGCATCTCCTTCACTGATTCCATCTTAGCATTGAACAGCTATGTTCTCCTGTAATCTAAATCCCTAACCTTACTCAGGAAAATTAGCATCCCAACCAAGGCACTTGTCCAACCAAAAATCGAAACTAAGCCACCTTTTTTAAGGTTCAGAGCTCCTGCTACAGAGAATTACATTCTCTTTCCCACACATACTGCCCTAAGAGTCTGCTGGAAGCCCCCTCTTATGCAGCATGGAAAATGCCTGCAGCATCTGGCCTTCCTTCCTCTGTGCAGTGAGCGAGCTTGGCTGGCAGAGCCCCTGGGAAGCACACGGACTCAGTCACGAAGGGGGACACAGAAAGACAAGGGACTCACCCGGGCTCCTGGCTTTCCGTCTAAGCCAGATGCTCCCTGTGTGGTTAGGTGGAAGCATGGATGATGGGCACGACACGAATGACAAGAACGTGAGATTAGTAAGTGGTGCTGATGAATAAAGACATTTCAAATGTACAGTACACGCTGTGACAGGGTTCTGGAGTGGGTATCACGTTACTACAGCATGTTAGTTAAAAATTCACATAGAACACCAAGAGCCTGAATCTGTTCTCACTTCAGTGTAACATCGCTGACCCACCCCTGCCCTCACATCACAGTATATTCGAGCAGAATATTGTCAGGCTATAGGAGCACTACAAACACCAGATGTTAGGGTGTTTTTGAGCCTTAACACACAAATATTTACTCTGTAATTTACTCGCCTGCTTTCTAATTTGTAAATAGCGACAATACTGAATACTCTACACAAAGGAAGAAAAATGTGTGTTAACTGTGATAGGAAATAAATTTAAGTGTAAGAATACTGCATTATGCAGCCAACAAAATCTAGATCCTGACCACAATGGCCTCATTCATTTCCAAGAGCCCGGGAGACAATCACATTTCCTGTTTTCCCGATATACTCCCAGTTCAGAGCACAGTCAAGGGCTGCAGCGGGCAGCCCCAGGCACGCCGGGCGATGAGCCTCAGCATTCTTGGGGACGGGGGGACCCCTCGTGGATTCCGTGGGAATAACAGGGCAGCAGCCGGAGCGCGGCAGCGCGGGAGGGGATGTGGGAACAGAGGGGACACTTGTCAGGACACAGGGAATAATCTGGGGAACAGCCCCCTACTAAAAAACCCAACTAAACCAAACCCTAAACAGACCCAACTAAAATCTTCAACCAACTCAATAAAACGAGCCATTTTTTGGAACGTCAAACACTTGGACTTTGCTCCTGAATATGACATTTAGTAAGCAGGAGCAAAACAAGCCCTCTGTAAATTCGGAAAACCTAGTAGCATATGTTGTTCTGGAGTCTCTTCTACCTTGTAGCCATTCTCAGGGCATCTGCTCAGGCCTCCAAAGCTCACTGTCTACAGAGATGTAACTGTCACCATGAAAATGAGCTTTTTTTTCTCAAAATAAATTAAAATTCTCAGTGAAGCTGACCTTGTCCAGAAGCCATGCACATAATTCTTGAAAATATTAATCAGAGATGTTTGCGTTCCTTCGGGTCAACTAAATATTTTTTCTCCATTTTACTGTTAACAATGTAATCAGTGGGAGCAATCCTCATACAATAACAACAGCAGCAAAAAGGAAAAATGAACTCTTTTTCTGAGAAAAAAAATAAAGCTGCCTTTTCAACATGCTTTCAAACACATGAAGTATTTTCTATTTTATCAACCTAAATTTTAAGAACTGTGATGTTTCCATATTTTTAAGGTTCTTCACTTCTAAGACAAAATTTATGCCAAACACTCAGAATGGAAATTTTCTAAAGAACAAGGCAAAAATAAGAATCCAGGGGAAAAAAAACCCAACTAAATTGCCTGACCCAATTTTTAGCTTTCCTCAATTAGACTTCTCTATTTGAACTGCAGAAGTGCAATCAGAGGAGGAATAACTGAGGAGGCGGGGGAAGGGGAAGACTCCTTTTTAAATGAAAACACCATACAACACTTAAATAACAGCATGACTAACGTAATGGGGGTGATGACATCCTTGTGACACTGAACACTCTCAGTGGACACACAACAAAAAAAAAACAAACCCTGACAGCACTGGATGTTACAGGACATTACTTGGGATGATAGCACAGATTTGGGACAAAACAAAACAAGACTGATGCTCTGCTCCAACATGGTTTATTCTGTGTATGCTATCAAGTAAATCAGAGTTGTTCATCAGGAGTAGAAAGAGACGTTTGTGATTTGCACTGAAATTGAATAGTTGGGGTTTTTTACTTACTGGAAGACCAAGGGGCCCTCTGTCACCCTTTTGACCTGGTTCACCCTTCAATCCTTTAAGAGCATTTAACCCTGGTTCACCCTAAACGTAAAAGTATAAATGCCAAATTTTTGGTGCTATAATGGGTGTTTAAGCTGGGATAGAAGAAGCCAGTCTCAGAAATAGCTGCAAATTCCAGTTTGAAACAAATTCAACCTTCTCAGCTTACTGGCAATTTACATGCTGATTTAATAGTGGGCAAAAGTACTTGGGAGGTGCCTGCTGGAGATTTAAAATCTGTGTGAATAAAAAACTACAGGAAACTTATGGGTAACAGATTTTTTTAATCTTTTCCTAATAATTATCACTATAATTAGATGGTTTGAATTAAGCATGAATTTCAAGAGGTTTTGGAAATTCTTCAAATCCCATAAACAACCCTAAGCAGATAATTCAAACTGAAAGAAAACGTTCATAAAAGTAAGCCTCAAAACTGTAGGTTTCTACAGTGGGAGCTCCTGGAAAGTACATTTGGTAAGGAAGCAATAATTTTCTTTACAGCAAACTGGAATTTGCAGCAAAATCTTTCGCAAAGATATTTTAAACCTTTAAGCATACATAATAAACAGTAACAAGTTAAAAGAAACAGTATAGGTTACACAATGCCAAGCTATTTGGGAGGTCCACAGTTCCTGTGTCCGTACAGAGAAATTTTAACAATGTAAGAAATGGCACTTGTTGTGATTGTTAAATTATACATAGGCTATTACATTAAACATCACTAAGATGATAATACTGGGCTCAGAGCTGCCAATAAACCATTCTCTCATAATGAAAAACTGCATCAGCATGAGGGCTGCTCAGTCAAAGAGAGTATTGACCACACCTGCCTCTTTTGGGAAACAGAAATACGTGGGTATTTCATCCAGGCTGCTCCCCATGGCCTCATTGCTAGATTTCCCTTTGATGTATTATGTTACCTTATATTATATTCATATAAAAAAAAAAAATCTCAGTAGAACCTAGTCTGCTCCTTTAAGTAACTCCAGACATCATCTGCCTGCTTTGCACCCTAAGCAGCCATTCCTTCATTCTTCTCTTGACTCGATGTGACTTTCAGAGCAGTAGCACTGGAAACGCTGAAGTTTTGGAAACAGACCTGAGAAATCCCACAAAAGCCCGACTCTCAGGCCAAAAGCCTGAGGTAAAGCAGGGCTGGTGCTAAAACGGAACATACTTGATTTCAAAAAATGATTTATGACTTAGGTTTCTTGAGCCAAGGTAACACAGTCTCATAAGGGGTCAAACCTGTCTTTTCTGTCTCATACCTTTCAAAACCCAAAAAAAAATCCCCAAAACTAAACAAAAACACCCTCTCCTCCTCTCCCTTACCTTTTGAGAAAGATGTGATTAAGGAGCCATAGTGATTTAAATGATCATGCCTGACAAGACCGTTGGCCTTAATGAATACAGCGTCATTCTGACTTTTAGCTTACTGGTGACTACTGAATTAAAGGACAAAATAAAATATTACAACTCTGCCAAAATTCACTTCCACTCTCCTGAGCTGGTCTCATGGGCTAAGAAACCCCCTAAAGCATATCTTTGTGTACTATGCTACGGAAAATGTTCAAATTATATTGCAGACCTGTCTGATCATGAATTCCAGTTTGGAAAACGGGAAAATGCACACATCAGTTTGTGATGGTGAACCAGCATAACATGTGAAGGAACTGGTCAACAAAATACCTGGTGCCTAACAAAGGCTGTGAACACTGGAAGAAGCAGGAGATACAAGACAGTATGAATGAAGAAGAGTTTATCTGACTTCATTTCCTGAGCGTGAAACATGTTTTTGTATTCCAAAGTAATTCCAAGTGCAATGGTAGCTTGCCCATAAACAGGAAGCTAAATAATTTAGTGCCACATCCGGAATATTCATATAAAAAATGGACTCAGCCAATGCTGAGGAGAAATACTACTCAGAAACAATCACAGAAAATTTAAGAAGTTTTTAAGCTGCTAAGGTTAAAATCTGCTTTAAGGTTTAAGAATATCAGAAACTTGTATTAACTGAGGCATGACGAAACATAGCTGCATGCACTCAAGAGCAAGGCATGACACTTTGCAGACATAAAGAGCACGTCTATTCAAGACAGGTATTAATTTACCTTTGGGCCAGGCAGTCCATGAGGTCCCTGAAAACAAAAATTACATTTTTCATTATGAAAATACACCACAATTTTTTGGAGAGTGTTTTTGCCTTATAGGGATACAAATTACCCCTGTATTTCTGTACTCGGAAAAGAAATGCAGCTGTCAATAAAGCAACTGCAAACACCTGATTCTGAGGAGGAACCAGACCACTAGCATGCTAACACTTAACACAGGAATGTGCAATTCGTTTCTCCACTTCCTGTGACTTTTAAGACATGCAAAAAATTTTCCAAATTAGGTCCCCTCTTTAATGGCCACATATTCTGGTAACACTAGTAGTAAGCAGGCAATAAAGTGGCAAGAGGGCTTAGACCATTTCTAGCCCCTCTGTTCCGCCCGAGCTTACCATAGGGCCTGGAGGACCATGTGGCCCTGGTGGTCCAGGTGGTCCTATCATCTACAGATAAAAAACAATGGCATTAAATCATGCAGAGCAAAGAACTCCCACAAAAATATCAGAAGTCAGGCTGACCCTTGTTGGCAAGCACTTACGAAAACAGCAATGCAACAGTGAACACTGACAGTGCATCTAGACAGAGCTTTAGGAATGGGAATTATTTTGATTTGAAAGACAGGGTACCCAAAGTGCAGATCTGCCTGTGCCTTATGGCTGTGTGCCTGTCTCCACATCCTTATTCCTAGGGTCTACAATACACTTTAAGACACTATGGGGGAAAAAAAATAAATCTCTATAAAACAAACAGTACTGAGCAGGGATGCTTCAACTTTTAATATTTTATGGTATGTGCTCTTTAGTTCTCTCTTGTACTACTTAATCTACAGAGCCAGAAGACGATGACGTGTTATTTTATTCCTCCTCAACACTGACAAATAGAAAAGATATTATATTCAAGCTAAGCTTTGGCATATTTTCAAAACTGCCCTTTGTCTCTCCTTTTATTTCATTTAGCCCACTTGTACCAAAAATTCTTTGAGGCCATTAACAGAGGTAATCCGGTTGCTCAGCATTTAGTGCACATACATTCTGCAGTGGTTTTCCACGTTCCTAACAAATCCAGGGAAAGAATTTCATGGTGATCTATCCAGTTTAGTATCACGTCTATTCCTGGATTTAATCCC
This sequence comes from Machaerirhynchus nigripectus, assembly GCA_013397975.1. NCBI lineage: Eukaryota > Metazoa > Chordata > Aves > Passeriformes > Dicruridae > Machaerirhynchus > Machaerirhynchus nigripectus. The sequence continues at coordinate 441,320 of VZRQ01011719.1, read as the reverse complement.
AATGGGTTGCTACCATAACCTGCAGAGCGGCAGCAGGGATGCTAAATCAGGTCTCCAGACTCATGCACTGCCAAAGTAGCTGTCGGTTGTGGCAAGAGCAGCAACAAGATGCACTTTGAAATGTAAGACAGATCCCACCATCTGTAAAATCGCCTGAAAACTCTAAGTCTTCCTTCAAGTGAAAATAAGTAGAACAGATGAATGAATTAAGCAATTAATTTGTAACAAACTAATCTTCTTTTCATAGAAAGAAACTCAGAGATGCGGGGTGCCTCTTGTGTCCCGCGATGGCACAGGGCAGCCTCTCACTCCTCAGAGCTATGGCTTCTGTCACTAACCTCTGCTCTCAGGTCTCCCATCTTACTGTGCTCTGATAACGTTAGTCACTCACACCATAAAGGTACTGTGTAGGAGTTTGTTTCGGGTTTTTTGGGTTTGTTTGGTTTTTGGGTTTGTTTGGTTGGTTTTTTAATGCCTTTACAATGCTTTGGAAAAAAAAGTCAGGAGAACGTCTGGTCTCACACAACTAGCTCACAACCCTGGGTCACATATCAGAAGTCAGTCTAGTCTGGTTCTCACTGGACTATCTGAGATTCCCAGAGGTGTTGAGAGAGATTATGGTTTTTTGGTTTTTTTTCTTTCTTCCCCATTTAATTCATTACAGAGCCAGAAGGCTTTGACTGAAGCAAGACTTGTTTATAGTCATACAACAGAACAGGAATTCTATCTTTAAAATTTCGTAAACTGTATTTAGCTCTATGACCAGAAGTCTGTTCATTCTCAGGAAAGATCAGTCATGAATATCGAGTATTGCTCAGAATCAGAAGCTGGAGAACCACTGCTGGACTCCTGTGTCCACTGCAACGCCACCCCGAGACTTACTGAAGGACCTTGGGCACCAGGCAAACCAACGTCTCCTTTTTCACCTTTCATGCCATTAGCTCCCTACAAAATCGTACAAAACAGCATTTATAAACAACTTTAATCTTATTAGCAATCAATCTAGAAATTTTAATACTTCTTGGCAAATAATTACCATAACACAGCACACGTATAAAGGAAATCCTTAAAAAAATTCTGGCACTACTTTGTAAATAATTTTTAACAAATACAAATGTATGCTTTTGTACTAATAGCTATCAATTGTGGCATGATATTTATGACACTTCCTTAAACTGGCACTCCATTAATGACATATTGTACTATGGATACAATTTTGAAATAGTTTCTATTTTTACTGAGAAATTTCATTTTGTATGTATCTATATATATACACACATATATATACCCACACACATATATATAAATAGGAAGAATGCATCCCATAAATATTCATGCTTTTTCTCTCCCTCCTCAATCTAAGTCACCTGAAATTTCCATTCAAAACACAGCTCCTTTCTCCTTGCCCAAGTTGTGCTATATATCACAAGAGAAGTACAACTTTGGTTAGCCTGCCAACTAATCTCTTTCTTCCCTATACAGTGGTTTTTTTTACTGTAAGTGGAATAAAAAGTTCTGACAATCTTTCACCTCCTCCTAGATTAGCTGCAGAACAATCTCATAATTTTCTCCCCAGCGCTTTCTGTCCCATTTGCAATTTATCAGCACTGTTGGAAATTCCTGATAATGGAAGAGAGAAAAAATAAAAAGTATTTTTGGTAAAACGAATGAATTAATTTTTCATACTCACTGGTAGGCCAGGCAGTCCAATTCCTCCCTTTTCTCCAGGCATTCCAGGATCACCTATGTCTCCTTTTGAGCCCTTAGGACCCTAAAATATGGACTCATTCAGCAAGTCATGTAAAAAACTAGAGACACCAAGAGAATTCTAGCTTTGATCCTAATAGGCAGAAGTCACGTGCATGCACATACCTTTGCTATTAAAATGCAAAAATGCAGACGTTATTAGATCACAGACTATGCAGCAACACTATAATGATCTTTATTATCATCGTATTATTTAGACTATAAAATCTAAGTTAAAACTTGGGATCATGGAAATATCTCTTGAAACAACCTATGGTTGCTCACGTTCTTCACTACATGATTGACACAAAATGTACCTGCTCTCCATCAGCTCCTGGAGTTCCTGGGGATCCTGGTTCACCCTGCAAGAGATTAAGACGGAACTGGATTATCCCAATTGTCCCAGACACTAGAGGAAAAAGCCAGAGAAATTCCCATAATTAACAACAATAAAGCCAGAGAATATTCTGTCAAAAAGTCCAGCACATATAAATTACCTATATTGAATAACTTTGGGTTGTATAAAGGCGAGAAGTGCATTTAAAAAAAAGGAAAAAGAAGACAAAATCCCAAGGGTGAAAAGATCCCAATCCAATGGAAACTTTGCCTGCTACCAGGATAATAATACGGAATCATGCCTCTCCATTTATGCGAGGTGTAAAGAGACCAGTTTTCCCTGACTATTAAAAATCACCCAGTGAAGGAGTTCACATTCACAACATTTGCCTTATGACCAGTTCCTGGGTAGCATTCCATAAGGGAGCAAGTTACTTTGATAGGTGGAGTCGATGATACTGGAAACAAGCTCCTGTAATGCTGAATTCTGCTTTACATTGTAAATTTTGCCGGAGAACGCTCACCTATACAAAGGAACACAACCTCTTCCACACTCACACTTCTCAGTGTTTTACAACATACTCCATGCTGCAGAAACGCTGGGTAGATGATAATGCAAAAAGCAATTTCTGCACACTTAACTCTATTATCAATTTTCACATAGAATGAACCTTGTTTCTCACAATTTCTCACAACAATGCACATGTGTAATGCGATGTATTTCCATATGAAATTCTGCATGAAGTCTGAAATGTCTAGGACTGTTATTGAAGATGCACCTATTTGCTCTTGCAAGAGCATAGAGACACTGGGAGAAGATGCAGTATCTAGTATTTAAGAAATAGGAGAAACACCTCAACCAGTTTAAAAACATTTAGGGAGAGTCCACTAACTCCAGCACTTTTTAAGTATAGGCAAATTTATTATTTAAATTTTACAGAACAGTGCAGCATATGGTGTTCATTGTCTCTGCGTGGGCTGCTCACTAACCCTTCTGTACTACATACAAGCACCAGCCAGGTGGTGTTGGCAGGCTTGGGTTTCCAGCCAGGCTCCTGCCCACATGTGTATGCTGTAATTTTTCCTGACATTAGACAACACTGTACTTATTTGGGTGGGTACCCCCGTGATAAAAATAAAAGCTGCATTCACATGCACTCACACAGTGGCCAGCGGTGTCTTGCACACGGTTTTGCCTACCCCATTCCCACTCAGCCAGAAGTGAGGCATGGGAGCCACTGTCTGGTTGTGTGGCTACTATGCAAACTCCTAGGGAGCCACCTCAGTGCCAATCTCTGAGTGAGATGCTTCTGCACTCTTTCAGCACTAACTAATTTTGCTGGTTCTTAGTTGAGCTTCTGTGTGTGGCAACTAAACAAAGCACCTGTTCTGGAAATACACTTTGAGAATCTGGGTACGAGGTTAGAAACATGCCATATTTGATGAATTTACATTTAAACAACTGTGCTGGAAAGCTCCATTTACCTGTGTAAATACATCATTTTAAAAAAACACAGAAAATACTCCACCTTTAAGATACAATGAGTAAAGTAAGGAAGATCACCTTTGACCCTTGCAGCCCTTGGGGTCCTGGTGGTCCTGGTGGTCCCTAAACAGAAAATACAAACCCCTCAGCTTTTAAATAAACTCCTGAAGAACATTTCATGTAAGCACAGTGCGAATGTTAATATAGCTACTGTAACAAAATGGGTTAGATTTTTAACACAAGGGGAACCAAGACCAGTTATGGACAAGCTGTTAACCTATGACAGCTCTCAACAACCACAGCACTACCACAAAAAAAAACAGTGTTAAAATAACAGTACAGCTCATATTTTATAACAAAGTCCTCTGCTCCTATTGATGAAATGGCACTGCTTTCCTTAATGGAAGGGAGACCAAAACCCAGTCATATTTGCCAGCTCTCACTGCCTGATCCGAAACAGTCCAAGACCAGGAGAAATCTCCAACCAGTTGCAAAGGGGATTCTGCTAAAAGATGCTAAGTGCATCTGGGGATACTCAGTGCTTTGTGAAATTGCCATGGAATAAGCTGTAACCACTTCTTTCATTTCCACCTCAGGTCGTGGACACAGTGCCATGTATTAAATACTGGTCTGGATGGTGCATAGTGGGGAAGCTTTAAAAAAACCCCAAAACAACATTTAAAAATCCCCTGCATTAATACAAAGAAAGGGTATGTAGAGATGGGAAAATACGACTAACAGCAATCTTGCAGAGAAGAACTTGAAACAAAAAAGAAGAATGTGTTTTCCAAGTCTCGCATTTAAATGAAGTTTTGCCATTAATTCACAAGGAGCAGAATTGGTTCCATTGTTGGATGGCTTTCAACAATGGGTTCTCTGCTATGGGAACACCAAGCAAAGCAATCAATACATGTTATGATGAACCAGGTTGACATCCAATGAAGACATGTCCTGAGCTAGCAGATTTATGAACATGCTGCAACACAAAGGAGAACGCACAGTAAGTCATGCAATAGGAATTACCGTGACAGTCAGGGTGGCAATCCTCTGTTGGCAAAATGTATTAACAAGAGTTGTCAGCAGCAGAATTAAACAATGATATAAATAATTCTGTTTGCTACAGTTATAATCTCCACAGAACCTATGCTGTATTGGGGAGACACCATGCCTTTTTTATTCAAAAACATGAATAAACCCCTGTTAGTTTTAACTCTTGGTGCTGGATGAGCTGCTTGGTTTCTGTGGGAATTAGATGAAGACAGTAATTTTGTACAATTTAAAAGATCAAATGAACAATGATTAGATAGCAAAATCTAAGCAGAAGTCTTCAAAAAGGTGCTTTTTAAACTTTTACAGAGAACATAATGGGTTGGTGTCTGAAGTCAACCAAAAGACTAGCCCTATGTTTTGTAATGTCTGCAGGTTTTGCACCAATGTTTAACTAATAAATACAATTCCCGGAGTGGAGATACAACATTGATTTCATTAGAAAATGCAGTTCTAAATCCAAAACTGCCAGTCCACAACCCAGCTATGTATACTACAACTCTGCTTTAAATGCTTGGAAAGACAAAGGATATTTTCATCATGGAAGGAGGCAAAATATCTTGACCTATCACTATTTTTTTTGCCAAAGAACCTAAAAGCAAGTGGAAAAGTATTTAAATGTAATTTAAATGCTTGTTTGTATTTTTAAACAGAGTAAAACCCCCAAATGTTGCAGCTTGCACATGCTTTCCTTCTGCCTGTGACGAACTTACTGGTCTACATGGAACAAAAAATATTTTGCTTTTCTAATTGTTACCCAATGTGCAAATAAAGGTTTGCAGGTCTTCTGTTTTCAGCTTTAAAAGAATGTCCATATGTCAGTGCAACAATACATGCTGTTGGTAAAGATCTGGAACCTACTCAATACAAAGTACTTGAACAAAACTGTTCTCTATCATATGGCTTTGAGACCAGCATATCCTTTGTATTTTGACGTATTAATGGAAACACATCAAGAACTTTAAAAATATTGAAAAGCTCAGTTATGAACATATCTAGGTAAGAAAACCTAAAATAACCATTGCAAAGTACTGTTTACATGTTCACAGTAACAGATCCCTTTACAGCTGCAGATAATTTAATATCTAATGCTGTAATTCCTTCAAAGGTTAAAGTTTTGAAATTACTACTTTTTGCCCTGGGAAATTCTGCAGAACAGGTGCTAAGAGCAATTTTAACAGAGAGATGAATTTTTTATTTGATCCTCCAAGTGAAAGCCTCATACTCGCAGCAGGGGTCTTGCTCAAACCACGATGACAATTTTAAGGTTGCACTTAAGATTGAATGGGAGGCAGAAGGCAAAGTAACAGAATTGCTAGACTGCTTCATGATTTATGATTAAACTCTAACATGAGACAAGCAGCCCAGATCTTGCAAACTCCTGTCAACTTCTTAAATCAGCAGGCCAAATTCTGTGCAAGTTCACAGCTCGGTGCTGAGAACTGGAAGTTCTCATGTACTTCTGTGAGAGAACTGCAAATCGCAGAGCCCCTAAGAATTTGGCACCAGGAGACTTAGGAATGGGTGTTTGCCATCTGAAAGGACTGAGCTGGATTTGGCAAGGATATTTTTGACTGATCCTATATAATCTTACTTACACCCTCCTTGCACAGCCATTCCCATTAGTATCAATTATTTGTTGCCCTGGCTCAGAAGGCGATGACATTTGGAATGATTTGCAATGGGATAAAGGCTTTCTTATATGTTTCAACCACTGCAAAAGGCTTTAGTCCACTTTTAAGGCTTCTTTATGTGCTGCAGCTCTTCTGAGGAAGCTTGAAAGTAAGACTGATGCCAGAGTTACGATACAAAGACAGAATACAGGAGATAGAGGGGCTGAAACCCCTGGAAAATCTCTGTCTGATAATACACAACATTAATTTCAGGCCACTTCAGGCATGGAACCTGGAGAGGGATTTGGATGACTGAAAGTTGTGTGTCTGAATTCCCTTACAAGCAAACCAAATGAGGCAAACATAATGCAGAGCCTCACAACACGCCTATGCAGACTTCCCCACAGACACAATCAAAGAGTGGACTCAGCCTTAGAGACATACACAGCTTTTAGATTTTAGTAAAGGCAGCGAGATTTTTTTATTTTTTGAAAGAGTTTTGAAAACCAAATGACTGGTCAGACATTTACCCACTCCCACTGAGTAAATGCAAGAAAAAAAGTTCACCAGCTGCAGTGAGAAAGTGATCAGAGGCACAATGAGCCAAATCCAGTCTTCAGTTTTACATAAGCAAGCCATTCACTTTGGTGGAGTTATACTGCACAGAATTTGCATGTGAGTATGCTGCAATGTAAATCACCTTGACTGCAATGACATATGTCATCTTGGTCCTTTGCTTTCATGCAAACACTCATTCACTCTTTTTGTAACCCCACTTTAATCCTCCACACTTTTCTGCACACCAGTCAAAATAGGTTTTCCAGAAATGAATAAGTGAGAAGACTGGTGCTTGGTCTACTTAATGTACTCAAGTTGCTGATTGAATCCACAGCTTGCTAATGGAGCCATGTTACACGGTTTCCAAATCTCAAATATTCTGCTATTTGCATTTTATATGAAGAGGAGGAGGAAAACAAGGAAAAAAAGAAATGTCAATATTATAATACACAAATTGAAAAGCAGACACTTCTGTTGAACCTGTGTATGTGGTTTATTACATTAATTCAGCACAAAACACCAAAGCCAGCAATGAATTCGTTTTGTCCTCATTAGATGATGTCAATACTCTCCAGGGAACATGAAGCTAATTCACTCAGCTAATTTGTATCAGGGAAACAGTTTGTCTAGCACCAAAGAGAAAACCTGGTTTCCAAATATAGAAAGTGATTCCTGATTAATAAGCTCAACAATTTTGCGCACAAAATGTTTTCAAGCTCTAGGCAAAAGAGAAATACAATGCTGTCAAATGACTTTTTCCCAAACCAGTCTAAGCCAATCCGCCCTTGTTATATTTGCATACCTGCAGAGCTTCATGGATATTGCCATTATAATCAATTATCTCTGTTGCACCTTGATCACCCTTCTGTCCAGGTGGTCCCTGTAATACATTCTCCATTAAAATCTGGAGACAACCAAAGACCATTTTAAACTCTTAATGACTGACACATGTTTTGACTTGATTGTGTGGTGCTGGACTCTTACTGTACTTACAATATGCTACCACAAAACACAGAAGTTAGCATTTAGAGCAAAACATTTTTTTATAATGATAAATAAGCAAGTCAGTACACAGTGACTTGTGCCGCAGTGGGAAAGAAAATACATGAAACCTCTGAGGGAAGACATTTAAGCAGTTCCTACACTCTAGTTCTCTAGTGGCTGTGAACAGTGTCAGAACATCTGGCTTATAACATCTGGCTTGTAACATCCTGCCACAAATCGTGGATAAGAGGCTGCTTCAAATAGTGGCAAGTGATGTTAGTCATATTAAAGGCCAGTTAGCAACCATGTTCCAACAGTGGCAAGTGCCCAGTTTCACCTCAAGTTTTAACTAGAACTACTGCTACCATTTCAGTTCACATGGACTGAATCTAAGAGTACAAAACAAAGAGCTCAGATGAGAAGCAGACTTACCCGTGGACCTGCAGATCCCGTGTCACCTCTCTCACCTGTATCACCCTATGTAAAAATGATATTTGAAAAAAACAGATATGCCATTTGACAATATATCACATAGTTCTTCCCTTTTAAGTATGTTTTCTTACATGAACTGGTTTACAGGGTCTCTCATCCTAAACAGAATATGAATCTTATTTAATGAAAGGAAAAAGTCTTTCAAAATCTGTGTAGTGGTAGAATTGACAATGATGCATTTGGTCCTGTGTGAATTATTATTGTATTGGTTTGCAATAAAAAATCCCAAAGGACCAAAAAAGGGGCAGATTACCAATTAAGCAATTTGTGTAACATCCCTATTCTTAATGACACTATTACCAAAAGCTAGATAAACAAAATCACTCAGTCTAAAAATAGTCAAAACCTTCCTCAAATGTGTGTTTCAAAATGTATGAACTTTTCTTTCTGTGATCATGCCTCCACTAACCTTCTGAACTTCCCCGCTCTGAGTCACTGCCTCCCTTAAAAACACAACAGTACTGTCAGATTTAGAGTTTCCTGATGCCCCTTCTGTGACAGGCTTGAGACCATTACCAGCTCACACACAGCTTTTTCTTCGTGGCTACTAGTGGTATCTTTCAGATGATGGGGGAAATTTCAAATGTATATGCACTCACACCCAGCGTCCACAATTAATTTAATTTCACACTCACTTTCATGGCAAGGTCTTATGGTTTTATATTACTCAAAATTAATGTGGTAACAGCTGCAACTCTGGATCCTGCTGAAATCTAGAGAACTTTGGCAAAAGTCAGTGAAGAATGATTAATTCACCAAGGGTAACAGCACACACAGAAGCTAGATAACTTTCACAGAGCTAATGAAGGCATATGGAGAGCGGGCTGGTGGCAGGGCATTATCAAGGTTGTGCCATCTGCCTTTCCTTTCAGTGCCACCTTGGCAGCAGCTAGAGAACGTGTCACTGGAACTGTTAAAAAATGAAGCTCCCAACCACTAGACTGACTTCTGTGGGCCAGATTTTCACGACAGGTATGCAGGTAAAATGAAAACTGTTTATCCTTTTTTGATAAAGAGGGAATTAAAGGGGATATCTTTGTAATTTTGGTGCATGTGGGAGGTGCTCAGGTACCGTAGTCAAACGAGAGGCTGATTTACTCTTCTACTCTCACTCTGATACTTTAATCCACTCATCAGTTCCCTTGCCTTCCAATGCTTCTTTCTGGTGGGAATGACTGAGGTTAAATGGCACTTGTTTAATCACATCCTTAAGCACTTAAGGCCGCCCTTCAAGCACCTTACAAGTTCTGCAAACAGCATCACACCAGCCTACCAGTGTCCTGTCACCCTTATTCTGACAGTAGACTCAATAATCACCTACACAAATACATTTTCATTTTGCTTTGACTCCATCATATAACATGAAGGAATCCAGTGGGAACAGTATCTGCACAGCAGATAAAGTAACAGAAAAGCATACATCTTCTCTCTCTGTCTCCACATACGTGCACCGACTATATCTATAGACAGACAGATGGGTAGATAGATATAATCAAAGTCGTCTTTTTAAAACAGCAATGCAACCAACAACTCTGGCTTTTGTAGGACTTTTGGCCATCATGTGTCAGCCTGCAGTACTTGGAATACCATTGATTCCTAGCTCACCGAAGTGTGGATCCACAAAATTATTGCAAACCCAGTAACAGCACAGTCAGGTGTTGGGTCCTGGCATGTGGGAGGACTAACACACATCAGTTACACAGAGAGAAACCAAGTTGCACGAGGAAAACAACAGCAGAGTGGAACGGATGTTACAACAGAAGAAGGATTAGAATCACAGTGTTCAAAACTCATGTGACTGGACTAAATTTCTTAGCTAGAACTGAAGCTCAGCGGGTTTCACTTACAAAGAACACTGCAGATTGTTACAGGTTCTTTTAAAGAGGTAAGTGAAGTTTCTGTGAAATTTTACAAGTAATCGATCCTAAGAATCATCGTGTTAATTAATCCCCTGAAGACAGTGTCTTTACTACTAACCTTTGACCCTTTGGGGCCTCTAGGTCCAGGTTCACCTGTTTTCCCCTGTTTGAAGCAAGATAGGAGAAAAATGGTGGAGAAATGGGAGTGCAGAGGACAAGAAATTAGTAATGACTGACTACAGTTTGGAACAGCAGAAATACTTTTTTTGATATTACCAAGATAATGAATCTTTAAAGGCATTTAATTTAATAGCACCCAGATTAATATATTCTTTAACTCCAGAGTGCAATGGTCACAGATTCCACCCTTCCAAAGGAAAAGTAATATTGGCATTAGTAAAGAGTAGGCATCATTATCACTGGTTTTCTGGAATGAACTATGTCATTCCATTGCTCTGAGAAATGATAGCCAAGAGACAGAGAAGATAATGAAATATTCTAACATAAGGAGATTAAAATAAAGTATTACTACAACTTCTTTTCCCAACAGTTCAGGTGAATACAAACTAACTGGCCAAGGAGCACAAAATTAACCTTACTGTTTTCAAAATGCATTAGGAAAAGAAAAACTTGACAGCATCAACACCAGGGGAAATATTAAGACAATGCTAAAATGTAGTTAGACTGATATCTTTCTTAGAGAGTTAGACAACAGCATGCAAAATGGATTTTCTCTGCATTCAATAGCTACAGTGGTCAAAGAGTTCAAACTTCGATGCTGAAAGTTAGTGACCTGGAGGTCAGTACTTCAGCTGGAATGAATTAGGCCAGTTCCATGACAGTGTATGTAGGTAGTGTCTTTACTTTGTAGACCAAATAAAAGTTCATTCAGACTGCAGTTCCACAGCTGTGAACACAAAACTACCATTGTCTTCTGGACCGAAGTAGAGTATTAGACAGAAAGTTCATTTAGAAGCTCACTCACCAAGTTTTGTTCTACTTTTCAGCAGGCAGAGGTGTGTTCATAGGTGTAAAACTAAGAAAACATTTCCAATGTAAAATCAGACTGACCTTTGGTCCAGGGATTCCAGGTTCACCTCGCTCACCCTTCCCAACAGGGCCTGCCTCTCCTCTGTCACCCTGTTGCAACAGACACACATACATCACAAAATACTGGGCATCCTTTAGCAAATCACCAACTCAGCAGGGTCAAAGAAACCAAGCCAACAGAAGAGTTAGAGGTTTAGTCTATCTGTATTTTCAGAATCTGGTGCATAGTATCGAAGTTCTACTTTCTGCACACACTTTCAAGCCATTCTCCTAAAAAACCCCACATTTATGAACATATAGTTTCCTCAGTCATGCCTATTGAACAAGTAAATCTGGGGATTCTAACATGACAAAAAGATGACTGATTAATTAAAGTTATGATGTAACATCTGCCTTCACATTTTTTGAGGGCACCAACACAAATATCTATGTATCTATCTCACAGCACTCATCCATTTTCTCCAACAGTAGCCTGAGTCTCTGCTCCTTGCTGAGGAAGTTGAATTTGACATCAGCTCTAGGGGCTTCACATCAGAGCACCAGCCCATTACCCTTACCTTTGTTCCTGGTAGCCCTGGCAACCCAGGTTCTCCTTGTGGACCAATGAAACCTGGTTCACCCTTTAAAAATACAATATGAGATGAATGCCAGATTACTCATTTAGCAGTATGCAACTATAATAACACAAGTTTATTTTGGGTAGTATTTTCCCCTGTATTGCTTAAAGCTCTCCGGCTGTGATGCAACAGTTATATAGAAGTATTTTTCATCATGGGTAACTTTCATCACCATAAATTCCTGTAGCAAGCCACCACGCAGCACATGAGATGCAAATGAAGCAGAAGGTGTCAGAAATGGGGTTTAGGAGGTTAAGGGCTGTTAATATGCAACCTGGTCTATAATGTAACACACCAAACTAATATCCAAGCGAGTCTGAAGGCAGGAGGGGAGATCTGAGTGTTCCTAAATTTAAAAAGGGACAGTTCATTTCAGTCATGTGTTATGAGGTAGTTCCCTATTGCAGCACGTGAATAGATGGGCAGAAGTGGTGTGTGACGCAGCAGTGACAAATGAAGATGGTAGTGTTGGGATGTGCTGAATCTCCTTTCAAGTCAGAGACTTGCAGTTCCATGGTACTTTCCCTCCTCATTCTGACAGTAAAATACTTCAGTTCTCTGCACCCAGACAACTCCTCTGGCTGTAAACAGCTGGGAATGACAGCTCTCCTCATTCCCTCTCTGTTCTGCCCCCTTCCTTCTCATTCATTTGTACAAACAGGACAGAAAAATAGCAAGAATCAAGCAGAGTTGCAGCAGAAGCAGCACTGAGCAGAAGAGTAAGGCCGTATTTTATTACCTATCTCCATGCCTGAAGAGAGATAATGCAAGATTAATAAGCCATATGCTTTCCTTCACAAACTCTCCTGAATAAGGTTTCCTGCTATTTAATCTTGAATTTTTTCAGATATATTTGAATCACGAAGATATATCCACAAGCTATAGTGAATTCTCAGATCAGTTATATAACCCAATTAATATTTATTTATTAGCCTTCTAGCAATATCCCCGAATTTAATGACTAAAAATTACCCATCAAACGCCTCTTCAAATAGCTAAAAGACAGACAGATCATAATCCTGTAGTGACATCATTACTGACAATATACAGAGACAGTGCATATGAGCAGTTGAATAATATTTCTCTTAATCTCTTCCCCTCCTTAGAAATAAAGGTATTGCTGCACATGGTGAGCAAATTAGGAAGTATTCTTGCACATTCATCTGTGCTCTCATCAGCAATCCATCATTAACAGTTCAAAGCCAAAGAAATCTCTCCTGTGGTTATATCAAGGACCATAGCAAGCTCCCAGAGACCTCCAGTTAGATTATAAAAAAATACAAGTAAATAATTAGCTTTCTCACATGAAGTTCCAGCTGGCCATGATTCAAAATATGGTAAAGAAATAAGCTGAGACAAACATGTCACAGAGAAGCACGTGGGGGTTTCTTTTGCTCTCATAAGACAAAAAACTTAAGAGTTTATGTAAGTCTTCATATTAGTACACAACAGCAAGAGTAACAAGGTTGCCACTGCAGATGGAAGCACTTTAATGTCAGTGAATTAAGAACAATGCAGTTTCAATCATTTATTTTAGAATTAAAGGGTATTCAATAGCCCCATATTGTTTTAATACTGAATTTGCCCAGACTAATTTTTTGGCCAGCTTATAATGACTTCATGCAGAAAAAATATGCAGTGACTACATGATTCTTTTCAGTGGTAAGGCTTAGAAGTGTCACTCAAAGGTTAATGCAGTTTTTTGAGTGAAATTCTTTTCTCTGCTCAGGACTATACCAGTTGCATACCACAAGAAAACCTCTGGCCCAAGTCCAAGAGGAAGCCCCACCTTCCCCCAAAATCTCTGAAGAGAGAAGAAAAAGATGCTTTGCAAAAGCTAGTGGAATTGATAATGAAACAAGCTGGTGGCTTAATTAGAGTAAGTAGAACACAGGTCCTACACGACACAGAGCTTTAAAATGTTTTCAAACGTGGAGTGGAAGAAGTGGTGTGTCAGCAGAGAGAGACCAGGGACTGACTGGGTGCGTAGCAGCTCTGCTGGGAAACATGCAGCAGCTACGGTGGATGCCAAGCTGAACGTGATCCAACAGTGCCTTCTTATCCCACATGAAACAAACTGCAGTAGTTAAAACCTGGCTGCATTAAGAAAAACACACATTTCTCCCTCTATCCAGTGCTAGAGAGGGTAAGTAGATTAAAAGACAGATCTGATTTTCCATCTGAACTAAGCTTCTAAGTAAAAAGACGTGTTTGAATGATTCGAAACTAAGCCTGTCTTCTCTAATATTTCAAATCTCTTGAGCATAACCGCAGCATAAGGTATTAAGTAAAATGTTCATTGGGTGTACTTCTGCAAGAAAGGTTTCCTCTCAGTAAGGCATGCTGGTGTCCCTGTTATGCAAAGGCAAGGGAAAACCTTTATGGTTAGTCCAGGACACAAACAAGATCCCAGAGCCGTAGAGAAATGTGGCTAGAAAATCAAGAACTAAGGGCTTTAGTTTTTGTTGTGAATATATGACATGTATGATTTAGCTGGCATGTAGCTGCAGGAAAGCAAGAGCAGAGGCTTGCTTGGGAGGGCACTGTGGTTTGACAACGCTGCAGCTCTTGTGTTCGCTGAAGCACCTCCTGTTCTTAAGTCTCCTGCTTAAATGAACTCAGAATTTGTTCTGAACTACCGTGAAATGCTGAGAGGAATGCAAGGAACCAGAGTAACCAAGACTTATAATACTTTTCCAAACACCTCACTACAACTTCTTACAATAAAATCGAAGTTTTATCTAGTTAGAATGTACAGCAATCCCCTTTGCCTGCTAAAGCTGGGGCAGGGAACACAAAATCTGGAAAGAGGAGTTAATCAGTTATGTTTTGAAAGAATAGTAAGGAACTCCTCCATGGGAAATACTGTTTGGCAGCTGTGTAGAAAGCCGTCAGCAAGTGATGACTCTTTGATGCATTTTAGTGTAACCCTTTGGTATGGTTATGAAATCACTGCCTAGAAACCACCTCATTGCAGAAGATGTCAACAAGGCAAATTTCAGCATTCAAACTTCATCTACTGTTAGACTTGGAGCAATTTGTATTAATCACAACACAAGAAGCTTGGTTTAAAAGAAAGATAACAAGCTTGTGAATTTCTTCCAGTTTACAGAAGTGATGTGCTAAGAATCATTTTTAGTGCCTTTATGTGTTAGTATTTTAAGAGACTACCTCCATGCATGCTCATTTTCATTCTGAAGTATTTGTTGACTGTGGAAATACCAGTGGGTCAGAGAGCAAATTATATACTATCATTCACAAACATTGTTAATGTTCATTTTCACCTCTTATAACAGTCTGAAGCAGAAAAGGGCCCTAAAATGCTGTAAACCTAGTTTAATGTGAGCTCAATCAGAATTTAATATTAAAAAGTCACCTTGTAATTTACTTCACAGGGTAGTCAGATTTTTATGAGGATTATTATCTAGACATAATTATAACTAGTTTTCATGAGGATCAAAGCTTTTATGGGCTGAAGCAGAGGCTAGCTTTGATATTAGATATTATTAACCCTAAGAAACACTTTAGTTCGCTCTCACTGTCATCTTTAAGTTTTACAGAACCCATAATTGCCTAAAACTTGGGCTTTTGCTTAAAAAAGGTACAGCAGCTGAAGTACTATTTTCACTGCTGGTTTCTGTTTTAAACATCACTTATTTGGCAAATGTTTATTAACAACATAGTTCTAACACCATATTTGGTCAGAATTAGCCTTCATGGCACAGCTGGGACACACACCACCACCGTTCTTTGAAACTTTGTTCTCACAGACACACCTACTCCTCTCCCAGTGCCTGAAATACAAAGCTTTATGCTGATGCAAGCAATCAGCAGAGAACAGCAGTTCTTGGATACACTGTTTTCCCTCAGAAGGTTTTTCCTCCTTTAATCATTCTTGTAATGACTATACCACACGTTTTCACAACCAGATCAATGAATTCCTAAAAAAGAAACCTGTGCTGCAGAAAGGCATCCAAACCACAACCTTCCTATAACAATGAACTAAATTCACGTCCATTTCTGAAATTACTATCCTACTTGTAAGTCTCATGGTTACCTTACTATATTCTATTCCAGATATATCAGATTATTATACTATATAACTATTCCAGCTACACCAGATTATTACATTATTTTCTCTATGCTACAGAAATGTGACTAAACCAACCTTTAGACCATGAATTTGAAAGGAGAATGTAATTTCAATCCTTATTCTTCTCTGGTGCTATGCACTAGAGTTAGCCAGAGAAATTTAAATGTCTAACTCTGACCTTTATTAAACAGTTCACTGGTCTTGAAATATTTTATTCAATGCTGGCCTCATTGCCAAGACCGTGGAAGTTC
Organism: Machaerirhynchus nigripectus; assembly: GCA_013397975.1. Lineage (NCBI taxonomy): Eukaryota > Metazoa > Chordata > Aves > Passeriformes > Dicruridae > Machaerirhynchus > Machaerirhynchus nigripectus. The sequence goes on along the minus strand of VZRQ01011719.1, from coordinate 425,188 downwards.
TGTGCCTTCTGGCTGAGTGGCAGGTCAAGACACAAGGCAAGACACACACAAACACCTTTCCTTGGCATTCTCTTGGAAATCCAAATGTACCAAGGTCAAAACTCCTGTGTGCACACCTCTGAGTTGGCAAACCACACCAAAGCATCCTGAATTTCTGCGGAGGATTCTGGAAAGGCAGATGCAGCCCACCTTTTCCATAAACAGAAAACCTAGCTGTGTGGGCTGGAGAAAAACCACAACCATGCTTGAATACACAGCTTTGGACAGGCTTGGAGATTACAAACTCCTGCCTGCAGGTCCTCCAAAAATTCCTGCGTCTGGCAGGTCTGCCAGCATGCAAATTATTCAAGAGTCACAGGCTTTGGGAGAACCCAAAGTTCTTTTCTCACAAGCACTGATGTGGAAGGGTCCTCATTTTAATCACAGTAAGAGACCAGTGCTTGTCTTCAGTGTTACCCTGGCTCACTTATGAGCATATTTAAAACAAAAACAGTATGATGCTTTTTCCTTGCCTAACTCTACTGAAAGAATCCTGCAAAGGTGGAGTTATACAGAAGAGCTATCAAAAAAGACCCCAAACCCAGATGCAAGACAATTTGGAGAACAGCTATGAAGCTGTAATAAATTTGATTTGGTTCATGGGTACCTGTGCTGATTTTCCAGAAATTGCCATCTGCTGTCCTAAAAGACTTTGTTTTAGAGGTTGCTATCTAACCAAAATACTGCAACTCCTCCACTCTGAAGAGGTGTGAGGGCCAAATTCTCAGGATCCTGTAACAGAGCAATCCATTGTGGTCAGTGAAGCTGCGCCTGCTCATGCCCTCCCTCTGTCTGCAACTCTTAGCTCCAGTGAAGCAATTTCTCAGAAACTCAGCTGACCTTAGACTACACAAGTCAGAGAGCACTTTGTCACTGTGAAGGGCATTAGAGGGACTTTATATATAGCCTGATGTCCATGGGAATTATACTCTCAGGAGGACTACAGTATTCAGCTCCTAAGAAGGAAATTAACAAGGTACAAGGAAATCTGATTAAAAAAACCAACCCTAACCCCATTTTATAAGGTCTTTCTAAAGGCTTTTCAGATCACTTTAGAATTGGCTCCAGAAATTGCCAGTTAAAACAGGTTGTCTGGCTCACTCATCGCATTTGAAACAATACCTTTACTCCCTAATCAGTCTCTAAACTTAGAAAAACAATTGTGGTTTAGAATTTCCAAATGCGTATTTAGACTTTTATGATTCATTTAGAGTTAGAGAAGTAAAACCTGGCTAAAAAACCTGGCTAAAACCCTGAGGTTTCACAACAAGACTCACTTTGTACGACATACATTGCATTTTAGTGAGCCTAATTTTCTTCTTGCTTTTAAGTTCTGTCTGCTTAGGATGTATGTTGCTTTGGGAGAGTACGATCAGAACCAGTAATGACTCTGATTAATTCTGTATCCATTAATCATATAAGGGACTTCTTACTTAAAGGCTAATTATATACATATTTCAAGTCAGCATGGTAACTATTTTTGACGATAGAATAAAAACATTTGTTGTAATGAGCACCTAATTTTTAATTCTTTTCAGTGACTGAACAGCTAAATGATGAAGTGTTTGGCCCCAAATTGTTTCTGTTAGAAAAGAGTTAGATGAAAAATCTAAGGAATTTTTGTTGCTCTTCTGAAAGGTGAGGAGCTTTATTGCATACCCCCATTTCTGAACTTACAAAAAATGTGTATTTGAGGTGCAGAAATAATTTCAGATTACTGATGTAAAATTTTCTTTGTGGATGACAAAGTACTTGATTCCTGAATACAGTTGGATGTTGGACTTTGATTATTCAACTATTTTCAAAATTTTTTATTTGGGTTTTTTTTTTTTTGTTCAAAGAAAAATTAAACTATGCTATAAAAAATTTGCTGTGAAATAGGTCTTATAAGCTCAGTCTTCCAGCTAGTAATAGCTTTAGAGCAAGCAACATTCTGTGTTTCAGTTCCTTATGTTTTAGCATTTTCCAGGAGAGAAAGTAAGAGATTTGGAGGATATAGTTTCTGAGAGATTAACAAGAACTGGAAGCATGTATCTTGAAGAACACCCAAGTAAGCACTCCTGACACACACATACCACCCGATGTGAATGATGATTTCATTTTCTGGCTTTGATTCTCAAAATCAGTTCTGGGAAATTACATGTCTAAACTATGAAACCAATTTCTGCCATAATATGTGGAAAGCAGACAGCCAGGAATCAGTGAACAAAGCTAGATATGTAACTATGTACATACAGATATATGTTTGTATTCATACTTCCACTATGGAAAGCAAATAATCAAAAGACATCCCACAGCTGTGCAATGTATTTTACCTACCCATGCACAGAGGTACTTCTGAAACCTAGCCCACCAAAGGTGGGTACTAAGTCCTATTTTTTTAGATCAGTTCCCATTTTCACCCAGAACATGCATCCTTATCTCCTGCTCTCCAGTGTTTAACCTGTACTACACTATGCCTTTTCTGGGGCTCAGGCAGAGGGCCCAATTTCAAGAACACTGTATGTGAGCGATGCAAGCCTGGAAATTTGTTCACACTTGCATATCTTTATATATATATATATGTCTATATAAATATCTCTCTCTATATATATATATCAGCTAGAGCGAGTGTATATCAGCAAAAATAAATTCCCTCAAAATGCAATTGATGTAATTAACATGTTCAGCCCATCTCTGTATCCAGGATCTGGACAGGCCTGTCACAAAGTCAGATGGTCCCTTCCAGCTCCTAGGTTCAGGCTAGAAAGAGTTCTGGATATGGTGACCTGTCAGATAAAGATGAACTGAAGCCTGGGGAAAAAATACCTGAGTACTGGAGGAAATGGAGAGAGACCCTGCAGGTTTCCTGTTAGGGTCTATCAAGGAATAAGAACAGGAAGAAAAATGGAAATACAGAAAAGGAAAAATGCACTGGGAAAATGTGAACAGTCTTCCTAAGAACTCCTGTGAGAAAAGGGGAATTTACCAAACTTTCCTATAGACGAAAAATGACATGAAATGGCATCAACTCCAAACCAAAATGCTTAGAACCACCATTCACTTCGGATTTGCTTTTATTTTGCTGCCAGGTGGTAAGAACAGCACTTAAACGCATCAGCTTCAACAACAGTTGCTCTCTTTTCTACAAGAGTTTAAACAGGAGACTAACTTCTATGCATTCAGCTTGAAAATCCTCTCTCATTTTCTCTGAAATTTCTTTTTTGTAACAGAACTAACTGGCTGAAAGTAGTATCAAGTCTTCTAGACCTTATAAAAGTATGTTTTGTGAAGCAGAGTCTTTCAGTCTTCAGAGGGTAAGATGTCTGAGTAGATATAGAAAAAAAAATAAATTTAAGTACAGAAGAAAATGAGAACTGCTTTTGCTTTCATAAAAAGAAAAATAAAAGGATCTAAAACTGATTCAAATTCCCATGTTCTCATCCAGGTTTTTTTGAAACCTTGCTCAGGCACAGTCCCAGGGAAGCCAATCCAAAATATTTGTATAGAAAGGTACAAAACATTGCATACTGCCAAGTCTTTTGAATCAGCCACTTCCACTGGATTTTAAAACACAGAAAAAAAAAAAAGCTTTCCATACTTCCCCAAAGCAAAGGGCTAAGCAGCCTTTCTCTTCTCATGTCAAACCATTCAACAGTTCAGTTTTCTTGAACATGATAAAATAAAAATTTATATGCGCTCATAAGCTTCGGTTCAGTATTTGTTTTAAAAACTGAGGGACAAATGCCAGAAATACAGTAGAAAGCCTAGATCCTCCAAAAAGCGCTGTTACTGAGAAGAGGTTTGTGTTTCATGAAGGCTTCTCACTGCAGTGAAGAAATTGAGGACTGTACAGGCCAAATTCCAGAAAATGCAACGCAACGGATTTGAGAGATGTCTGACATTACAATGAATGAGGGCATGCATGATTCCCATTACAGTAAGCAAGTGCATAAAAAGCAAGTGCTGCTTTTGATGTATCTTCCTACAAAAGTTATGAGATAAAACAGATATATGAAGTTTGTGTTTCACAGGCAGGCTTCTGTGTCTGCTTGGCATCAGTTGGGGGATAGTAGAGCGATGAGTTAATATTCTGAGTTTAGGTGGAACACATTCAGGGCTCATTAAGTTTCCAGCCATTCCTAAACAGCAACAGGTGCTTGAGAAACGTTTCTCCAGTATGTCACAGACAGCTTCTTCACTGTCTTCGAAATAACTGACTGCGCTTGTGTGTCCTCCATGGCACCAACTGACAATGAGGAGAGAATGAAAAGGAACAGGAAGAACTCCCAAAACATCCGCATGTGCATAGTGAACGGGTCTAGGAAAGTAAGAAATAAAAGACCCCGCTGCATACCCTGAATTCAGATAGGATACTTGCATGTGTGTCCAATGTTGCCGCTCATTCAGACTCCAGTATCACATTCAGCCAAGCCCTAACAGGTTCCCAGGAACATTGATTAATTAATTGAAACGGCATTATAAGAAGCTGGAAGTTTCTCAGTGGTTAGGATTCAGTAATCCTTTCTGTACGTTGAAGCAGACAGGACTGAATGTCTTGGGAAGCTTGTTCAGCCATGGGAAGAAAGATGAGATGTAGCTGGGCAGTATGGTCCACTGCCTGGCACAGCGTTTGTGTTTGCACAGGCTGGTTTAGCATTTGTAGAGAGTGCTGTGCATGTGCACAGTAATCTAAAACATTTCATAATGCAGCCTGCCACTGCAGAGAAACATTCACAAGGAAGCAATTTTAAGTTCAACTAACAGATTTAAAGAAAAGGGGACTTAATATTTAACATTTAAGAACTATATCCAGGAATTTTCAACGTGTAGAATAAACCTGTATCTTGATCTTTTCCTTATCTCTCAAAAAGTTTGGAAAAGGCCAGAAAAATCTCTGCCAACAGCTACTGGGCTGGCACACAAATGCACAAGAATGCTGTAATCTGTTTTTTAGGAAAAATTTCCCTTATGGAAACCTACATTTTGTAACAACTTCTTAGATGTTGCAATGACATTATGAGAGGCTTCTGCTACGTCTTTGATATTATGCCACTGCTGCAAATCACTATTAAGATAGAATAGCAAAGACGTATCTTTGAGAGTTATAAAGTCTGTATGAGAACAGATCTCAAAATCCCTGAAAAAATTGTAACAAACAACAAGGATCACTCAGGAAAAAAACAAACAAATAAACAAAAGAAGAAGGAAAAAAGTCACTGCTCCAATTAAGTTTTGTACAAGATGACAGCCCCAAATGATTCCAAGTCCAGACAACTGGGCTTCCTCCACACTCAAGTTTCTCATCCTGGCACTGCTATTTTGAAGTAGCTTTCAATCAGTCTCCAGATCACTGGAAATTTGTTTCTCCAGGAGATAACACTGATGCTATTTTTGGAAATCGACATAATGATCTTACCATGGTGGTACCTAAATCTTTGCTAAAAGGAAGGGTGAGAGAAGGGGATAAACTACTTTTCCTTTGCTCATATTCCTAACTCCAGCCATTCTCTGGTTTCTGCTACCACTTCTCATGCCACAGACACAGCCTCAGGGACTCAGAAAAAAACTAGGGTTTATTACAGACTGCTCAATAAAACAGAGTTTACAAATGCCTTGAAATGAACAGCACCCATCCTGCACTTCTGACGTGACCAGATATGCTTCGCTCTCTCCTGTGCACATTCTACATGCTTGTCATCATCCAGGTTGCCAGTAGCCACCTCAATGCAGAACTGCACTAGATGAAATTTCTTCACTGAAACACCACCAGACTCCCTCTGGACTAGATTTTAAACAGGAGAAAGTATTTTCCTAAATGATTAATATTTTACCAAATTATTCCATTTTATTCTGCAGGCAACTGCACTGTTTTTCCACTGTGTCCACTGAATTTGGAAACAAATTTTCACTGGGCAAAACTCCCGCACTTCATCCCTTTTTCACTTCACATTTTGCCTTTCAGGTGATTCTGGAAGCTCCCCTTCTGAGCTGTTCTTATTGCCAACGAACAATTTTCCCAGAGCAGCCACTCGGATTAGACTTCTTTATTTACTGGTTATGTGCATGGACATGTGGTCTGCATGAACATGGAAACCCCAAAGCGCAGCCACAACTCCAGTTGCTTTTGGCAAGTGTCCCAAGGATGAGTGCTTCAGGCAAGTGCCCCACTGACCTCCAACTGAGCTACCTCTTTGCTCACTGTTAAAGTAAACAGAATAGGGATTGCTGCCAAAGGCCCTTATAAAAATAGCTTAATCACACAAGACTCTTCTCCTGCATGATCTTCACTACTCAATATGGAGTTCATTCTTGCAGAAAATGAACAACCTCCATGGGAACTATATTCTCAGCTGTTACAACACACAAAATTTAATATGGACATTCAATTCTTCCCATCGTTCACGAGTAACACAGAAGGGACATTATGCCTCGATGCTGTGGTAATTCACAGGTCCCTTGAGAAAATCAGTGCAAATATTACATTCCATGAGATAAATCCTGGATCCTACCACAGTGGACAGGAGTTTGGTCTTTGACTTATCCTCCTTGTGATGGGGGAAATTCTATAAACTTTCTCCCTGAGACATACACAGGCCCATGCTGGAAGGCAAAGAAAAAGTTCCAAAGCTATTTTGTTTTCTGAAAGGACAATCTTTGCCACAAAGGAAAAGTGGCCATTCTGATCTGTGCTCACTCAGGATACGTGAATCTGCTCCCTCTGTGCAGAACTACACAGTTACAGCTCAAACCGTGCAAATGTCTGCAGCTCCCAGTGCAAACACTTATGCTAGAACTAAACCAACTATGTGTCTTTTTTATCAGCTTACCTAAAGATTCCAGACAAACTGGAAGCCAGCGACTAAACCAGGTATTGTGTCAGGGACTGTAGCTAATACTGAACAGAATATTAGGAAAACATTTTGACTTGTCAGTGGAAATCACTGCTGTGTAACGAAGCACAGAGTATTTTTGTCAACAGTGCCAGGTCTCCACAGCCTGTGTATAATTAATGCAGTTCTCCAGCTGGAAGCTTGGTTAATTCAGTAGAATATTGCTACTGGAAAGCACACATCGAAGTGGAAACCAAGTAAAACTTTGATGAGAAGACTTTTCCATTGAATAAAAAAAAAATTAAAAACCTCTACTATTTTAGATTTTTAAAAAAATAACTAGAATGTTCTGCCTCACATTTTAATGTAAGATATAGTGTTTGCCTACCCACAGACACTTAACCAATTTTCCATGTGAGAACTTTCTGTAACAAACCCCAGTTTAATACCAGAGACACAGAAAAACATGGAAGAAGAGTACATTAAGTCAATTTGAGCCACATTCTTCCATTTCCCCCCTCTTTGTGGCATTCCCCCCCAATACAACAGGTACTACAGTTTATTTACCTTTATTCCAGGGAGTCCAGGAAGCCCAGGAAGGCCTGGTTCACCCTATACAGGAAAATTACATAATATTACAGACATTATCCAGTTATGGTCACTATCCAGTGAACAGCCCTGTAAATTCTGCAGCAAGATAAAAGAGCACGAATGAAAAGACCAAGAGCTGGTCAGCTCCAGCAGGACTGTTTTTTTCAAAATGAGTGACTTAAATGTACAATTAGTAAAAGTCATGTTAAGAACTTAGATATCTTCTGGGAACCTTCAATGTGAAGATGACACACAAGTTGAAAATCCGTGTCAGGAAAGCCAAATATGAATTCACATCAGCCTTCAGCAACAGAGAAGAAAATAAGCAGCACTGGTTCATTTTACACACTGCCATTTAATTCCATACTTAGGACAGATGTTTAATTTTGTTCCATTTTCAACTCTGAGCTAGATATTGTGCTGTGTAACTGTCTCATTTAGCTACAAAGCAATTCAGAAGAGCTTGGTTTAAACAGCACAATTCAAGCAGGACTGCCTAATTATAACTGGGCCATCAGTTTTATAGAGCTATCCACAGCATCATTTCAGAGCTTGTTCTTTATCTGTGAATATGCACGGTGTCATGAAGGATAGTGGGAATGTAACCTTTTACTGCTTTACCCAGAGAAGCCTTGCTTATTTAAAATTGCAATGAAAGGACCTATAGAACTCCATTTGCAAGGTAATTTTGTAACAAGTATTGAAAAATGAATGTATTAATTTTGAAATTATTCTAAGACAAGAATGACAACATTCTCACAAATGGTGATTTTGAGATAACAGCTAAATGGAAAGATGTTGTCTAGGGAAATAAAGATGATGAACAGAAAAGAAAAAGAGCAATAACACGTGAAGAAAATATTATTTTAAAGACTGGGGATTTTACTTTAATACAGAGATGGATTCCAACCAGCACCTTGGATCTGAATATTCCCTGAACTTTCTGGAAGCTCAGGTTTGAACTCTGAAGCCAACTTCTACCTTTATAATGAGTTGAACTGTATTCCAGATTTTTTACACTCCTGAGCTTTACAGAAATCCAGACTTCAGCTCTGTGGTTTGGGCTGATACCTCCAGGCAGTGCTATTAAAACACTTCACGTGTCCCTGTACACATGTGCTTACACTCACGTACACACGTGTGTACACGCACAAACATAAACACGCGTACACGTAATACAGGTCTTCAAACTGCACTATAAACCACAGACACTTCTTTGAGGCAGAGATATTAAACAGACTTGAAAAGCTCATGACAAAACCACATTCTGCCACCAACTGAAAAACACAATAGAGGGGCTGCAAATTGCTTTACCAAATGGAATGATTTTTAAGTGGTATAGAAGGATCTGATAACATCTTCTTGGTCTGTTTTAGTTTCTCCAAAGTTCTAACTGTGCAAAGTGCCTAAAGGCACAGGAAAGATTCCAGCCTCAGAATATTAACTACAAAATCAGATGAAAGAATAGAGGCCAGGATGCCATTTTCAATAGACATTTACTTTTTGGTATGCTTACTATCACTTTCTAAAGCAGAAAATGGGTTATTACTCTTGCAAAAGAAGAATGCTCCATTGCACTAACAAAATTTTAACTCCAAAGTCCTACTCTATCTTTACACTTTTTGCATGAGTAGCCATACATATGGCACTATTACCATCAACTTTTCTCACTAATTGTGGAAGCACTGAATTTCACTTGTAAGCACAGAATTTGAAAATTTATAATTCACAATACATTAGTAATGCTGCAGTAGGTCACTATTTAGTCTTGGGACAGAGCTAACCCCCACACACTCACACATAATAAGCAAAAAAGATCCACCAAAGCCAGTTCAGAGTCACAGTAATCTAAAACAATTAAAATGCCCCTAAAAGATACATCAATATGAAACACGATGAAATCAACCATTATTTCTTAATTACAGCTATCACTGTAGATGAATGCGTAGTATTTGCTGGTTTGGACCTTTCCTAATATAAAAGTTCTGAGCATGATTTATGAGAAGAATGACTTTTAAAGAATCCAAGGCAGCATGCTAAGTCTATTACAGAAGAGCAGCGCAGGTCATTCTGTCACCTCTGTGCACAGGGTGGCCCACAATGGCCTTGTCAGACTGCTGAAATACTGTCACGTTTCATTTCATGCAAATAGTATTCGGGTGGGCAGCTCAACACATATTTGTCCTTAGAAGATGGATAAGGGACAACTAGAAGAAGAGGAAAAAGGAAAATACAAGAAAGAAGACATGGGAAGGAAATACAAATAGGACACAGAGGGGGGGGAAAGTATAGAGATGATGTAGATGGCAGAGATGTGCCTCCAGTTGGGAAAAGAGCCTCCCACAACCTCAGGTGGTGCGAACAAGTCCCTGCTAAGCAGGGGTGCAGGGCACCTGGCTGGAGGAGGGCACCTGGCTGGAGGAGCACACTGAACAGGCATATTATGGGAGCTGATGGCTGGGGCTGGGACACCAGTGTGGCACACTGGGAACTCATGAGGTGAATGAAAGGAAGACACTAAGCCCCGCTTTGGTGTGAAAAAAAAGGTGAGAATATACAAAGTCTGAACTGCATACCTCTCACTCATCCTTGTTGCCTGAATCTGAGTGCCTGGGACTGAGAACCAGGAGCCTGCTGATAAATCACTGCTAGTTCTGCCTCCATGGCAGCCACTTAATGAGAGTATGAATCTCCACAGGCGCTTAAGTGCATTTTCTAGTTTATTACCCAAGCAAAGCATACGCTGCAGAATGCACACACTCAATGATTCTGTGGACTAGATAGCTTTAAACTACTTTGATTACCTTTCCTAATTAAAACTGCACTTCACTAAGGAGCTGCATTTGCAACCATAATAGTCTTTGTATAGTCTCTGATGAGAGTTATAATTTCTTAAATAAAAAGACTTAATTTCTTATTTATTTCTTATTTATATGTGGTTTGGGGTTTTGCTTAGTCACCAAAAGACCTTGAGTGTTAGAAAATGGTTGTCTTGCCATCCACTACATAGAATTTCAGGTCTTGACTGCCTGTCTGGAATATCTCAACTGGCAGAAGGACTCTGTTCCACTTTGGCAGCAGTGTGCAGTGGATAATTTTCAATGTTGTAAGAGGCAAGAACAGTGCCAGTGGCTCCAGAGGGAAACCAAGCATTGCAACGCACGAATCCGGTTCTCTCCTTGTCTCTCTGCTCTCCTTGCAGGACCTGCCCCTACTCTTATGAAAGGCAGCTGAAGGCACAGCATTCACTGTGTTTGATGTACTGTGGATTCAAAGAGCAAATTTCCCAGCTTCAGAGGGCCTTGTGCAGCACAGTCATTGTAACTCCTGCAGGACCTTTCCTTGCAGAAGCAGCCTCAGCCACTCAGCATTCAGGGGGATTTCTTACACTGGAAGGAAGAACAGAGCAGCATTACCTGGTCTGTGTCCTTCCAAACACACTGCGTGCCTCTGAAGGTTTGATTCCCCTCACAGGTGTATGTGAAAGGGATTCTAACCAATATTTATTTTCTTCCTAACGAGATCTAACAATGTACCACAGTTTGAAGATTAGTAGTCAAACATGCAGGGTTAGCTTGTGATCACTCAAGGAGCAGAGTCATTCTTTGTTAGTCACTCTGGAACTGGGTTAGCTTTCAGTGCAAGAAGTATGCTGTGGCTAGAAGGGAAGGTGGGTTAGTCAAAATTGCTTTTATGTTAATTAGAATCATCATCCCTGTGCCTTTTTGAAATACAGAATTATCACAGACCAAATGTGTGCATCCTTGGGCTGCTAAATTGTACTGCCTCAGACTCATCCCAGTACAGGTAAGTGCCACTGGTAACACGGACATAACATAATTAATCACAAATCCAGCAGAAAAGGGAAACAGAACACTTCCAAGTAGTACCTTTTGTCCAGGCCGCCCAGATTCACCGGGCTCACCCTAAAAGAAAACAGATGAAACACATGAGATCTGAGAAAATGAATTAAAGATGGAGCTGTGGAAAACCATAACATTAATGATACCCAAAATGTCTGTGACACTGTAAAGTAACATGCACCAACCACCCCTCTTCTCCCTTCTTTAGAACTACATTACCTTAATTCCAGCCGCAGATGAGCCAGGGTCACCCTGATACAAAATCCACAAAAAATAATCCATCTTACTACATATGCAGTTTTCCAGGAAACACATAAAACAAATCATGTAAGAGTACGGCAACATCATATAGCAAAATAACTGCAAAGCAAGGCTGCCTGTTTTCTGTGCTGCTACATAAGAATTTAACTAATTACATCGGTGTGATTCAGAAAAGGAATAACATTGTTTTCAAGACCATGCAGAGCAACTCAGCTTCACTCACCCGAACATCTATTATAGTTAACCTCAAATTTCACTACTAATAATGTAGATGTAATAATTGTAGATGCTGTATAAATGTACTTCACAAAGTCAGGAGATGGGACATACTTTGACATCTCTAATTGCTGATCTACATTAAAAATAATTTACTGTTATTTAGAAAGAATATGAGTGACCATTTTGACCTAATTTTATGGATGGCATGTGTCAGGTCTCAAATGACAAAATTTTTTGTGCTAATGAAGATTTACCTTGAAAAAAAAACCCCAGTGACCTATGAGTTTATCTCCATCAGGACAGGTCATAGCTCTATTTCCTCAACAAGCCAGCATATTTAAACTGATAGGTTTAGATTAATGCGTGAAGTGTTATACTTTACAAGATGAGACAGCTATGGTAATTTACACATTCAGGAAAGGTCTCTGTTCTGAGAAGGCATCTAGCATACAAAAAGATCTGCCTACATTTCGCTGGGTTGCCTGAATTTCATAGGCAGTGATATGCACAGGACAGAGGATCAGTTTGTTTTTTTCTTGAACAATACACCAAAGGGAAAAAAACAAAAAACCTACTGAAAAGTTTGCTGGTCAGACTACATACTATTGAAGATGACTAGCGTGCCTCTCCTTGAAAAACTGTTTAATTATTCGTTATTCAAAATAAATGTACATTGTTTACTGAAAGTAGCAAGTTGATACACAGCAGCAACTTCAAGTTCCTGAGAAGCCTGCCAGTGATTTACATAAGCAGAATAGAAGTTGGTACTGTAATACACTTTGGAGATGTATAAGCAGAGTATAAATGTTTAATATTCTTTGTACAAAATACAAATAGGGGACACCCATTCCTGATGTCTCTGTGAATGCCACAGCTTTACAGCTGGTTTGGCTATGGCAGCTTTTTGGTATTATCTTATAAAGTTAAATTGTACGAGTTAACATGCTCACTGGCCCCTGAAGAATAGGAATACACTGTTAGTGCAGCTTGCTCTTGAGTGAAGAAAACACAAAAATCAGTATTATGAGGTTGGTACATGCATGGAAACCTGAGCTGCCTCATTTTGATAGACCTGCATGAGTGACACTGCTAATATCCCTTACAAGCATGTACAACTGAAAGCCTCAAGAACCTTTTATAGCTATAAAGGAGCAAAGCAACTAGTAGGACACATCAACCATTTAAACATTTCAAAGGGCAACGATAGATATGGAGAAGATAAAACACAAAATATTTATAATCCACGTTCATGCAAGAATAAAAATTAGTATCAGATCAAAGAAAAAGTCACAGTACAGTATGTTCTCAATTCACTGATGAGTCAAGACAGTTTGCAAATGAAGCAACTTTAGCAGGGGAACATGTACAAAGAAGGAAGATACTTGGTAGTTTTTAGGGACCAAGGCTACAGTGGAAGAACAGAAGCAAGAACTCAAGTTTGGCATTTACCCTCTCTTCAAAGTACGACAATTCAACAAAGACATTTTACTTCTGAAGTCTCAGGTCAAGAATTAAGGACCCAAGTCCATATTTTTTGATTGTCACTAGGTACAGCAGTTCAGAAAACAAAGCTATATTTCTTGCACAAACAGGAACCTGCTCCTAAACCAAGTCTGAGTCTGTTGTCATGTGGTATCTCACCCTCTCACCATAAGAATAAAAATTCATTATTTATCTCACAGAAACACTATTTAAGCTTTTAAAGAAATGTTTTTACGTTTTATGAACTATGGATTGAATCTCCTAAGCTGTTGTATAGCATTATGATCTAGTGCAATGTTCTCTGCTTATTTACATAGAATTAATGGCTTGTTTACTGAGCAGGAGGGGTCTGTACATGTATGTGGCTGAACACCTAGAACTGAGTGGATACTACACTTATCTCTGAACACATTCAGCAGCTCCTTTAGAAACAGTCTTTATAAAGAGCCTTTTAAGTCTTGCAATAAAGACAGAAATACAAATAAACATAGAAAAAAAAGTCAAGTCTGCTTTGTGAACAAATTAATTAAATGTGTCCAAAACAGTCATTCTGATTTCCTCTGCCACTTAAATGCTTTGCAATTGCTGGGCATCTTCATGCTGGAATTACACAGAATGAGCACAGAGCAAAAACTTCCCCCTATGCTGAAGAACAGGAAAGAATACAAACCCTGTTAAGTAGCTCAAGTGTAAAGTAATGACACCAAGTTTAATGCTTACTCCTAAATTATCTGTCAAAAACCAGCCTCGTAAGCTCTCTAGAAAGTGGTGTTTGCAAAGCTACCTATCAGAAACTTTGAGCTGCAGCTCTGCTCTAAGAACTGCCTTTTTTCCTGGGTGGCAGATTGTCTTGTAGGCAGGGAAGAAGAAGAAAAGTATTGAAAGCCAACGACGTCACAGCTCTGGAAAGTCTGTCAAAAATTAATGCAGAGGATTGTAGCTCATTATGGCTAAAGCAGTGCACTCCAAACAAACAGAATATATTCCCATGTCACCACCCCACCTCTGAAACTCATATGAAACCAAACTCATATGAAACCCAGAAGAGATGGGAGACTTCTGCATTATGAAGTTCAGCAGGGGTCTTGCAATTTCTTCAGATACAGCATATACATAAGATGTCTCCTGATGACCTATACTTTCCACAAGTTGATCCCAACTCGACTGCTGAAAGTTCACACAGCAGCAGTTAAAACTTTATATTTGGCCAGAAAGGGTCTCCCACTGAAAGAAGGAGAGAACTTTTTTCTTTCCTTTAGAAAGATCCCAAACAGGGGGATGTGCACACTGATACAGGCCATATTGGCATTCTAGTGGATGCAAGCTCACCCTCACAGCCAATGAGGTAGAAAAGCAACAGGTGAAGCTGCACTAGGCTTCCCAGAGAGACTATAAACTTACCATTTACTCGTTGTAGAACTATCTATCTGAACAACAATCTCATACTTGTAGCAGATTATATTCTTAAATCACATAAAAGTGGATCAAGATTATGTTGTCAGCATACATTGTGTAAGTCAGTCAATAAGGTTCTTAAGACTTTCATCTGGGTTAATAAGCATCACTGCAGAAAAAGTATTATTTAAATTAACTGAAAGAATCAAGTAACTTGACTATTCTTAAATCTAATGTCTATTTTTAGCTGCTGATTTTAGAATACTCCTTAAAATCCTTCTGCTCTTCAAAGTACAGATTAAATGTACCCGATTGATAGGTCCTGAGGGATTTGCATGAATTCCTCACCAGCTTGATACATCCATCATAAATTTCTCCTTGCACTGAAAAGATGCAAGTTGGTTAAGCATTACACATGCAGGGGTACAAGGAAAAATGTTTATGCTTCTGGCCAAGTACAGTCACTAAAATAGATGTTTTTTAGAGGCACATGAGTTCAAAAGTGGTGGCCAGAAGAGATCAGGATGTCTGACCCTTTCCCTGTGTGCAACACAGCTTTTACCCTGACTGCTAAAGACTGACTTGTGTAAGGAAACTGCATTGAAAACTCCAGTTCCATTTTCTGAGTGTGAGTCTCACATAAAAGAAAACTCAGGAAAATAAAAATTTTGACAAAATCTATTTTTTGGTGATTTCTGCAATATCTTGGTAATTTGCAACAATGAACTAAGAAGGTATAAAGTGAGGTTATTGTTGATGTCACTTGGAATAAAGATTTAAAGTGTGTTTATTGTAAACTCTTGATTTTCCAGCTGCCAATTTTGGAGGGAAGCTGCCTATCACGATACCATAATTTTTGTCCTATATTGGTTTGGTCCCTCTCTTTCTGGTTCTGGGAAACACAGAAGGGGAAAAGTTAAAGGGTATATCAGAAAACGTGGCTATAATTCAACAGAGCAGTTCCAACCGGCGGGTTGTGACCAAAGCTTCTGTATGATGAGAATTTCAACAAAGAGGAGCGCTAGCTAGAAACATGATGATGTATTCTGTGCTAGAGCTACTGCTGTATAAAGTCAGAAAGCTTAGTTGGACAGAACAGTGAAAATTTTTCTGCTGTTCATAAAAATGAACTCAACCAAATCACTCACCTTTAAAAAACCCCCAGCTCAAAAAGCGTTTTTCTTATGAACAAATTATTATTTTTATTAGTTGGTTATATTACAAGCATGCCTAAGGCACAGACTTTCTCAACTAAGAAGCAGTGTACCTTTTCTCCTGTGTCACCCTTCAGTCCATTCTCGCCAGCATCCCCCTATAATTAAAATACATGTTATATTTTAATGATTTTATGTAAGCACACAGTATACAGAGAAGAGTCAGCATTCCAACATGATTAGCAAGTTGATTTTGTTAGTCAGACAGTCAATTTCTCTGTGACGTGGTCAGGAAGTGGCTGTGTCTTATACAGACTTCACTATACCTGGGACCCGTTTCACAGATCTGAAAAAAAGCCCCACCACAAAGTATCACAATACCTGCTGGTATCATCTACCAATTTTCTCAGTTCACTGCAGCTTAGCAAGAAAGGAATGATTTAATGATTTCATGATGATTCAGCACTTTAAATTACCAATACATTTTTCTTCCCAACACAGAAACATTCACCTAAATGCATCTAATAAAATTCAGATGACAGTTACACAATTCCAGTACTTTTTATTGGGATTCTCAAGTAATTTACAGCATATACTCTCTGAGTCTGAAGTCTTTCATGAATGATTCACAAAATAAAAAAAAATAACTAAATGTCACTCCTCCAAGGAGCTACCAAATTACTTTATCTCTGCATAAATTCTATACACTGTTTATTTTAAAAAGTGATGTTCCAATAACACCTTTTCATAGCTGAGCAGACATTTTCTACTCAAAAAATGCCCAAAGTTTTTATAAAAATCGCACAGATTTATCTATAAAAAGACCTAATTTCCACCCATAGTCATGTAACTATATAAGAATTTCAGACTACAGCAAATAGTCTTTGTTACATGCTAAGAATATAGGATAAAAATTTCTGTGGGACTTGAGGTTCATGTAAAGTACAAGAAGTATTTAAAATGCCAAAAATCCTGATAGAAATAGCACCTAAGTAGACTAAAAAAACATTCCTGGTCTTGGTCAGACAACCAGTAGTACTATTCAAATAACATTATTCAGTATCTGTCATATTGTTCTGAAAACCTTAATGTGAAATTCCATTCAGAGAGGACTTAGAGAGCAATTTATACATCACAGTCACTGATACAATGGGAATAAACTAACAGTCTAGCAGCACTTTAATTAAGGAAACACAGATGAAACATAGAGGAGTAACAGTTAGGAATGTCATCCCAAGTTCATTTGACACGATAAAGTATATTGAGGGGATTTATAACTACACTTTCTAGAAAAAGACAAAGGATAATTATGGAAAACTAGAACGGTTTTAAGTAACAAAAATTCATACATGTTAAAATTCATTGTTATTCCTTTTATGTCTGAAAACAAATGAAGGGTTACTGAAGTACCTTCAAAATAAAATTTAAACAGAAGAAATTATTTCATGATGCATATTTCATGATTATGTACTTCTGCATGTGGGGTACAGACTTTCAAGATTTCCCTGGACTATTTTTATGGTGTGCTTTTGAAAATATGAAATGAATTGCCTTGGCAAAGCATACCTCCAGCTGCTATTACACAGATTTACACGGATCTGGAAGTGAAATTCAGTTGTAGCTGCAAAGACACAGCTAAACATTTCTCAAGAGCAAATGGCACCTCAGTACAAGCAACTTGCTTTGTAAAAGTAAGCTCAGTATATTTGCAGAAGATGAGGCTGCGCACAGATATCTACTCAGAACAAGGCTTCCATTATTTCTCAAACTGCCCCTGTGTGCAGATGCAGAAGCTCAACTCTAAACTCATTGTGCTCCTACCAGCCACTATCCCTGGAAAAGCAGAGTTATACTCTCTTGCGGTGTACAGCTTTATCCCACCCCCTTGTCTTGTCCTGGTGTGACTGGACATCAGAGAAGCAATTTCTTGCTAACTTACTGCAAGTAAGAGCACCATCAGCATGCCACTTGTGCTGCTGGCACCTCTCCAGACAGCATCACTGAAGATCATGGGGGCAAACTCCCTTGTTCTTACTTAAACTGACCCAAACACAAATGGAGCATTCCAGTTTTAGTATGTGGAGAGCTGGTTATCCAGGTATCACTTACAGTTTATGTAGTTACAATTCTGTTACCTAATTGTTTTATTCACACAGGTGTCAGAGTATCAAAACCAAGTTATGAGAAACGTGTCGATCTCTAATTTATTCAGACAGGCTCATCATCTTCTGAGACTCACCACAGTTAGGATTAGTTGCCTGATTGCTCAGCTGTGCAGCCTTTAACAGACGATCACTGCACTCTGTGACTGATCCCACTGCAGTAATTTCAGATCAATAACTTCCATTAGCAGGTATTATCTGACCCTGGCAAAGGCTGCACAGTGCCTCTCAAGTTCTAGGCAGTAGCTGTGTTTTTTATTTTTAAACTTGGGATCAGCGCTCTGGCGATTCTCCAAGCAAGTTATCCAAAAACAGAACCGCAACAAAGGAAGTGAAACATCTCACCTTTTCTCCTCTTTCTCCAGGGTCACCCTGAGGAAAATAATTGGAGCAAAGAAGTCATAAGTTACAAACTTAGGTAAAAATCAAAGTGTTAGCCTTACTATCATTAGTAGTTACTAATGTTAGTATTACTACCATTACTAATAATTATGTCACTACTGACGACAATGTCTCACATGATACAATCCAACACAAAAATGTCCAATGAAAAATAACATATGTAAATTTAATAGATTTCAATGGATAATACAACTTCAACCTATCTTTTTTTAAAGCTTCAGTGTGAAGGCTTCTCTCTCTATTTTGTCCTATACCCTGAAAAACAGGCTTATGTCATTGAGAAAGAGCCTGCAGGGACCTAGGTGAATCCTAGGTGTGTTTCTCCTTGTTTTGGGAACAAACAAAGGAAAAACACAAAGTCTGAATGTGAAGGGAAAGTCTTACGATCCTGTCAATGGCTCAGAAGGTTCCTCAAGAGAGAGCAAATGCTTTAAGTGTCCTGAACTAATTAATAACTGCTTCAGAGTAAAGAGCCTTCAATGCTCCTTACATTCTCTGTAACAACCTCTGTAACAAAAAGATGGCTTATAGCCATTATTTTTTTTTAAATTAAAACATGCTTGAGAAACTGCAAAAGCACTTTTGCACACCAGCCTGACCCTAACAACTCATCCCTGCATTTCTGGCTCAGAGCTGCACTCTGGCTCATCTTTGTCCCTCCTGATGGCTGGCAGTCGCTAAGCAACTCAGGGACTACAGCTGTGAATACGAATTAAGCATCAACTGCCAAAATTTGGCTTCTGTATACAAAGTTAGAAAAGGTCACGCTCCCAAATGGTTTGTTTTCATTCCTGATGGACAAGCAGCCAGTCAGTAAATGCAAAGAGGCTGCCCTGCATGTCTGTCAGCAGCAGCATGATGCACAGGATCAGCTGAGGAGCACATGTGCACCAGAGACGCTCACTCGCAGCTGATGTGATTAGAATTTAGCATTACCCCTTCCAAGAGGCCCACAGATCCCATCATCTCGGACATGTCGAGTTTTCTTTTAAATGAAGTTATCATAAGCTTTATTTCTACTTCACTTGTTCAACAATAAAACAGCAGAACAAATTATGTAACAATAAAGTAAGTGCAATGAGTAATTCCGAAGTAACAAATACAGGCTGAGACATGCTCCTAATGAGGCTTGTTGCTAACTTCTGTAATAGCAGGATCAGCCCTCAAGACTTAACCCTGACATTTGTCAAAGAACTGACCGCAGCAGTTCTTGAAAAGAAGCCTGAAACACATTGTAAGGGGCACAAACAAAGCCTTTCTGAAAAGGTCCCCAAATTCCCAAACACTTGCAGGCATATTGCATTCAGCTGGCAGTGGATGTCTATGTGTCAGTGCCACTGACTGGAATTATACATGCACAGCAGAAGAATATGCTTCTTTATGGGGAGATGTGTAAAGCCTCTTACAGCACTGATCACTGGAGGGAGCAGATCATTAAAAGCCAGTCAGAATATAAACCCAAGTTGGAAAGCCTGATTGTCATCTACATAGGCACTCACACGCTCTGTGCTTCTGTTTTTAATCCATTTTCAATACTGACCTTGAGCCCTGCTTCTCCCTTCTCTCCTGCTATGCCAGGCAAACCAGGCTCACCCTAAAGGCAAAGAAAACAAAAGATGAAGTTAAGAAAGACATGATGAAATACGTGAATTTTCTCATATTGGCTAAGTAATAATGATAAACAAAATTTTAAAAGACTCTGCAAACATGTACTCCACAGCTGAGCACTAGAATGCCTTATTTCATCAGTTAGGATGGACTAACTAACTCAATATAAGATACGAAATTATTCTTCTGAAGGAGGTGGAAACAGATGTCAAACTAAACAGGAAGGAGACCTGTGACTCCTGATTCTTAAAATCTGTCCAATTAACCTTAAAAGCACAGTCTTCCCAGCAAGACTGCCAATGCTTTCCTCTTCTCTACAACTTAGAAATGCTGCAAGAAAGGCTTATCTTAATTTATTTTGACATTTGTGCTTCTGGTCTCAGACGGAAGGCAGATAACAAAATAAAATGAGAAGGGCCTGTTACAGAAATGGAAGAATTTGGAAGAACAGAGGGCTTTTCAATTTTTAAAATATACTTTGCTTGTCCATTTTTTATACTCCTATACCAGTGGCTGAAAAGTGGTTTTAAAAGGTTTAAAAACTGTCAGCATTACATCAATGTTCCAAATTTTGGCTATGTTTAATGGGTAGTATATTATTCTTCTAAGTTCAAAGAGTCATAAATTATTTTCATAAGTCAATCAGCAAATAACACTTATTTTAAATCTTCTTTCCCTCCTTCAATTTAAAAATAAAGGAAAGAAGCAAACAAGAAAAAAAGCGAAGTCAAAAAAAATCTCTAGAATATATTTCTTAGTTTTTATATCCCCTCTTTATGGGGAAACCACAGATATTTATTTTAGATAAAATAATAATGCAATGGTTAGACTTTATTGTAAAACAACTAGAGCTTATGGCTAAGTATGTAAAAGCTTCTGTGGGTGTATGTCTCAGCTCCACAAGAAATACCTTTTATAACCCTCACAGAGAGAACTGCATCACACTTCGGACATGGCAAAGCACATTAAAAAAACAGCCAAAAAAAAAAGATTTAAAAAAGTCTGCAACGAGGTCCTTCTAAAAGTCCTTTGCTAGGTAAGTGTATTACAATGCGGAGAAGTTAAATCCAACAGCTAACACAGCAATCACATTTAAAACAGCAATTTGTATCAGAAACTCAGTGAACAATTTTCACACAGTGTTCAAACTTAGTACACATGATGAACCAATCCTCTACTCAAAAGTTACAGAGGCATTAAGAAAAAGGCTTTTCCAAACACAAAAAGACGTCTTTTCTAGTTCTTCATAAAAGCCTTCTATTAAGAAAGAACTTATCTCTTTCTTACTTCAGCAGGCAGATTTAATCATAGATATATTACCTCTGATTCTCCATGAAAACAAGTTCCATTGTATTTCTAAATTAAGTAACAGAATCATTCATTACATTTTAATTTCATCGAGAATTGGACTATTTCAAAAAACAAACCAGAATCATTGAAGTTCTAGCAAAACTCTAGTGAGGCATTTTCCAAGCCTGAGAAAAAGATGTTAGGTACCATTTAGCCCACAGGGAATTAAACAGTCACTTGTGTCAGCCCTTTCTCAAGGCCCCTTTGTACTACAGTAGCTGTGAGGCTGATAAAGTGGCACAGGCATTCGATATCTGAGTGGTCAGGATTTGAAGCTGTTGGAGATTAGGTGTGAGTGTCCTAAAGGATTGACCTAAAAGGCTTTTGAAGAAAACTGCCAGTTGACAAAACGAAGCAGAAGGGACCCATGAATATACACTTGTTTCTCCTCATCCCCACACCCCAAACAAGCTTGTTTCTGTCCCCTTCATTTTTGAACAGCTGCTGTCGGCTGATGCTTTCAGGGGCTTAAATCTCTAATCAAAGGCTTGAAGTTCCAAGCTTGCACTTTCCTCCCAGGTCTACATATCAGTACTATGAATGCAGAGGGCTATTGCTGTGACAAAAAGGAGACTGAAAAAATAGAACAAAAAATTATTTTCTTCAGAAAAAAGTGAAAACCTCAGCTTGTCATCCAGTCACAGTAAATCCCCATTCATACCAGCAATCTCATTTCTGACTTAGATGCAACTCTTCTATGCTCAGCACTATACTTACAGTACTGAAAATACTAGGCAGAGATATTTGAAGTGCAGAAACTAGCTCTAGGAATGGGAAAGATTGAAGGCAAACCTAGAAGGATAACACAGAAATGACCGTGGCTTTATGTTTTTGAAGCAATGTTTCTAATGTTCAGAAGAACAGGGAAAATACTCTTTCCCTATGTTAGACCTCTTATTTTCTTGTCCATACAAGGAATCAGGGAGTAATAAGGTGAAGTGACAATGTACAGGCCATAAGCTGCTCTGTGTCCTAGCCCTAATGAACATTCCCAGTGCACAGCTAAACAAGCTTTGTGCCAGGTAGTCTCCCTTTGTCACTCTGCATGGCAGTCTGGTTTTACGTGCAGATATTTTTACAATTCCAGTAAGCCTTAACATAAACCCCCCAAACAAACAAGAAAACCAAATCACAACACAAAAATAAAAATGCTCCCCTCAAAGTAGTTATGAAGCAAAGAGCAGTTAACTATTGAAGATGAGCAGATTGACAGCTCTTCCCTTGCTATGCACTAAAATGCTGTGTCATTTTAGCCACGTTGGTCCCAAAAGATCATTTTGATTCTTGGATTCTCAAAATATTTCTGTTAGGAAGTACAGTCAGTTATTTTTCTTCCATTAAGTTACTTTTAAAAATTCATCTATTTATTACTAAAAGCATGTATTAAAACCAGAGCGCAAAAGGCTGTATGAGTAAAACTGGAGTGTAAAATGCTGTGTGAGTACACTTCAGCCCCACAGGTTCGTGTTGTGGAGACGAACAAAAAGCACAGCTGACCTTTAAGAGGCTGAAGACGATGACACTGCTATTCAAGGAGTGATGCATGCAAGGGAACACCAGTCATTCAAAAATGATATTCGACACAGTAACTTAAATCAGAGTGCTTTTCAACCTGATAAAATGCAAGAAGCCATAAAGCTAGATCCCCAATGTCACATGTTTTTTACATTCACCAGGCCATGGGTTATACCTTTCCTGACTGCTGTTGTAGTCTCTCTTTAATAGCATTGACAGCAAAGGTGTTAGGTTGCAGAAACAACTCTCTTCCAGACATCAGCTTTAAAATCATGGCAGCATTTTTTTGTTTATTTTTTCTTTCATAGAATCACAGAACGGTTGAAGTTAGAAGGCACCTCTGGAGATTATCTTTGAGGCCCTTAATTGGATTATATCCAGAATGTCCATGTCTCTGTTGTACCGTGGAGCCCAGAACCAGACACAGTACTCCAAAAGTGGCTTCAACAGTGGTTTTTTCCCATTTGAAGAGAAATTTTGTCTATATTACATCTAAATTTAGCCCACAGCTTGCCTTTCTCCAGTCATGAACTCCTGAGAAATTATCACCAGTAAGAGAGTCATGTTCCAAAACGTTCTGTTTTCATTACATGACCCACTACACAAACAGACGATAAACTATTGGAAAATGCTAGAAAAACTTCCTTCTCCAAAATTTCATGTAAAAACTATGCAGCACTAGAAGGTGATTCTCTAGCCTCTGGTCTGCTGCAGAAAAAGATACTGTCACTAGAACCTTTACAGACACTGAAGCCTCCAGTCATTCACCACTAGAATCCAGTTTTTTCAGACTGAGTTTGCTAAATTCACAAATGGTCTCAGAATGGTGGAAATAAAAATTTCCAGCAAATGTTCTATTGTTCATTCACTTACCCAATCAGCTTAACTCAGCAGGTGTGTAAATGTTCCAGTAATTTATTTGATGACAACTTACACAGAAGTGTGCTGCAGACACAGTGGGATTGTTTTACTGTTGTTTTCATGCTATAGAGAAATTGCAGAGTTCCCATCAGTGGAATACTGACAGTTCACTTTCAAAGAGATATGTTGTAATGTTTGTTTGCTGTCAATAACAGGAAGGTCTTTACCATGTTTCAGGAGCAAACCTGTGGATGGGGAGCTGCCATTGGCAGTTCCACATGTTAACCCCAAATGCCCTGATAGGAGGATAACCACTCTGGTTCCTCAAAAATAGCAGCACTCTAACAAACTAAGTTACTATCACTGCTGCAGTGAATTAGAAAGAAGACTGTTTCACCAGCAAACTGCAGTGTTGAAGCACGACTGAATGAGTTACAAAGAGGACCACCTTTTGATATTCAAAACCTTCTAATAATTTCTAGAAATGGCTTCAACAAAATGCTCTGAATCTCAAAAGTGTTTGGCTTTTTCTTCCAACTGGTATCAATGATCACGGCAAACAAAATGCTAACATGTCAAGAATATACCCAACCCAGTCGTTCAGTTCAGGAGTTTCAGATACTTGGAATCAAAACCAGAAGGATATTCCCTTGGACACACACCAGAACACCTTGAGTCAAGTCCTGACACTCTTGAGCCCATATTAACTGTATAACTGAATTCACACTGATAGACTGCCTTTCAGCACCCTGCTCAATAAATAGGTGTAGCAGTTTCCTCAGATAATCTCGTGGCAGGGGCAGTCTTAATGCTTACACTGAAGTGAATCTGAATTTGGTGAGTACTCAAATGTATAGAGCATTTCTTGGGTTCTGCTGGTAATATGAGAAAAATCTGTCAATACGAGCTCATAAAATCTACTTCAGAACAGGTCTGAAAATGTATTACCCACCAGAGTCCATATCAAAGGAGTGACGGCAGTTGAAAGCATGTTTCTCCTTACCGGAGTGCTTTGTGCCCTTGAGGCATATACCTTCATATCCAGAATTAATCAGCTAACAATAACATGGCTGGAGGCCCCTGCTTTTCTTGTTCGTAACACAAAAACAGCCTAGAGGCTGCTGTTCTGAAATAGGTTTTGTTTTGGTGAGATGCATAATTTTGTCTACACCAGCTGGTTGATATCCACCTCACCCTGAAAGAAAGGCTGTCAGTATTGCTATATTTTCAGTCACTAGAATGTAATCAATTTAAGGATAAGGAAACACAAGAGGCCCCAAACCTAATCCAGTCTAATTTTACTCTAAAATACATAGATGAGGACAGAGGGTAAAAAAGTGTTTTTTTAGATATGTTACTACGATTTCCATTTCAAACCAGGGTTGAATTACCTCCTTTCAACTTGCTTTTTGTGCCCCTCAAAAGTAACTTAAAATTGTTTGTTTAAGGACTGGAAATCTCTCCTGGCCCACTCACCAACTGAAATTAAGTGGAAAGGCTCTTCAATAAGACTCAGCTGGCCTGCAAACCTGTCTGAGAATTTGTGAACTACATTTATGAAGTTTCCTCCCTTTATCTGAAAAAATGTTAGTACATGCATACCCTTCCTCATTTCTCTGAAGAAATTTGATATCGCTACCTTCAAAATGCATTCCTACAGAGCACTGCACACAGTAATAAGGAAATACATGTAAATTAGAGTAAAAAGAAGCACGAAGAAAGCAATAAGAAATGTGCATACCCAGATGCTGAACCTACTGATAAGAAGAAAAGTTCTTCTGAGGTCTATCAAATTGCTACCGTCAATCTGTCATAAGAATTTGATATGAAGGGATCTGTCCTGACCACTCATTCTGTTTTCAATACACTCTTACAAAAAAACCACACCAAAATATCAAGCACTAAGTAAAAAAAAGCAATTTATGGAAATATAGTGTGAGGGCGTCATGCACTCTAGACAAATTCTTATTTATAAAAAAAGAGTTATTTGCACAGACTCCAGAAACTGGGTTCCTTCAGGTCAAATACCATATTGGTTTAAGGAATCTCTGCTTTTCTCCTTGTGTCACTGCTGCAGTCACTGAGAGTCCTTATCAAATCAGTGCCACTTAACAAATACCAGAATACATATCCTATCCTTGCAGACTTGAACTTTCCAAGAAGCCCTTTGTGGCCATTTCAACATGATTAATGTAGGGATATGATATCCTCAGACCACTGCAACCTCACATCTCCATGCAGAACTGATGCTTTCTTGTACTTTTTGAATGCCTGAGGACCTCCTGCCAGGGATGGAGAAAGGGAAGGTTATCTGCCATTGCATCTGTGATAGAAAGCAACCTGTGGATTGCACAACAGTCTGCAAAGGAAAAAGAGCACTTAGAAAGACTCTCCTTGTTATCTCAGCAGGTTTTGGTCCACCCCAGGAACAACACTCTCTGCAGCTGCAGGTATTATTAAGCAGCTCCTTTCCAGTTACTGCTCTCAAGATAAACTTGCTGTAGTTTCTCAAATGTAGGAACAAATGAAGATTTTACATGTCCCTGCAAGACTGCCTGTAATGTTTCACTGGTTTTGGCCTAAAAGAAAAAAATGTGTGAAGGTTTTATGGCAGTGATTTTGCTACTCTGAATACAAGAAAAATCTACTAGTTAACAGTCCTGCAAAAACATGTGGGTTGTGTAAAATTACACTTACTCTAATATCTAGAGATTGTCTAAGAGAAACGGTTCATATGTTAAGGGATTAGAAAACTGCTGTAAGTGCACTCAGAATTTATGATCTCATTCCCAGACCTATTGGTCAGACTTGTCAATCGTCTCCCATAACCCACTACTTCAATTAAGGAAGAGGGGAAAGGAAAGAAAAAGGAGAATTACAGAGACACATAGAAGATGGAGATGACCTAAGTCTTTTGTTCAACTGCTTAAGGAGAGAGCAAGGCTAACTCACTGCTGACATTCATTGGCTGAAAAATACTTCACTGTCCAGATGAGAAAAGCATTCACGGTCTTAGTTTTAAGCATGTGCTTAACACTCACTGCCTTTTAAACTGAGAAAAACTATTAACTTGGAACTCAGTGCACTGCACATGCTGCTGTTTGACAGAGCAAGCTCACTGATTAAAGGCAGTAAGGCTTTTGTAAAGTCTTTTAACTACGTAACTTCTAAAAAGGGATGACTCGCATCATACATGCCAGCTGAATTCAACTATTCTGCAAATCAACATGAATCTGAATGAGTATAGCCAGGAGTGCCAGCAGCTGGCTCATAGTACAGCCCAGGTCTGAAAATCAACACTCTGGTGCTCATTTAACAGTATCTTCTGTGTCACACTGCACCGAGAATCTGTTTTTTCATAGCAATTGAAGGAATTGACCTTTTGGTAGCAAAATGTTAGCACGGGAGTCCTAGGCTGCATTATACTTTCTAACTTTGGACAAGCACTGATCAGTTTCACTTCATTTCTACAACTATTTCCAAGCTAACAGAATTTTTTAATCTATTTGTTAAAAGAGATAGCAACACTCAACTTTCATCTGCCTCATCTTATACGAAAATAATGTATTTTCCTCAAATAAGGAAGTCCTTTCTAGTCAATGTCAACTAACTGTTGGGAAATCTAACTAAAGAATGTGACAGCAATTAATTTTTATCTATGTAGCTTTTGTCCTGGCACCTATGTTTTAGTTTAGTAATTTAGATTTTTTCTAAAAGGTCAAAAGTAATGCAATCCAGCTACACTAAAAACACGCTGACATCTTTAATAAAGTGGTAATAATTTAAAAATGTCTTCGACGTTATAGATGCTATGAATGTTGAAGTAAATCAAATAAATAGACACCCATAAATTGAAAATTTTGGCATTTGTTTTTTAAAGCACAATTTAAAATTAATAATCAGCATTTAAATATGTGCTTGCATCTTCCCGTAATATTCAATGCCGTATTTCTTTTATGCCCCCTGAAACATCACTGCAGGTAAGTCTAAGTGGTCTCCTAAAAACAGACATGCAACAACCTTGCCATAGAGCTTGAAAAATTCCTTGTCTCCCAAAATGACACATTATTCACACATTTGACACATTTCATTAATACCAATTTTTTGTGCTCATCTGAGTGAGTATTTCTGACTGGAGTTTGTATGATTATTATTAAAAATAAAGTTATTGAATAAGATATGAATCATCAGTTCCGTTTCATTCAATGCGGTTTGCAACTTCACCCCATCCAGTCTTCTTACACATTAATGCATACCCAGACATGCCACAAAGTATATTTTCACTCATAGTGAAAATATAGCATTTCAGTCATAGTGAGACCACAAAAATTACTTGAATTATGTAAAGCAGCAGCATTTGAGTTAGTAAGCACTGTCTACCAATCACATTGCAATTGAATGCAGCTATAAAAATATGAGGACTAAATGTACATTTGTTTCATATTATTTTCTTCTAAATCCTGGTATGAGATACATATATATATATATAGTTAATTCTAAATATGTTTTGTTTTGTTGTTCCACGTTAGTTGTAATACTCTGAATAGTTTATAAATAAATTCCTATCACTATCATTATAGTGAAATAAATTATTATTACATCATTTCTTATAACCACTCTCAAAATACAGGTCTAATACTATGTATTATGCTGTTAGAAACAATACATCCTCCTCTT